>JAZKJV010003329.1:0-149438 GCA_037367405.1 Ottelia alismoides | reverse complement strand
TGACGAGATCGAGGCGGCATGGGAATGGGTGGATCCGATCCTGAAGGCGTGGGCGGATGCGAGCGATGCGCCGCGGCCGTACGCCGCGGGGTCGTGGGGGCCCTCGTCCGCGGTCGCGCTCATCGAACGCGACGGCCGCACCTGGCACGAAGACACGGAGAGCGCAGCATGAACGCGGTCACCCAGTCATCGCCGTCGAACGTCGAGTGGCGAGCGCACGCGAGTCCGCTCGCGGCGGCGGACACGCTTGCGGCACTCGTCGCCACGCAGCTCGCGGAGGCGATCGCGGAGCGCGGCATCGCCTCGCTCGCGGTGCCGGGCGGAACGACGCCTGCGCGCTTCCTCGAATCGCTCGCGGGCCGCGAACTCGACTGGCCGCGCGCGGTCGTGCTGCCGACGGACGAGCGCTGGGTGCCGCCGCGCCATCCGGAGTCGAATGCCGGCCTCATCGATCGCACGCTGCGGCGCGGTGGGCGCGGCGTGCACGTGGCGCAGCCTGTACGTGCCGGGCCGCTCGCCCGAGGATTCGCTGCGCATCGTCGAAGCGCGACTGTCTTCCGTGCCGTTTCCGCTCGACGTCGTCGTGCTCGGCATGGGGACGGACGGCCACGTCGCCTCGCTGTTCCCGCGGCCCGGGATCGGGGTGGGCCGGACGTCCGGTGCGGCGCACGGCGCACGTGTCGTCGCCACGTCATCGCCCGAGGGCACGCCGCGCATCTCGCTGTCGCTGGCGGCGCTCGCATCCGCGCGCCGCGTGCACCTGCTGATCCACGGCGCGCGCAAGCACGCGGTACTCGCGCGCGCGCTGGCGGCGCCCGCCCACGGCACGCCGCTGCCCGTGCGCGAGCTCTTCGACGCGTGCAGCGGCGAAGTGGTCGTGCACCACACCGCGGAGGACGCGGCGTGAGCCTGCACCCGGTCGTCGCGGCCGTCACGCAGCGGCTCGCGGAGCGCAGCCGCGACTCGCGCGCAGCCTATCTCGCGCGCGTGGAGCACGCGATCGCGCACGCCGAGCCGCGCTCGAAGATCGGCTGCGCGAACCTCGCGCACACGTTCGCCGCGTGCGAGCCGGACGACAAGGCGCGGCTGCGCGCGGATGCGGGGCCGAACATCGCGGTCGTGACCGCGTACAACGACATGCTGTCGGCGCACCAGCCGTACGAGCGGTACCCGGAGCGGCTGCGCGCCGCCGCGCGGCGCCTCGGCGCGACCGCGCAGGTCGCGGGTGGCGTACCCGCGATGTGCGACGGCGTCACGCAGGGTCGCCGCGGCATGGAGCTCTCGCTGTTCTCGCGCGACGTGATCGCGATGTCGACGGCCGTGGCGCTGTCGCACGACGTGTTCGACGGCGCGCTCTACCTCGGCATCTGCGACAAGATCGTGCCGGGGCTCCTGATCGCCGCGCTCACATTCGGGCACCTGCCCGCCGTGTTCGTGCCGTCCCGGCCCGATGGCTCCGGGACTGCCCAACGCGGAGAAGGCGAAGATCCGCCAGCGCGCGGCCGAGGGCCTCGCGACGCGCGAGGAACTGCTGGAGGCGGAGGCGCAGTCCTATCACGGTCCCGGAACGTGCACGTTCTACGGCACCGCGAACTCCAATCAGATGCTCGTCGAGATCATGGGACTGCAGCTGCCCGGATCGAGCTTCGTGAATCCCGGTACCGCGCTCCGCGATGCGCTCACCGAGCACGCGGTCGAGCGTGCGTACGCACGAGCGCGCGGCGGGCGAGTTCCTGCCGATCGCACGCGTGATCGACGAGCGCTCGATCGTGAACGCGGTCGTCGGCCTGCACGCGACCGGCGGCTCGACGAACCACCTGATCCACCTGATCGCGATCGCACGCGCCGCGGGCGTGCGGCTCGAACTCGCGGACATCGGCACGCTGGCGGACGCGGTGCCACTGCTCGCGCGGATCTATCCGAACGGCACGGCGGACGTGAATCGCTTCCAGGCCGCGGGGCGGCATGGGCTTCCTGATCGGGGAGCTGCTCGATGCGGGGCTCCTGCACGCGGACGTGCAGACGATCGCCGGCGCCGGGCTCGATCGTTATCGCGAGCAGCCGTATCTCGAAAGCGGGACGCTGCAGTGGACGGGCGCGAGCAGCGCGGGCGGTGCGAGTCGTCGGCGCACGAGCCTCGACGCGGATGTTCTCAGGCCCGCGGCGACTCCGTTCCAGGCGAGCGGCGCGCTGCGCGTGCTGCAGGGAAACCTCGGCTGCGCCGCGGTGAAGCTGTCCGCGGTGCCCGCCGACCGGCACGTGATCGAAGCGCCTGCCGTCGTGCTCGACGATCCCGCGGACCTGAAGGCGCTGTTCTCGCGGGGCGAGCTCGACCGCGACTTCGTAGCGGTCGTGCGCTTCCAGGGGCCGCGCGCGAACGGCATGCCGGAGATGCACAGCTTGATGCCGGTCCTCGGCGCTCTTCAGGACCGCGGCCGCCGCGTTGCGCTCGTCACGGACGGCCGCCTGTCGGGCGCATCGGGCAAGGTGCCCGCCGCGATCCACGTCGCCCCCGAAGCGGCGACCGGCGGCCCGCTCGCGCGCGTGCGCACGGGCGACCGCATTCGGCTCGACGCCGCCGGCGGCACGCTCGACGTGCTCGTGGATGCCGCGGAGTTCGCCGCGCGCGAGCCCGCCCGCCACGACCCCGCGACGAGCACGTTCGGCACCGGACGTGAACTGTTCGAGGTCTTCCGCCGTTCCGTCGGCGATGCGACGATGGGCGCCAGCATGTTCGGAACCGCGTGAAGCGCGGATCGGGGTCGACGTGAGCGGAGCGGCCGGGAGTTCGACGAGCGTCGCGGATCTGGTCGGCGGGATCCCGGTCATCCCGGTGATCGTGATCGACCGCGCTGCGGATGCGGTGCCGCTCGCGCGCGCGCTCGTGCGCGGCGGGCTGCCCGTGCTCGAGGTCACGCTCCGCACGGCGGCCGCACTCGAGGCGGTGGGCGCGATCGCGCAGGCGCTCCCCGAAGCCATCGTCGGCGTCGGCTCGGTGATCGATGCACCGCAGTTCGAGGCAGCGAAGCGCGCCGGCGCGAGGTTCGCGGTGTCACCGGGCGCCACGCCGGAACTCGACGCCGCGGCACGCGCTGCCGGCGTGCCATGGCTCCCCGGTGCGCAGACCGCGAGCGAAGTGCTCGCGCTCCGTGCGCGCGGATATCGCTTGATGAAACTGTTCCCGGCCGCGAGCAGCGGCGGCGTCGCGCATCTGCGCTCGCTCGCGGGTCCGATCGCGGACGTGCGCTTCTGCCCGACCGGTGGCGTGACGCCGGAGAACGCGCGCGACTATCTCGCGCTGCCGAACGTCGCCTGCGTCGGCGGCACGTGGCTCACGCCGGCCGCGCTCGTGAACGGCGCGCGGTGGGACGAGATCGAGTCGCTTGCGCGGCAGGCGCGCGCGCTGCGCGGCTGAGCGAACGGCGGCCACTGCCCGGTATCGTTCGCGCATGGCCGCGCTTCCCACGCTCGAGACCCCGCGCCTTCGCGTCCGTCAGCTCGTCGCGGACGACGTGCCGGGGCTGTACGCGATTTTCTCGGACCCTCAGGTCATGCGCTACTGGAGCAGCGACCCGCTCCCGGACCTCGCCGCCGCGCGCGCGCTATACGACGACATCGACGCGCTGCGCGTCGCGGACTCGCTGTACCAGTGGGGCGTCGTCCGCCTCGAAGACGCCGCGTTGATCGGTACCGTCACGCTGAGCCGGCTCGATCGCCAGCACCGGCGCGCGGAACTGGGCTTCGCGATCCGCAGCGACTGCTGGGGTCGCGCGTACGCGACCGAGGCAGCCGCCCGCGTCGTGCGCCACGCATTCGACGATCTCGATGTGCATCGGCTCGAAGCGGACGCGGATCCGCGCAATGCGGCCTCGCTCGTCGTGCTGGAGAAGCTCGGCTTCACGCGCGAGGGCTACGCGCCGCATCGCTGGTACGTGGGCGGCGAATGGGCGGATTCGGTGCTGCTGGGGCTGGTGCGGCAGGGACGTTGACCGCAGCCCTCTCAGGGCAGGAACTGGAAGCCGAAGTCGGGAAGTGCGCTCGTGCGCAGCGGCCACCACCCGGCCTCGACTCGCGCTGCCGCGAGACCGAACCCTCGGACCTTCGTCTCGACGAGAGTCGTGCTCTCGTACCGCGCGAGTGTCGCCACGGCGGTCGAGCCGTCCGAGTGCAGGCTCTGCACGGCCCACCCCGCCTCGGAAGCGAGCAGCACGTCGCGCGGCCCGCCCTCGTCGAACCGGACGGCGGCGTTCGCGTAGCGTCGGTGCTCGTCGAACACGTGGAAAACGGCGACCGGCGCTCCGTCGAGGAACGTGAGACAGCCCAACGAGAAATGTCCCGACTCGAGAACCGCGCGCGGAACACCCAGCAGATCCAGTACCGCGCGGCGGAAGGCCTTCGTGGTCAGGGTGACGGACTGCCCGGTCTCGAGATCGAACTTCTTCACGTCGTGCGCCGTAGCGTAGAGCACGGCACCCGGCAGCGGCAGGTACGAGAAGTACGAGAACTTCGACGTCTGCGCGATGCCGCTGGTCACGTCGACCCAGAACAGCTTGCGATCGTCGCCCTTCCAGCGCGTCGCCATCACGAAGCGTCCCGTCGGGTCAGCGGCGACCGATGGCGGACCCCAGCCGAACCGGCCCATCGCGAAGTGCTGCCGCTCGGGCCCGCGCTGGACGACGAGCCCGGTGCCATTCCAGTACGCGAAACCGTGGGCGTCGAGCGGGATCGCGGAATTCGAGTACTCGTGCGAGAGCTGCGTCACCGACCCGGCAGCGACGTGGAACACCCGATACCGGCCACGCTCGTTGCGCGCAACGCTGGCGACGTCGCGCTCGGACTCCGCGACAGTGAGCAGCACCGACCGCTCGTCGGCGCCTGCACAGGCGTGAGCCATGCTCGCGAACCGTGCCTTCGGCAACCGAAACAGTTCATCCCCACTGGCAGCAGCGAACTCGAGCTCCGATTCCGTCGCACGGTACAGCATGCGCGGCCCGCAGGTGACGACGCGGTCGGATCTCTAGCCCGAGAGCCGCGCCGCATGGAACCGCAGGTGATCCTCGACGAAGCTCTGGATGAAGTAGTACCCGTGATCGTAGCCCGCGTGCATGCGGAGCTCGAATTCCTGGCCGGAGCGCCGGCACGCATCCGCGAACGCCTCGGGCAGCAGCTGTTCCGCGAGGAACTTGTCCGCCGTACCCTGGTCGACCAGGATCTTCGAGTGAAACGGCCGCCGCGCGACCAGCTCGCTCGCGTCGTACTCCGCCCACGCGGCGCGGTCGGCGCCGAGGTAGCCACCGAATGCCTTGTGTCCCCACGGGCAGCGTGACGGCGCCGCGATCGGCGCGAATGCGGACACCGAGCGGTACTGCTGCGGATTGCGGAGCGCGCACACGAGCGCACCGTGCCCGCCCATCGAGTGGCCGAAGATCGACTGCGCGCCGGCGCGCGCCGGGAAGTGCGCCGCCACGAGCGCCGGCAGTTCGCGCGTGACGTACGAATACATGCGGTAGTGCGCGGACCACGGCGCCTGCGTCGCGTCCACGTAGAACCCGGCCGCGAGCCCGAAATCCCACGAGGCGTCGTCGCCCGCGAGCCGCGGCTCGCGCGGGCTCGTGTCCGGCGCCACCAGCATCAGGCCGAGCTCCGCAGCGACGCGCTGCGCGCCCGCCTTCACCATGAACGTCTCTTCGGTGCACGTGAGGCCGGCGAGGTAGTAGAGCACCGGCACGCTGCCCGTCCGCGCCTGCGACGGCCGATACACCGAGAAGCGCATCGGCGTGCGGCACTCCGCGGAGACGTGCCGGTAGTACCCCTGCACGCCGCCGAAGCAGGCGTGTTCCGAGAGCGTTTCGATCATGAGGGTCCGCGCACCTTCGGTTCGAGTACTGGGGCAGGCCGCGGATGAGCGCCCGCGAGTGACCGCATCTTGCCGCACCGCGTGCCGCGGCGAAACCGCGGCGGACGTTGCCGCGGGTACGCGGGCGTGGCACGGTACGCGTCCGCGCGAGCCGCACCGGGCATCGCGCACGTTCCGCGCGGCGCAGGCGCCGCGCGGCGCCGTTCGCCACGGAGCATCGACCGCATGAGAACCGACCGGACTCGCCCGCTCACCTGCGCCGCGGCGCTCGCCGCACTGCTGGCGTTCGCGGCGCCCGCCTTCGCGATCGACGACGACGACCGCCCGCCGAACCGCTCGTCGAAGTGATGGTGCTCGGCACGTACCACATGGGCAACCCCGGTCTCGACCTGCACAACGCGAGCGCCGACGACGTCACGTCCGCGAAGCGGCAGAAGGAGCTCGAGGACGTCGCGAAGCTGCTCGCGAAGTTCAAGCCGACGAAGATCGCGCTGGAGTTCGCGAGCGACGCGCCCGACCGCTCCGTCGCGCAGTACGCGAAGTTCACGCCCGGGGATCTCGCGACGTCGCGCGACGAGCGCGTGCAGATCGGCTTCCGGCTCGCGAAGCTGCTGGGGCACACGGCCGTTTACGGCATCGACGAACAGAGCGAGAAGGTCGACTACTTCCCGTTCGACCCCGTGCAGCAGTTCGCGCAGCGCACGCACCGCGAGGCCGAACTCGCGGGACCGATGCAGCTCGGCGAGGAGTTCGTGAAGAACTTCGCGAAGATGCAGGCGAAGGGCTCGGTCGCCGATCTGCTGCTGTGGCTGAACGAACCCACCGACATCGACCGCCAGCACGGCGTCGGCTATCTCGGTCTCCTGCCGCTCGGAGCGGCGCGGGAGCAGCCCGGCGCGGAGCTCAACGCGATGTGGTTCATGCGCAATGCGAAGATCTTCGCGAAGCTCTCCGAGCTCGCGAAGCCCGGCGAGCGAGTGCTCGTGATCTTCGGCGCCGGCCACAACTACTGGCTGCGCTACTTCGCGCGCTCGGTGCCCGGCTTCCAGCTCGCGGAGCCCAACGACTATCTGGGGAACCCTGACCGGAAGTGATCGGGCGAGCGCAGGCGTCCCGAGCCCGGGCGGCGAGCCGCCCACACGTTTCCGCAGAAGCGCGGCCCGGACCCGCGCGCGAGCACCAGCTCGTGCGCAGGGCCGGCACGACTCCGCCGGTCAGAACGTCACGACGCTCCGGATCGACTCGCCGGAGTGCATGAGATCGAACGCATCGTTGATGCGATCGAGCGGCATCACGTGAGTGATCAGCGGATCGATCTCGATCTTCCCGTTCATGTACCAGTCGACGATCTTCGGCACGTCCGTGCGCCCGCGCGCGCCGCCGAACGCAGTGCCCTTCCACACGCGACCCGTGACGAGCTGGAACGGCCGCGTGGAGATCTCCTGCCCCGCGCCCGCGACGCCGATGATGATCGACTCGCCCCAGCCGCGATGGCAGCACTCGAGCGCCTGGCGCATGAGCGTGGTGTTGCCCACGCACTCGAATGAATAGTCCGCGCCGCCGCCGGTGAGCGACACGAGATACGGCACGAGATCGCCCTGCACTTCCTTCGGGTTCACGAAGTGCGTCATGCCGAACTTCTCCGCGAGCGCCTTGCGCTTCGGATTGATGTCGACGCCGACGATCATGTTCGCGCCCGCCATGCGCGCGCCCTGGATCACGTTCAGCCCGATGCCGCCGAGACCGAACACGACCACGTTCGCGCCCGGCTCCACCTTCGCGGTGTTTATCACCGCGCCGATGCCGGTCGTCACGCCGCAGCCGATATAGCAGACCTTCTCGAACGGTGCGTCTTCCCGGATCTTCGCGACCGCGATCTCCGGCAGCACCGTGTGATGCGAGAAGGTGCTGCAGCCCATGTAGTGATGGATCTCTGCCCGCCGATCGAGAAGCGGCTCGTGCCGTCCGGCATCACGCCCTGCCCCTGCGTCGCGCGGATCGCCGTGCACAGGTTCGTCTTGTGCGAAGTGCAGCTCTTGCACTCGCGACATTCCGGCGTGTAGAGCGGGATCACGTGGTCGCCCTTCTTCAGCGACTTCACGCCGGGCCCCACGTCCACCACGATGCCCGCGCCCTCGTGACCGAAGATCACGGGGAAGAGACCTTCCGGATCCGCACCCGAGCGCGTGAACTCGTCCGTGTGGCACACGCCCGTCGCCTTGATCTCGATGAGCACTTCGCCGGCCTTCGGGCCGTCGAGATCCACTTCCACGACTTCGAGCGGCTTGCCGGCGGCGTACGCGACTGCGGCGCGGGTCTTCATTCTTCGTTCTCCTGGTTCGGCCGCAGCGCTCTGCGGGGCTGCGAGATTAGCGCGCGGGCATCGGGCCCGCGACCTTGTACGGGAAAAATCCACCCGAGCGCTTTGGTGCGTGACGCGTGGAACGCGCGCCGGCATGGTGCACGTGCGCGCGCAGCGGATTTTCCTCTGCACCCGCTCGCGTTGTCCAAGTCCGCGTCGCGACAGGCATTCCGTCGATCGGCCGCGGGCGCGGTACCGGGGAACGCGTCTTGCAGTGCGAGTGCATCGCTCCGCATTCGAAGTCCCATGCGCATCGCCCGCTCACCGCCGCTCCGCCTTCTCCGCGTCTTCTGCGTCGCCGCGCGCCAGCTCAGCTTCAAGGGCGCGGCCGAACTCCTGCATCTCACGCCGTCCGCCGTCAGCCATCAGGTGCTCGATCTCGAGGAGCATCTCGGCGCGAAGCTGTTCGTCCGCAAGCCGCGGTCGCTCGCGCTCACGCCGGTGGGCAAGCGCCTGCTGGAGGAAGTGGAGCCGCTGCTCGGGCAGCTGGAGGAGGCGATCGCGCGCGTCGCGCAGCAGGTGCACCGGCGCACGGTCCGCATCGCACTGCCGCCGTTCTTCGCGAGCGAACTGTTCGTCCCGCGACTCACGTCGCTGCTCGACCTGCGGCCCGATCTCGACATCCAGATCGACAGCAGCGTGCCGCGGCCGATGGAGCATCCCGCGAGCGCGGACGTGTCGATCCTGCTCACGCCGGAGCCGCCACCGGGACTGCGGGCGCACACGCTGTTCCCGCTGTCGCTCGTCGCCGTCGGCTCACGGCAGATCGCGGAGCGCGTCGAGGACGTCGGTCCCGCGATCTTCACCGAGGTTCCGCTGATCGTGCAGCGCGCACGACCGGAGTCGTGGCGTCACTGGGCCGAGTCCGCGGGCTTCCGCGTGCCGGAACCGAAGCAGGTGATCGAGCTCGACAGCATGTTCGCGCTCGCGCGCGCGGCGGAGCGCGGCGTCGGCATCGCGCTCGTGCCGCTCGGGCTTCTGGATGCGTGGCTCGACGACGGCGATCTGATCCGCGTGTCGCCTGCGATCCTCGAGACGGAGGACACGTATCGGCTGGTGTGCCGGCCGGAGGACGAAGAGCGGCCCGAGGTGAAGGCGCTCGTGCAGTGGGCGCTGCGGGAGTTCCAGCGGAAGGAGCGGAGCTGAGCGGCGCGCGCGAACGCGCACGCCGGAAACGACGCTTGCGCGGGGGTATCCCGGCGTTATACTAGAAATAAGTCTGGCTAGTATAACCATGGCGGCGCTCTACACCGAACTTGCCTCGTCCGCCCAGACCGCGTACGCGCAGCTGCTGGAGGCAGCGCTCGTCGCGGATCACACTCGTTCGGTCGCGGACCTGAGCGGTTCCTTCAGCAGGAAGACGGTCAAGGGGCGTACCTACTGGTACTACCAGGTCACGCAGCCTTCCGGGCAACTCACCCAGCACTACGTCGGCCCCGACAGCGTGGCGGTACGCGCGCTCGTGGCGCGCGCGGCGAAGCCCGGCGCGACCGCTGCGCTCGGGCCCATCGCGGCGGCTGCGCGCGCGTACGGCTGTACGCCGGTGCCGCCGAAGCATGCGCGTGTACTGCAGCGTCTCGCCGAGTACGGATTCTTTCGCGCAGGTGGGGTGCTGATCGGAACACACGCATTCGTGACGTACGGGAATCTGCTGGGAGTGCGCTGGGGTCGGGCCGACATCACCCATGACATCGACTTCGCACACGCAGGTCGATCGGTCGCGCTCGCGCTCCCGACGACGCTCACCGTCGGTACCACGCAGGCCATCGAGTCGCTCGAGATGGGGTTCCTGCCCATCAGCCCGATGGCGAAATCGGGCGCATCGTTTCTGAATCCCCGCGAGCCGGAGTTCCGTCTCGACTTCCTGGCGCCGCGTCATCGCGGTGGCGACGAACCGTTCTTCCATCCGCAGCTGAACGTGACGCTGCAACCGCTGCCGTTCATGGAGTACTCGCTCGAACGCGTCGAGCAGGCGGTCATCTTTCAGGGCGAGCGCGCGGTGGTCGTCAACGTCCCGGATCCTGCGCGCTTCGCGGCGCACAAGCTGCTGGTGGCGGGTGAGCGCACGGGGCCGTGGCGTGCGAAGTCGGACAAGGACGTCGCGCAATCTGCTGCGTTGATCGCGAGGCTCGTCGAAGCGCAGCCGGATGCGATGCTCGCCGCAGTCGAAGATCTTCGCAGCCGTGGAAGCGGCTGGCGGTCGCGCTTCGCACGCGGCGCTGCCGCGCTGAAGAGACTCTACCCCGAGCTGGCCTCCCGCGAGGAAGTCGCACGTCTGCTGCGGAGCGGATCGGAACGCGCTTAGGTGCGTGCGAAGCATGCGGGAAGTCGCCGCTCGTCGCCGCGCGAGCCGGCGGATGCGCAGCGTCAGGTATCGGCTGCGCGGTCCGTCACACCTGATGCACGTCGGGCACCGCGAGGCGCCAGCCAAGTCAGACAACCATTGGCAGCTCGTGCATCGGCACGCCGAGTGAGTCGAAGACGCGTCGGACAATCTCCATGTCGCGCTCTCGCGCGGCCGGGTCTCCGAATACGTCGATCTGAGTGTCGGCGTAACCTTCGCGGGTAGCGAGGATGAGGTGCGCATCCCCGCACACGATCCCGACGGCTTGATACTTGCTGAAGTCGTCTTCTCCGACGTCTGCTTTCACTCCAGCATCGTCCAGGATCGGGCCGAGTGCGCCCGCGATGCTCGCGATCTCACGCAGCGGTGTGGTGGGAGTCATCCGATCGAGGCTGGTGACCCAATGCCAGTCAAGGCTATCGCTTCCCATCTATCGCTCCCGACGCACGGCACTGACAGTGTCGGCCACGCATGCATCAGCGCGAACGATCTGCCTTGTAGTCGTAGCCGCCGTCCCACTCCAGCCTGCCCAGCAGCTCGAGAATCTTCTTCTGTTCGCGCAGCGCGATGAATTCCTCGAGCGCGCGCCGGACGGCCGTCTTCCTCGACTTCTCGCCGCTGACCCGCAACGCCTGATCGATCAGCGCCGCGTCGATCCAAACTTTCGTCGCCATGTGTCACCTCTCACAAGTGAGTCTCCACAACGCGTGTCGGCGCGCAAGGCGACCTCAGACGGGACTACGGCGGCGCGAATCCGCGGCCCTCGATCGGAGATCGCGTCGGGACAGGCGCCGTATGGCGACGCATGGCCTCGTCATGCGTCGCGTGAATCCCGCTCACTCATGCATCGCTTGAATATTCGTCGTTTGATGCGCCGCACAACGACCCCTACCGTGGTCTCCGCCACCCTCTCGCACTCCGGAGTCCACTTCATGCACACGCTCACCCGTTTCCGATCCATCGCCCTCGCCGTGCTCGCCACGATCGGCACCGCGTCCGCGTCGCACGCGGACACCGTGCGCCCCACGCTCGTCACGGTCGAAGCGCCGTTCAAGGGCGCGGACGAGTTCACGCTGCTCACGAACGACTGCATCGCGAAGGCCCGCAGCGGCGCCGCGAAGGAAGCCGTTGCGGCCTGCAACGGCGCGGTGAAGCGGGCGGAGATCGATGCGCTGGAGGCGCGCACGTCCGCGCTGTCGGTCTATCTCACCCCCGACGCACACGCGACGCTCGCGCTCGCGCTCTCGAACCGCGCGGTCGTGCACTGGCTCAACGGGAACGCGGATGCGAAGGCCGACATCGCGCGCGCCGCGTCGCTCGCGCCCGAGGCGCCATGGGTGAAGACGAACGTCGCTGCGCTCGCGCAGCCGCGAGTCGCGGCGCTGGCAGCGCGCTGACGGCAGCGGCCGACCGCGTCACGCCGGAGCGGGCGCGACGGCGCCGGTCCACGAGACCGAGCGTCGTCGCGCTCCCGGGAGGCGACGGGACGCACCTCAGGACACGACGGGACGCACCTCAGGCCGCGTCCGGCTGCACCTCGGGCCGCGCGGCCGCGAACGCGGGCAGCTCGCAGAGCGCCGCATCGATCGCGACGAGCGTCGGGAACGCCGCGAGCTCGCACTTGAAGCGTCGCGCGTTGTAGACCTGCGGCACGAGGCACACGTCCGCGAGCGTGACGCTCGTGCCGAACATGTGCCGCCCGTCGCCGCTGTACCGCTTCGCGAGCTGCTCGAGCCCGCGGAAGCCCTCCGCGATCCAGTGCCGGTACCACGCGTTCACGCCCGTGTCGCCCTGGCCGAGCGACGCACGCAGGTAGTTCAGCACCCGCAGATTGTTGAGCGGATGGATGTCGCACGCGATCGCCTGCGCCATCGCACGCACGCGCGCGCGGCCCGCGGGATCGCGCGGCAGCAGCGGCGGTTCGGGATGCGTCTCGTCGAGGTACTCGATGAGCGCGAGCGACTGCGTGTAGACCTCGCCCTCGTCCTCGAGCGCCGGCACGAGCGCCTGCGGGTTCACCCGCAGGTAGTCCGCCGCGCGATGCTCGTCCGCGACGAGCTTCTTCGACACGCTCTCGAACGCGAGGCCTTTCCAGTGCAGCGCGATCCGCGCGCGATACGCAGCCGAGCTGCGCCAGTACGTGTAGAGCTTCACGCGCCCTTCCCCGCCGCGACGATGCGGTGTTCGATCGTGCCGAGCGCATCGATGCCGGCCGCGATCACGTCGCCGGTCTGCACCGCGCCCACTCCGGCCGGCGTGCCCGTGTAGATCAGGTCGCCGGGCTGCAGCTCGACGTACGTCGAGAGCTCCGCGACCACGGCGGGCACGTTCCAGATCATGTCGCCGATGTCGCCCTGCTGGCGCGTCTGCCCGTTCACCGTGAGCCAGATGCGGCCGCGCGAAGGGTGTCCGACGCGTGCGGCCGCGCGGATGGCCCCGATGGACGCCGAGCGATCGAAGCCCTTGCTCACGTCCCACGGCCGGCCCTTGTCGCGGAGTGCGGCCTGCAGGTCGCGACGGGTCCAGTCGATGCCGACCGCGTAGCCGTACACGTGGTCGAGTGCGTCCGCGACCGGGACGTCGCGCCCGGCGGCACCGATCGCGACGACGAGCTCGACCTCGTGATGGAAGTTCGCGGTCCGGGACGCGTAGGGCACGGGCACCCCGTTCGCGACGATCGCGTCCGCCGGCTTCGAGAAGAAGAACGGCGGCTCCTTCTGGTCCATGCCCATCTCCTTCGCGTGCTCCGCGTAGTTGCGGCCCACGCAGTAGATCCGGTGCACGGGGAAGCGCGCGCGCTCGCCCTCGACGTCCACGGCCGGCTGCGGCGGCGCCGCGAGCACGTAGTTCGACATTCACGACCCCTGCGCGACGTCCGGCGTCGCCTCGTTGCCCCGGGCGAATGCTACAGCGGCTCGGCGTCGTCGCGCCCCGCATGGAAATCCGCCACACCCATGCAAGCCGAGCCCGAGCGCGGCAACGGCGAGTCCCCGACGGCCGAGCGTGCGTGTCTGCATCGAAGGCTCGTCCACCAATAACGCGTCGAAAATCCTTACATCCGCCCCCGGCCACGGGCCGCAATCCCGTCCGCCGCGCCCGCGCCGCCCGCTTATGTCACCGCAAACGGCCGGTGTTTGCGACGTGCGTCTCGCTTTCGCCGGCCCCGCCGCGCCGCAGCGGAGCGTGGCACGTGCATTGCTCCTTCCCCGTGCGGACCAGAGGAGAAGACTGCCGATGAGGAATGTCGTCGCACCCCAGCAGGTCGTCGCGAACGCCGACTACCCCTACGGCGAGCGCATCGCGCGCGCCCGGGAGCTGCTGGAGCGGATGGGCATTCGCGACGTGAAGCCGCTCTACGCCGCCGGCCAGGCGACGCAGCCCGGCGAGAACGACTTGGCGCCGGACACGGCGGCCGAGCGCGGTGCCGAACCGACTTTCGATACCTACTGGGCGGGCTGGGCGCTGCGCGACACGCAGCCGACCGCGCTCGTCGCAGGCAACGATCACGACGGAGGCCGTTGAACATGGCGATCGAATCGAGCATCAAGCTGGGACTTCGCGCGGCCGCCGCGCCCGCGGACACCGCGCGCGCGACCTGCGCGAGCCGTCACGCCGCGATCACTCGCGATCTGACGTCGTACTCGAAGTACAAGCGCTGGGCGGACGAGCGCCGCAGCGCGTGGACGGTCGATCGCGACGCCGACGGGAAGTAGACCCCGCTCCGTCCCGCCGCTGGACGGCGCCGCGGCGCGCACGCGGCCCGTCTCCAGTGGCCGCTCGGCGCTGCGCTCCGCCGCGCCGGTTACGTCCTCGTCGGCGGCTGCGCAGCACCGACGTTCACCGCGGGCGCGGCTTCGCCCGCCGAGGCCGGCTCCACGGCCGACGCGCGCTCCCGCGCCTCCTCCTCCGCGCGCTCGCGGCGGATCGTCATCACGAGCATGCCGATCGCGGCACCGACGACGAGCAGCATCGCGAGCATCAGGAACACCAGTCCGCCGGCGAGCCGCCAGGCTTCGTGGAGTCCGCCCGCGACGCCGATCGGCGTCGCGACGAGCAGCAGCGGCTTGGCGATCTTCATGCGCGCGAGGATACGCCGATCAGTCGCGCCAGGTCGGGTCGAGGCGGTCGAGCTTCCGCAGCAGGCCGGGCCACGCGAGCGCGCCGCCGGCCCCGCGCGTGACCTGCTTCGCCTGCGCGCGCGCCCCCGCGACGATCGCGGGGTCGACGTGCACGAGCTCGCCGCCACCCGCCTGCGCGCGGATCTGGATCGCGCACGCGGACTCGAACACGTACATCAGCAGGAATGCGTCCGGCACGGTCGAGGCGACCGTGAGGAGCCCGTGATTGCGGAGCATGAAGTAGCTGCGATCGCCGAGGTCGCGCACGAGCCGCGGCTTCTCGTCCTCGCGCAGCGCGACGCCCTCGTAGTCGTGGTACGCGAGCGACGCCAGCACGAAGATCGACTGCTGGGAGATCGGCAGCACGCCGTTCTTCTGCGCGGACACCGCGACGCCGTTCGCGGTGTGCACGTGGAGCACGCACTTCGCATCCTCGCGCGCCGCGTGGATCGCGGAGTGGATCGTGAAGCCCGCCGGATTGACCGGATACGGCGACTCCATCACGACGTTCCCGGCGAGATCCACCTTCACGAGGCTCGACGCGGTGATCTCGTCGAACAGCATGCCGTAGGGGTTGATGAGGAAGTGGTGCTCCGGACCGGGAACGCGCGCCGAGATGTGCGTGAACACGAGGTCCGACCAGCCGTGCAGCGCGACGAGGCGATAGCACGCCGCGAGATCGAGACGCAGCGCCCACTCCTCCGCACTCACGCGGTCGCGCACGTCGCTCTGCTTCGCATGGTTCATCGTGGGCTCCTCGATACCGACTCTCAGCGCGACGGCCGGATCTCGGCGGCTTCCGCACTCAGCGTTGCGCCGGAGAGCCGCCCGCGCACTCGCACGATCGCACCCGGCGCCTGTGCATTGAACTCGCTGCGCGTGAGCGTGGTCCCTTCCGCGTCGCGGAACGCCGCCCCGGTCGTGGCGACGGTCGTTCCCGCGATCACGAGGCTCGACGTGCTCACGCTGCCGGCCGGCCCCTGCAGTTCGATGCGGCTGTTCGCGGGCTCCGTCGCGCGCTGCACGACGAGCGCGGTGGCGGTCCGGTCCGTCGCGCCGACCGTGCCGCGCACTTCGATCCAGTCGCCGGTGCGCAGGTCCGGAAAATCGAACGTGCGCACGGCCGCGGCGGCGCGATCTTCCCAGATCGAGCGCGCGTTCGTCGCGATGGTGATGCCGGCGATCTCGAGCGTCGAGGCGCTGGACGACAGGCGATCGACGGTACCGACCACGCGGAACGTCGCCGCGCCCGCGAACGTCACCCGGCTGGCCGCGAGCGCACCGTTGCGGTCGTACGTGCCGTCGATCTCGACCTCGCGGTCGAGCGCGAGGTCGCCGCTCGTCCCGCCGGTGTACTGCGTCGACGCGGAGCCGACGATCGTGAGTCCGCCGACGTCGAAGTCCGACGCGGAAGCGAAGCGCGTGATCGCCCCGCGCACGCTGCCGCGGTCGCCGTTGCTCGCGCCCGGCAGTTCGTCGCGCACCGTCACGGAGTTCGCGACGAGCGTCGTGTCGTTCGCGAGCGTGAAGCCGCTCGCGACGACGTACGCGCCGTTGCGTACGCCGGAGTCGAGCGTGCCCGCGTTCGAGTAGTCGATCGTGGTGCCGCCGAGGCGGAAGGTGCGCGCGGCGGTACTGAGACCGGAGACGCGCCCGAGCACGCGGAACGCGAGACCTGCGGGCGGGCGATCGATGCGCGTGGCGAGCAGTCCGTCGCCGGTGCGATAGCCGTCGACGACGACGCTCTGCCCCGTCAGGAACGCGCTCGCATCCGCGGGTTCGACGTTCGCACCGAACACCGTCGCACCCGTGATGCGCACGACCTGCCCGACGACGGTGAGCGTACCGGCCGCGCGGTCGACCTCCGTGACGCGACCGACCAGACGATCGTCCGCGATCACGGTGCGGGCGCGCGACGTGCTCGAGCCGCGCGTGCCCGAGATCGCGACGAGCCGACCCGGCACGAGCGCACTCTCGACGCTCGACGCGCCGTTCACGGTGAACGTCGCGGACGTCGTCGAGTATTCGACGCCGTTCACGAAGACGCTGCCGAAGGTCGCGACCGGCCCGAACGCGACCGCGTCGCCGCTCGACCCGCCGCCACCGCCGCCGCCGCCGAAATCCTTGCCGCGGTAGGTGCACTGGGTGGCGCCGACGAGCAACGCGCACAGCATCGCGACCATGCCCGCCTGCGCGAAGCGCACGGACCGGCGCACGCGCGTTCCAGCGGCGGGCGGCAGTCTTCCGGTGTTCATGGCGACGGTCCCGGCGATCCCTGGGACGGTCTAGGTTAGCGCGCGGCGCGGTGCTCGTCGCGCAGGATGAACAGCCCGCTCGCGACCACGATCGCGCCGCCGACGTACACCCGAGTGTCCGGCAGCACGGACCAGACCGCCCAGTCGAGCGCGACGGCCCACAGGAGCGCCGTGTACTCGAACGGTGCGACCACGGACGGCGCGGCACGGCGGAACGCGTCCGTGAGCAGCTGCTGCCCGAGCGCGCCCGTGAGCCCGATGAGCGCGATCCACGGCCAGTGCTCGATGGGTATCGGGCGCCACGTCGCGATGGACATCGCACCGGCGCCGAGGGTCACGAGCACGAGGAACCACACGACCATCCCGCGACTCGAGTCCGTGCGACCGAGCATGCGGATCGTGACCACGTTCAGCGCGTAGCAGAGCGCGGACACCGCGGCGACGAGTCCGGCCGCGGTCGTATAGCCGGCGCCGGTCGGCTGGAGGATCACCCACACGCCCGCGAGGCCCGCGAGGATCGCGAACCAGCGGCGCACGGGCACGCGATCGCCGAGCAGCGGCACCCCGAGCGCGGTCACGAGCAGCGGCCGCGGCCAGATAGACGGAGTACACGTCCGCGAGCGAGAGCTGCGAGACGGCGTGGATGAACGTCACGAGCATCGCGACGCCGAGCGCGCCGCGGATCAGGTGCAGCCCCGGACGCGTGGTGCGGAGTTCGGACCACGCGCCGTGCACCGCGAGCTGCGCGAGCACGAACGGCAGCGAAGCCGCGCCGCGCAGGAACGTGACCTGCTGCGGTTCGTAGTACCGCCAGCTTCTTCATCGTGGCGTCCATGCACGCGAAGAAGCCGACGGCGGCCAGCATCGCGCCGATCGCCTTCAGGTTCTCCGTGCGCATGGGCGCGGCAGCGTACGCGATCGGGGCGACTGCCGGTAGCACACGCGTGCGCCACGCATCGCAGGTCACCGCGCTCCCGCATGCATCGGTCGCGTGCGGGCCGCCGGGCGGATTCTCCCGCGGCGAAGCCGGCGCGAGCGAGAGACGCCACGGCAGCGTGGCCTGTACGTCGATCGCCTCCCGCGCCGCGCGCTCCGCCGCGGCGTCCGTTCCGGAAGCGGCCGCCGGCAGCACCTCGGGCGCGACCTCGCGCAGCGTCCGCAGCGTCGCGACGTAGCCCTGCGAGAGCAGCATTCCTTGAACAGATTTGCAAGCTTCATGATCGGAACTCCCGCCTTCCGGGCCGCCCGATGCGGCATCCGTGCGTCCATGGAGCTACGATATGCGGTCGCGCGCACCCGCAGTAGCGCGGGTTTCGCAAGCCAGACTTGAAGGGAATTCAACATGAGCCGCCCGCCGCTGCACTCGATCGCCGGCTTCGTGAGCGTCGCGCCGCCACGGCACGCTGTCGGCCGCCGCCGCGGAGCTGCACCTCACGGTGAGCGCGCTCAGCCATCAGGTGCGCGCCTGGAGGATCGCCTGCGCGTGCGCCTGTTCGTGCGTGGACCGCGCGGAGTGCGGCTGACGGCGGACGGCGAACGCCTGTACCGCGAGATCGGCCCGCACTACGAGGCCTCGAGCGCGCACTGCGCGCGCCCGCGAAGCGCCGCGCCACGGCGCTCGCGCTCAGCACGCTGCCGACCTTCGGCACGAGCTGGCTCGTGCCGCGCCTGCCGGCGTTCCTCGCGGCGCATCCCGAGATCGAACTGAATCTCAGCAGCACGATCGATCTCGTCGACTTCGCCCGCGACGAGTTCGACGCCGCGCTGCGCTACGGTGCCGGCGGCTGGAGCGGTCTGCACGAGGAGCACCTGTTCGACGAATGGCTCGTACCGGTGGCGGCGCCCGCGCTGCTGCGCGGCGCTTCGGCCGCCCGCCGGCGCACGCTCGAACGCTGGCCGCTGCTCGGCGACGACGACGGCTTCTGGCCGCGCTGGTTCGCGGAGCACGGCGGCACGCTGCCGCGCCGCTACGTCGCGCAGTCGACAACTCCGAGACGCGCGTGCGCGCCGCCGCCGAAGGCCTCGGTGTCGCGCTCGCGCCCGCCGTCTGGCGCAGCCGCTGCTGGATGCGAAGCGTCTCGTGCAGCTCGTGCCGAAGCGCCTGCGCGCGGGGCGTGCGTACTGGCTCGTGTATCCGTCGCGCTCGGCGAACATCCGCCGCTGCTCGCCTTCCGCGACTGGTTGCGGACGGAGCGCGCACGCTGACGGCCCGCTAGAATCGCGCCATGGCCATCTGGTTCCGCCCGTTCGATCTCGAGCTCGTGCAGCGCATCGCCGTGGTGAACATGTCGCAGCACGTCGGCATCCGTTTCACCGCGTTCGGCGACGACTGGCTCGAAGCGACGATGCCGTGCGACACTCGCGACGATGCAGCCGTACGGCATCCTGCACGGCGGCGCTTCGGTCGTGCTCGCCGAGTCGCTCGGCAGCACCGGCGCGAACCTCTGCGTCGACTACACGCGCGTGCGCTGCTACGGGCAGGAGATCGGGGCGAGTCACCTGCGGCCCGCGTCTTCCGGGGCACGTGACCGGTCGCGCGTCGCGCTGCACATCGGGCGGGGCGTCCTGGCTGGGAGATAGAGATCCGCAACGACGCCGGGAAGCGCACCTGTATCTCGCGCCTGACGATGGCCGTCGTCGAGGAAGCGGGCGCAGCAGTAGCGCGGCGCACCGCCCGCGGCGCTCGCCGATATACTCGCGGCACCATGCGCTCCACCATTCCGTCTTCTCCGCCCCTGTGCGCCCGCGGCTCGCCGGTGCGGCCGCCGCGTTCGCGCTCGTCTCGACGCTCGCCGCGTGCGGGCAGAAGGGACCGCTCGTACTGCCGGACACGGACACGTCGAGCGTCGTGATTCGCCGCAGGCCTCGCCCGCAGCACCGCCACGCCACGGGCACCGCTGCGCCGGCGAGCGCACCGACGTCGACCGCGGCACCCGGCGCCGCCCGCCGCCGCGCGGAGTCGTCGCCGTCGCTCCCGCCCACGGACGTCGCCGGCGACCTCGCCACCGGCACCGCCCACGACGCCTCCGTCCGCATCCGCGCGCGGACGACGACACCGCCCCGCGGCAGTGAGCGCACGCGTGGCGAAGCTCTACCCTCGTCGACGGCTCCTCGTACCTCTACCGCGCCTTCCACGCGCTCCCGCAGTTCACGACTCGAAGGGCGAGCCGACCGGCACGCTGTTCGGCGTCGTGAACATGCTGCAGAAGTTCCTGAAGGACTTCGCGCCCGAGCACATCGCGATCGTGTTCGACGCCTCCGGCCGCACGTTCCGCGACGAACTCTTCGACCAGTACAAGGCGCAGCGCCCGCCGATGCCGGACGAGCTGCGCTCGCAGGTCGCGCCGCTGCTCGAAACGGTGGAGGCGCTCGGGCTGCCGCTGCTGCGCATCCAGGGCGTGGAGGCGGACGACGTGATCGGCACGCTCGCGAAGCGGGCCACGGCCGCGGACTCGAAACGGTCGTCTCGACCGGCGACAAGGACATGGCGCAGCTCGTCGACGATCGCGTCACGCTCATCAACACGATGACGGACTCGCGTCTCGATCGCGCGGGCGTGAAGGCGAAGTTCGACGTGCTGCCCGAGCAGATCGTCGACTACCTCGCGCTCGTCGGCGACACGAGCGACAACATCCCGGGCGTGCCGAAGGTCGGCCCGAAGACCGCCGCGAAGTGGCTGAACCAGTTCGGCACGCTCGACGCGCTGATCGCGCGCGCGGCCGAGGTCGAGGGCAAGGTCGGCGAGAGTCTGCGCGAGAACCTCGCGCAGCTCGAACTGTCGCGGCAGCTCGCGACGATCCGCTGCGACGTCGAGCTGCCGGTCGGCATCGACGGTCTCGCGCGACGCCAGCCCGACGTCGAGCGCCTGCGCGAGATCTACCGGCGCTACGAGCTGAACTCGCTGCTGCGCGCACTCGACGGCGGTGCGGGCGGCGCCGGCACGGGCGGCGGCGGCGCGCGCGCCGACACCGGCGCCGCGGGCTCCGTGCGCGCACCGCGCGAGGTCACGCCCGCGAGCGGCTTCCCCACGGGCGCCGCCGAACAGCCGGAGTACGTGCCGGATCCGGCGCTCGCGAACGCGCCGCGCGAGTACGAGACGATCGCGACCGAAGCGCAGCTCGACGCGTGGCTCGCGAAGCTCGCCGCGGCCGAGCTGTTCGCGTTCGACACGGAGACCACGAGCCTCGACTACATGGTCGCGGAGATCGTCGGCGTGTCGTTCGCGGTGGAGCCCGGCCGCGCGGCCTACGTACCGCTCGCGCACGACTATCCGGGCGCGCCCGACCAGCTGTCGCGCGAACTCGTGCTCGCGAAGCTGAAGCCGCTGCTCGAGGACCCCGCGCGCGCGAAGCTTGGCCAGCATGCGAAGTACGACGCCCACGTGCTGCAGAACCACGGCATCGCGCTCGCCGGCGTGAAGTTCGACACGATGCTCGAGAGCTACGTGCTGAACAGCGTGGCCACCCGCCACGACATGGATTCGATGGCGGCGCGCTATCTCGGGCTCACGACGATCCTCTACGAGCAGGTCGCGGGCAAGGGCGCGAAGCAGCTCACGTTCAACCAGGTACCGGTCGAACGCGCCGCGGAGTACGCGGCCGAGGACTCCGACGTCACGCTGCGCCTGCACCGCGCGCTGTGGCCGCAGCTCGAAGCGCAGCCGCGTCTGCGCGCGCTGTACGAAGAGGTGGAGCAGCCGCTCGCGCCGGTGCTGCAGCGGATGGAGCGCGCGGGCGTGCTCGTCGATCGCGAGCAGCTGCGCGTGCAGAGCGCGGAGATGGCGCGCTCGCTGCAGGAGATCGAGCTCGCGGCGCATAAGGAAGCCGGCAGCAGCTTCAATCTCGAATCGCCGAAGCAGCTGCAGCAGATCCTCTTCGAGCGCCTGCAACTGCCGGTCGCGCGGCGCACGCCGACGGGACAGCCGTCGACCGGCGAGGACGTGCTCGAGGAACTCGCGGACTCCGGCTACGCGCTGCCGCGGCTGATCCTCGATTTCCGCGGGCTCTCGAAGCTGAAGGGCACGTACACGGATCGCCTGCCCGAGCAGATCAACGCGCGCACGGGTCGCATCCACACGTCGTATCACCAGGCGGTGGCCGCGACGGGCCGGCTCTCTTCTTCGAACCCGAACCTGCAGAACATCCCGATCCGCACGGAGGCGGGCCGCCGCATCCGCCGCGCGTTCGTCGCACCGCCGGGCCACGTGCTGATGGCGGCGGACTACTCGCAGATCGAGCTGCGCATCATGGCGCACCTCGCGGACGATCCCGGACTCAAGCGCGCGTTCGCGGAGGACCGCGACGTGCACCAGGCGACCGCCGCGGAGATGTTCGGCGTCGCTCTCGAACAGGTGGACGGCGACCAGCGCCGTGCGGCGAAGACCATCAACTTCGGACTCATCTACGGGATGAGCGCGTTCGGGCTCGCCGCGCGGCTCGGCATCGAGCGCGGCGCCGCGGCGCAGTACATCGAGCGCTACTTCGAACGCTACGCGGGCGTGAAGCGCTACATGGACGAGACGCGGGTCCGCGCGCGCGAGCAGGGTTACGTCGAGACGGTCGACGGCCGCCGTCTGTACCTGCCCGACATCCGCGCGCGCAACAAGCAGATGCAGCAGTACGCGGAGCGCGCGGCGATCAATGCGCCGCTCCAGGGCACTGCGGCGGACATCATCAAGCGCGCGATGATCGCGGTGGACGCGTGGCTGAACGTGAAGGACGCACCGGCGCGGCTCGTGATGCAGGTGCACGACGAACTCGTGTTCGAGGTACGCGAGGACGCGGTCGACGCGGTGCGCGAGCGCGTCGTCGAGCTGATGTGCGGCGCCGCGCAGCTCGCGGTGCCGCTCAAGGTGGAAGTCGGCACCGGCCCCAACTGGGACGAAGCGCATTAGTTCGATGGCCTGCAGTCGCCTGCCGGCGCTGCAGGCACGCGAATCGCGGCCAGGCCGCGCTTCGCTCACTGAAGGGCGGTGTCCGACGGCGAGTCGCGCACCTCAGGTTGCGGCTTCGGTCCTCACCCCTTCTCTCGCAACATCGTGTCGTACCTGAACGCAGGCTGAATTCGGGCGCACGCACGCACCGCGTGCTGCGCTTCTACACGCGCGCGTCGTGTGCGCGCGCCGCACGCACCGACTCCATCCTGAGACACTGGCGCGCGCGTGCGCGTGTCGTCAGCATTCGACCGCCGATGCTGCACGTCCCCTCGCGCCGCATCGCGCGTTCACAGGCACTCAGGAGGTTGCATGTCACGCACACCCTTGCTCGCGACGTCGCTGCTCGCCGCGTCGCTGCTCGCGCCGCTCGGCGCACACGCCGCCGACAACGGCTTCTATCTCGGCGGCTCGGTCGGCAACGCGAACGTGGACTCGAGGAGCGACGCGCTCGACTTCGACGAGAACGACGTCGGCTGGAAGGTGTTCGTCGGCATCCGGCCGATCGACCTGATCGCGGCCGAGGTGTCGTACACGGACTTCGGCAGCCCGAGCACGAGCGTCGGGCCCGTGCGCACGAATGCGGACGTGAAGGCCGCGTCGGCGTTCGCGCTGCTCTACGCGCCGCTGCCGCTGCCGAACGTGGACCTGTATGCGAAGGCCGGCTTCGCGCGACTCGAGCAGGACGTGTCGAGTTCCAGCTTCCGCCTCGACCGCACGGACACGGACTTCGCGTGGGGCGTCGGCGGGCAGCTGAACTTCGGCAGCCTCGCGGTCCGCGCCGAGTACGAGCGCTTCAAGACGGACGCCGGCGACCCCGACTTCGTCTCGATCGGCATCTCGTGGACCTTCCTCTAGCCGGCAGGCCTTCCTGTAGCCGAAAGGCGACGGACGCGAGCACAAGCCATTGAAACCGATCTGATATTCGCAATCCGGCGCACGCGGGCCGTTAACGTTTCTTAACGGCCGGGGTTGGAACTTCCACGGGTCGACCGCATCCAATCTCACGAACGTTGCGAGACGTTCCCCGCTTCCCTCCCTAAGCGGGCCCCTTGCCCGGTCATCATCCCCAAACCGGGTTGGTCTGGCCCGGCGGCGCTGAAAAGCCCGCCGGGTCATTTTTTTATGGCGGGCGGTCGCCTGCCGGCGCCGCCCGCTCGCGAATCGCAGGGCGGCCTGCGGTTCTCGTTCATGGCTTGCAGTCGCCTGCCGGCGCTGCAAGCTCGCGAATCGCAGGGCGGCCTGCGATTCGCTTGCTGAAGGGCGCTTTGACTGGCGTCGGGTCACTACTCCGCGGCTGTGGCGGGCTTCGGAGCGGGGGCCTTCAGCCAGCCCAGAAGCACGCCGCGGGCTTCGTCCACGCCGGTCTTGTCGAGCGAGGAGAAGAGCTGCGCGGTCGCCTTGTCGCCGATCTCGCGCCGGACCTTCGCGAGCGTCGCCATGCCGGCGCTGCGACTCAGCTTGTCGCACTTCGTCAGCAGCAGGTGCACGTGCCGGCCGCGCGAGCGCGCGTAGTCGAGCATCTGCCAGTCCAGGTCCTGCAGCGGATGGCGCGCGTCCATCACGATGAACAGGCCGCGGAGCGATTCGCGTTTGCCGAAGTACGCTTCGAGCAGACGGCGCCAGTGCTGCTGCAGCGGCTTCGGCACCTTCGCGAAACCGTAGCCCGGCAGGTCGACGAGCCGGCGGTTCGGCTGCAGCTCGAAGAAGTTCACGAGCTGCGTCTGCCCGGGCGTCTTCGAGGTGCGCGCGAGCGCGTGCCGCTGGGTGATCGCATTGATGGCGCTCGACTTGCCGCTGTTGGAACGCCCGCCGATCGCCGCTTCCGCCCCGTTGTCCGGGACGAACTGGTGCGCTTCGTGCGCGCCGGACAGGTATCGGGCGTGGGGAAATGCGGACATCGTCGTGTAGAATGCGCGGCTCGCGCTGCCTCCCAGTCTAGCAGGCCGACCGGGGCCCTCCGGTCGCCGCGGGCCGGTCGCAGCGGGCGTCTATCGAGCCTGCGGAGTGTCGAACAGATGAAGAGCCGGAATGCCGCCCTGGTCGCGCGTGTCGCGGGCCTCCTCCTCGTCGTCGCCGGTGCCGCCGCGGTGCGCGCCGCAGACGCCCCGGCCGCGGATGCCGCGGCCCCCGCCAACGCTCCGGCCGCCGCTCCGGCCGCCGCCGCGGGCCCGATCGTCGGGAATGCCGAAGCCGGTGCGCAGAAGGCCGCGGTCTGCGGCGCGTGCCACGGCATGAACGGCAACAGCCCGAACCCGGAATGGCCGAACCTCGCGGGCCAGCATCCGCAGTACGTCGTCGAGCAGCTCAAGCTCTTCAAGGGCATGGTGCGCTCGAACCCGATCATGCAGTCGCAGGCCATCATGCTGTCCGAGCAGGACATGGCGGACCTCGCCGCGTACTTCCACTCGCAGACGCTCACCGGCCTCGAGGCGGACCCCGCGCTCTACAAGGTCGGCGAGAAGCTCTACCGCGGCGGCGACGCGCAGCGCGGCATTCCGGCGTGCTCCGCGTGCCACGGCCCGAACGGTCTCGGCGTGGGCCCCGCGAAGTGGCCGCAGATCCGCGCGCAGCACTCGGTGTATGTCACGAACCAGCTGAACGCGTACCGCGCGAAGACGCGCTACGTGCCGGTCGAGGGCCAGCCGGCCCCGCCCGCCGGCGCGGACATGATGTACGTGATCGCCGGGCGCCTCACGGACGACGACATCAAGGCGCTCGCGGCGTACCTGCAGGGCCTGCGCTGAACGAACGACGGCGCACGCGGCGCGCGCCGCGTGCGGCCGTTCGCAATCCCGGAGCCGCCTGCGCGCGTTCCGGCCCCCGGCCGCGAACTCCGGCGCGCGCCCGCGCTCCAAGTCCGCGACCGGAGGAAGTCCCGTCCGGTCGGACCCCGACCGTCCCCCGAAGGAGGGAACGCATGACGAAGCTCCCGCGCCTCGCCGTCTGCCTGACCGCGGCGCTCGCACTCGCCGCCTGCGGTCAGAAGCAGGAGGCCGCACCGGCGGATTCCGCGCTCACCGAGGCGCCGGCACCGGCAGCCCCCGCGGCGACCGTCGCGCCTGCGCCCACCACCCTCCAGACCGCGCCCGCCGCGGAGCCCGCGAAGGTCGCGGAAGCCGGCGAAGGCGAGAGCGTGTCGGACGCGCCCACGGGCCTGTCGCCGATCGCGGCCGCGGTCGCCGCGAACGCGCCGGTCGCGGCCACGCCGATTCCCGCGCGCTGGGTCGCCGGCAAGAGCTACAACCTCCTCACGCCCGCGCAGCCCACGAGCGCGGGTCCGGGCAAGGTCGAGGCGCTCGAGTTCTTCTGGTACGGCTGCGGCCACTGCTACCACCTCGACCCCTTCCTCGAGGGCTGGAAGAAGCAGGGCAAGCCCGCGTACGTCGAGTTCGCCCGCGTGCCCGTGATGTGGAACGACGTCTCGCGCGCGCACGCGCGGCTGTTCTACACGCTCGAAGTGCTCGGCAAGCTCGACAAGCTGCATACCGCGGTGTTCCGCGAGATGCACGTGAAGAACAATCCGCTCGCCGGCCGCGACCCGGCGCAGACGGAACAGCTGCACCGGCAGTTCGCGGTCGCGAACGGCATCGCCGCCGCGGATTTCGACCGCGAGTACCGCGGCTTCGCCGTGGAGACGAAGCTGCAGCGCGCGGCGCAGCTCACGCAGCGCTACCGCGTGACCGGCGTGCCTCTCGTCGCGGTGAACGGCAAGTACACCGCGGACGTCGGCACCGCGGGCGGCGAACAGCAGCTGCTCGCGCTCATCAACGACCTCTCGGCGTCCGAACGCCGCCGCTGACGCGCGCCGCGCCCGCGGCGCGGGCGCTCTGGCCGAATCGTGCAGCGAACGGCGCCCGCCTCGTGCGGGCGCCGTGCCGTGAAGGCCTCGCGGCCGCTGCGCCCCGCCGATCGGTCTCCGAACTGTGATAGAACGCGGCCCATGCTGAGCTGCTACGTCCCCTCGCCCACGGGACTCCAGCGCGTCGATCCGGCGCCGCCGGAGGTCGTGGACGCGACACTCTGGGCGGACCTGGTCGAGCCCACGATCGAGGAAGAAAAGGCGGTCGAGCGCTTCCTCGGAATCGACGTACCGACGCGCGAGGAGATGAAGGAGATCGAGGCGTCGAACCGCCTCTACGAGGAGGACGGCGCGCTCTACATGACGCTCACCGTCGTCACGAAGATCGACACCGAGCGCCCCGAGACGACCGCGATCACGTTCATCCTCGCGAAGGGCCGGCTCATCACGCTGCGCTACGTCGACCCGCTGCCGTTCCGCAAGTACATCGCGTACGCGGAGCGGCACGTGTCCACGTGCGGCTCCGAGTTCGTGGTGCTCGCGGGCCTGCTCGAATCCATCGTCGAGCGCATCGCCGACGTGCTGGAGCGCGTCGGCACGGATCTCGACGACGCGTCCGCGAACGTGTTCGCGAGCCCGGCGCGGCGGCGCAAGGCGAATCGCGTGAACAGCGACCTCCGCGCGATGATGGAACGCATCGGACGCAACGGCGACCTGCTCTCGAAGGCGCGCGAGAGCCTCGTCTCGCTCACGCGCCTGCTCACGTTCGTGCAGCAGTCCGGCAGCGTCGCGCTGCCGCAGGACGTGCGGAGCCGCTACCGCAACGTGTCGCGCGACGCGCTCGCGCTCTCGGACCACGCGTCGTTCGTGTCGAGCAAGGTCAGCTTCCTGCTCGACGCCACGCTCGGCCTCATCAACATCGAGCAGAACGCGATCATCAAGATCTTCTCGGTCGCGGCGGTCGTGTTCCTGCCGCCGACGCTCATCGCGAGCATCTACGGCATGAACTTCCAGCACATGCCGGAGCTCGCGTGGGAAGGCGGCTACCCCTGGGCGCTCGGGCTCATGGTCGTGTCCGCGATCCTGCCGTACGTGTACTTCAAGCGGCGCGGCTGGCTCTGAGAACGACGCAAAGGCTTCGACGACGCGCCTGCGCGGCGCGTACCGTCCTCACCGACCGCGTCGATACACGTCCGGATCCAGGGATTCCATCAGGCGCTCCGGACGCGAGGGCGGCGTGAAGCCGAACTGCGCGTACAGGCCGTGCGCGTCCGCGGTCGCGAGCATGAAGCGCCGCAGCCCCTGCAGGTCCGGGTGCGCGCGCACGCAGCTCATCAGGAATTTCGAGAGGCCGCGGCCGCGGAACTCCTCGAGCACGAACACGTCGCCGAGATACGCGAACGTCGCGCGATCGGTGACCGCCCGTGCGAAGCCGACCTGGCGGCCGTCCGCGGCGTACACGCCGAAGCACAGCGAACCGCGCACGCTCCGCATCACGATCTCGCGCGGGATGGACTCGGCCCAGTAGCTGCGCACGAGGAAGCCGTGCACGACGTCGAGATCGATCCGCGCCGGATCGTCGTCGACCGTGAATTCGCCCTGGTGCCACTGCATGCGAGGTGTGGGACGACGCTCCCGACGGGATCGCGCGGCCCCTGCGGGGCCGGTGCGGTGGAATGGCGCGCCCGACAGGATTCGAACCTGTGACCTACGGCTTCGGAGGCCGTCACTCTATCCAGCTGAGCTACGGGCGCGTCGTGAACGGGCCATCCGGACCGAGCCGGACGGCGCCCCCGGCATGACCGGGGCCTGGAAAGCCGGCGGATTCTACTCGCGGGGGCTCGGCAGCGTCCAACCGGGACTTCATGGGGGTCGGCGCGAATGGCTATAATCCGCGGCCGCGCGCGGGCGCCCCAGATCCCGGCGCGGCGTTCCGTCCACCGCCCGAGCCGGGAGTTTCCGTGAGCAAGCAGGACAGCCAGTTCTTCAACATCTTCAGCGTGGTGATCGGCGTACTGGTCGCCATCGCGCTCGTCCTGTTCACGATCGCCCGACTGATCGGTACCCCGTTCGAGGACCGCCGCGCGGAGGCCGACACGTTCGCACAGGCGCAGATCGCCGAGCGCACCGCGCCGATCGGCCGGGTCGCGGTCAGCGGGCAGGACAACAGCGCGGTCGCGATCGTCGCCGCAACCACGAGCGGCGGCGCGCCTGCGCTCGCGCTGCCGGCGAACGGCGAGGAAACCTACAAGGCCGTCTGCACGAGCTGCCACGGCGCCGGTGTCGCGGGTGCGCCGAAGTCCGGCGACAAGGCGGCGTGGGCGCCGCGCATCGCGCAGGGCGCGGACACGCTCTACAAGCACGCCATCGAAGGCTTCCAGGGCAAGGGCGGACTCATGCCGGCGAAGGGCGGCCGTGCGGACCTGCCGGACGAGCTCGTGAAGGAAACCGTCGACTACATGGTGAAGATGAATCAGTAGCCGGCGCGCGGCGCCCGCCGCACGCAGCGTTCGACGACGCCCGGCCCCGAGCCGGGCGTTTCGTTTCGGACGTGCGTCGCGCTGCGGACGTGCGGCACGAGGCTGGTCGGGCCGCAGGCGGTGGGCTAGATTCGGGTCGAGGGGGACCTCGGCATGACCGAAGCGACGCTGCCCACTCCGGATTCCTCCAGTGGACCGGGTCCGGGAGGCTCGACGCCGGACGCGCTGCCGTTCGCGGCGCCGTGCCGGACGCTGGCCGCGAACGCACCGCTGCGCTGGCTCCGTCTCGGCTGGCAGGACATGAAGCGCGCGCCGCGCCAGAGCTTCGCCTACGGCATCGGCATCTGGGCGATCAGCCTGCTCGTCTGCGGAATCGCATGGCGGTACGGGAACGGCTGGATGCTGCTCGTGCTGCTGTCCGCGTTCGTGTTCGTCGCGCCCGTGCTCGCGATCGGGCTGTACTCGATCAGCTGCCAGCTGGAACGCGGGCTCGAGCCCTCGCTCGCGCGCTGCCTGTTCGAGGAGAAGCGTCACACCGGCGACACGCTCGTGTACTCGCTCATCCTCCTCGTGATCTCGCTGGTGTGGGTACGCGCCGGCAGCGCCGTGCAGATCTTCTATCCCGAGATCTCGACACCCTCGCCGCTCGAACTCGCGATCTTCTTCGCGATCGGCAGCGCGGTCGGCAGCATCTTCGCGCTGATCGCGTTCGCGGCGAGCGCGTTCTCGCTGCCGATGCTGCTCGATCGGCGCGCCGACGGCGTGACCGCGGTCGTGACGAGCGTGAACGCGGTGCTCCGGAACAAGCGCGCGATGTTCGTGTGGGTGCTGCTCATCGTGCTCGCGGTCGCGATCGGCTTCGCGACGCTGCTGTTCGGGCTCGCGCTCACGCTGCCGCTGATCGGCCACGCGACGTGGCACGCGTATCGTGAGACGATCGACGCTTCGGCGTGGCCTGCGTACGACTGAGGGCGCCCCCTCGGACGGACGCGCGTTCCGCGCGTGAGCAGCGGAAAGACAGCATCGTGATCATCGGTTCCGCGAAGGACTATCGCGAGGTCGCGCGCCGGCGCCTGCCCCGCTTCCTCTTCGACTACATCGACGGCGCCGCGTACGACGAGTACACCGCGCGCCGCAACTGCGAGGACCTGCAGGGCATCGCGCTCCGGCAACGCGTGCTGCAGGACGTGTCCTCGATCGAGCTCGGCACCACGCTGTTCGGCACGCGACATCGCCTGCCGATCGCGTTCGCGCCCGTCGGCATCGCCGGCATGTACGCGCGTCGCGGCGAGACGCAGATCGCGCGCGTGGCGAAGGACGTCGGCATCCCGATGTGCCTGTCCACGATGTCGGTGTGCCCGCTCTCCGAAGTGGCCGCGACGGGCTGCCCGTCGATCTGGTTCCAGCTGTACGTCGTCAAGGATCGCGGCTTCATGCTCGACCTGCTCGCGCGCGCGCAGGCCGCGGGGTGCACGGCGCTCGTGTTCACGGTCGATCTGCCCACGCCGGGCGCGCGCTATCGAGACGTGCACTCCGGCATGGCGGGCTCGGGCGCGATGCGCGACGTGAAGCGCATCCTGCAGGCGCTCGCGCGCCCGCGCTGGACGTGGGACGTGGGCATCCGCGGGCGACCGCACCAGCTCGGGAATCTCACGCCGGTGCTCGGGGGCTCGAGCGGGCTCGCGGATTTCCTCGCGTGGTCGAGCGCGAACTTCGATCCCTCGATGACGTGGAAGAACGTCGCGTGGGTGCGCGAGCACTGGCGCGGCCCGCTCATCGTGAAGGGCGTGCTCGATCCGGAAGACGCGCGCGAAGCGCTGGCGATCGGCGCGGACGGCATCGTCGTGTCGAACCACGGCGGCCGGCAGCTCGACGGCGTGCTGTCGAGCGTGCGCGCGCTGCCGCCGATCGTCGACGCGGTCGGGGATCGCACCACCGTGCTCGTCGATGGCGGCGTGCGCTCGGGTCTCGACGTCGTGCGGATGCTCGCACTCGGCGCGAAGGGCGTGCTGGTCGGGCGCGCGTGGGCGTACGCGCTCGCGGCGGACGGCGAGCGCGGCGTGCGGAACACGCTCGCGATCTTCGAGCGGGAGATGCGGACGGCGATGGCGCTGACGGGGTGCACGGACGTGGCGCGGCTGGATCGGTCGTATCTCGCCGCAGTGCCGCGCGACTGACGTGTGCGCGGGCTCACGACAGCCCTCGCGCCGCGGAATCCCGATCGAGCCGCCGGCAGTCCAGCGCCTCCGCGACGTGACGCTCGTCGAGCACGTCGACGCCCGCCAGATCCGCGATCGTGCGCGCGACCTTGATGACGCGATGACACGCACGCGCCGAGAGGCGGAAGCGCTTCGCCGCCGCGCCGAGCAGGCGATCGGCCCCATCGCTCAGCGGCGCATGGCCCTCCAGCTCCGCCGTCGTGAGCCACGCATTCGGCTTCCCGGCACGCGCCTGCTGCCACTCGCGCGCGGCACGCACGCGAGCCGCCACCAGCGCACTCGGCTCCCCCGGCGCGTGCGCGCGCAGGCCCTCGTACTCCACGCGCGGCACGTCGATCTGCACGTCGATTCGGTCGAGCAGCGGCCCGGAGATGCGGCCGACGTACGCGCGCACCTGCGACGGCGCACAGCGGCAGCGCTCGGGATCGCCGTGGTAGCCGCACGGGCACGGGTTCATCGCGGCGACGAGCTGGAAGCGCGCCGGGAAGGTGGCCTGACGCGCGGCGCGCGAGATGGACACGACGCCGGTCTCGAGCGGCTCGCGCAGCACTTCGAGCGTGCCTCTGTGGACCTCCGGCAGCTCGTCCAAGAAAAGCACCCCGTGATGCGCGAGCGAGACCTCGCCGGGCCGCGGCACGCCGCCGCCGCCGACCAGCGCGATGCCGGACGCGGTGTGGTGCGGCGCGCGGAACGGCCGCACGCCCCAGCGCTCGATCGACGCGGCACGCTGCCCGTCGGCGCCGGGTGCGCTCGCCCCGCCGAGCCCGGCGAGCGAGGCGAGCGCGGCGCACTCCAGCGCTTCTTCCGGTGACAGCGGCGGCAGCAGCCCCGGCAGCCGCGCGGCGAGCATGCTCTTGCCCGCGCCCGGCGGCCCGATCATCAGCAGCGAGTGCGCGCCGGCGGCCGCGATCTCGAGCGCGCGCCGCGCATGCGCCTGCCCGCGCACGTCCGCGAGATCGAGCGCCGCTCGAGCGGCCGCCGGCGGCGGGGCGCCGCGCGCGAACTCGAGCGGCTGCGCGCCGGCGAGATGCCGCACGACCTCGCCCAGGTTCCACGCGCCGGCCACGCGCGCGTTCGGCACGAGCCGCGCCTCCGGCGCGTTCGCGCCGGGCAGCACGATGCGACGCCCTGCACGCGTGGCGTGGTACGCGGCGGGCAGCGCGCCGCGCATGGCGCGCAGTTCGCTGCCGAGCGAGAGCTCGCCGAAGAACTCGGTGTCCGTGAGCGCGGACTCCGGGACCGCGCCCTGCGCCGCGAGGATCGCGAGCGCGATCGGGAGATCGAAGCGGCCGCCTTCCTTCGGAGAAGTCCGCGGGCGACAGGTTCACGACGATGCGGCCGACGGGAAACTCGTAGCCGGCGGCGCGATTGCGGCGCGCACGCGCATCGCGGCTCTCCTTCACCACCGCTTCGGGCAGGCCGACGACGTTGAACGCGGGCACCCCGCCGCCGATGTGCGCCTCCACGCGCACGGCCGGGGATTCCATGCCGTACTGCGCGCGCGAGTGCGCGCAGCCGAAGCTCGCGCGCGCGGTCATGAGCGGACCGGCCGCGCGGGGTGCGCGGGCAGCACGCGCGCGTCGCGCGACACTCGCGGGGCGATGCCGGAGCAGCGCCCCGCGAGCGTGGGGCTCAGGCGTCCTTCAGCTCCACGCGCTCGCGCTCGTCCTGCTCGCGCTTCGCGAGCTCGGCCTCGAGCGCCGCGAGCCGCTCTTCGAGCGAGTGGATCTTCTCGCGCGTGCGTGCGAGCACGCCGGCCTGCACGTCGAACTCCTGACGCGTGACGAGTTCGAGCTTGTTCAGCCCGCTCTGCAGCACGCTCTTGAAGTTCGCTTCGAGATCGTTCTTCAGCGCGGTGACCTGCGGCGGCACGGACTGGGCCAGGCGGCGCGCCAGGTCGTCGAGCGAACGGGGATCGATGTTGAGTGGCATGGCGGTGCCTCGGCTGAAGGGGGACGTTGGGCGAGCCGACCCTGCCCGAACCGACGTTCCACGACTCGGCGCTGCAGCGATCGACCCTGCACAAGGTCGGGGCGCGACCGCCGGACGTCAAGCGTACGGCCGCATGCGCCCCGCTTTCAGGCACCCACCGCGACCGATCGCGCCAAAACGGTGCACCACGCGGAACCTCCCTGCTCCGTGCGTATGTAAGCGGCTGATTTGCCGCGCGCTTCTGCGTGGCATGGAAGCTGCAATAGCGCGTTTCGCGCAGGGTAGACGGCCACGGGGCCGCGGCGCACCGGGCTTAAGCGGCGCGATGAACGAGAAACGGGCGACGCGACGGACGACTACGGGGCCGAAGACCACGCCATGAAGCTGATCGTCGCGATCATCAAGCCGTTCAAGCTCGACGAGGTCCGCCAGGCGGTGGCGGACATCGGCGTACAGGGAGTCACCGTCACGGAAGTGCAGGGGTTCGGCCGCCAGCGCGGCCACACGGAGCTCTATCGCGGTGCCGAGTACCGCATCGACTTCGTGCCGAAGACGAAGATCGAACTCGCGGTCGAGGACACGGTGTGCGACCAGGTCGTGGAAGCGATCACGAACGTCGCGCGCACGGGGAAGATCGGCGACGGCAAGGTCTTCGTGCTGAACCTCGAGCAGGCGGTGCGCATCCGCACCGGTGAGATGGGGCCCGAGGCGATCTGAACGACGAGACGGCGGAAGCCGCGGGCACCGGACGAAACAGAACACGACTCGCTTGCCAATCGACCGACGACCGGAAAGGTCGACACTGAAAGGGGAAACGCCGTGAACTTTGGAACTGCCTCAGCCACACACACGCGCGGGATGCCTGCGGGCGTCTGGCGGAACTTCGCGGTGACCGCGCTGTTCGCGCTGCTCGCGTTCGCGATCGCGACGCTCCCGGGCCTCGCGCATGCGGAGGAGGCCGCGCCGGCCGCCGCCGCGACCGCTGCGGCGCCCGACGCCGCGGCTGCACCCGCCGCCGAAGCGGCCCCGGCCGCCGCCGAAGCCGCGCCCGCGGAGGCCGCGGCCGCGCCCGCGCCGGTGCCGAACAAGGCCGACACCGCGTGGCTGCTGACTTCCACGGCACTCGTGCTGCTGATGTCCGTGCCGGCACTGGCGCTGTTCTACGGCGGGCTCGTCCGCTCGAAGAACATGCTGTCGGTGCTCATCCAGGTGTTCGTGGTCTTCTCGCTGATCACGGTGCTCTGGTGCATCTACGGCTACTCGCTCGCGTTCACCGCGGGCAACCCGTTCATCGGCGGCTTCGACCGGCTGTTCCTGAAGGGCGTGTTCGACGGCACGAACTTCGCGCTCGCCGCGACGTTCTCGAAGGCGACGCCGATCTACGAGATCGTGTTCGTCGCGTTCCAGGCGACGTTCGCCGCGATCACGGTGTGCCTGATTCTCGGCTCGATCGTCGAGCGCGTGCGGTTCTCCGCGGTGCTCATCTTCGCGGTCGTGTGGTTCACGATCAGCTACCTGCCGATCGCGCACATGGTCTGGTTCTGGGCCGGTCCGGACGCGTACACGCCGGAAGCGAACATCGACGAGCTCACCGCGCAGGCGGGCCTCATCTGGTCGTGGGGCGCGCTCGACTTCGCGGGCGGCACCGTGGTGCACATCAACGCGGGCGTCGCGGGTCTCGTCGGCGCGTACGTGCTCGGCAAGCGCATCGGCTACGGCCGTGAGGCGATGACGCCGCACAGCCTGACGATGACGATGATCGGCGCCTCGCTGCTGTGGTTCGGCTGGTTCGGCTTCAACGCGGGCTCCGCGCTCGAGGCCGGTCCGTTCGCCGCACTCGCGTTCCTGAACACGTTCCTCGCGACCGCGTGCGCGGTGCTGTCGTGGACGTTCGCGGAATGGGTGTTCAAGAAGAAGGCTTCGCTGCTCGGCGCCGCGTCGGGCGCGGTCGCGGGCCTCGTCGCGATCACGCCGGCGGCCGGCAACGTCGGCATCCCGGGCGCGTTCGCGATCGGCACGCTCGCGGGCCTGATCTGCCTCTGGGGCGTGACCGGCCTGAAGAAGATGCTGAAGGCGGACGACTCGCTCGACGTGTTCGGCGTGCACGCGGTCGGCGGCATCGCCGGCGCGCTGCTCACCGGCGTGTTCAATGCGCCCTCGCTCGGCGGCCCGGGCTTCGTGACCGACTGGGTCACGGCGTCCGTCGGCTTCACGTCGATCGGCGAGCAGCTGATCGTGCAGGCGAAGGGCGTGGGCCTCACCGTCGTGTGGACGGCGGTCTCCGCGTTCATCGCGTTCAAGATCGCCGACCTCGTGGTCGGGCTGCGCGTGTCGGAGGAAGAGGAGCGCGAAGGCCTCGACACCTCGTCGCACGGCGAGCGCGCGTACTCCTAAATTGCTCGCAGTCGCCTGACGGCGCTGCGAGCCCGCCGACCGCGGGGCGGCCCGCGGTCGGCTTGCTGAAGGGCCCTTCGTTCGGCGGAGCCGCCGCGCGAAAGGGATGGAAGAGATGCTGGACCTGCGCTCGGGGTGAAGACCGGGCGTGGGCATGGAGGCGGAGGTCGCGCTCGCTGCGTCCTCCGCCCTTCGCAAACCCACCCCCTCGGCCGGGCCTCGTGCCCGGCTTTTTTTTGCTGGGTTGCCACGGCGCCCGCTGGCGGAGGCGAGGAGGGCTACAATCGCGCACCGCTTCCGCCGGACGTACGCATGGCCAGCCCCGCCGACGATCTGAACCTCGCGCTCTTCTGCGACTTCGAGAACGTCGCGCTCGGCGTGCGCGATGCGAAGTACGACCGGTTCGACATCAATCGCGTGCTCGAAAGGCTGCTCCTGAAGGGCAGCATCGTCGTGAAGAAGGCGTACTGCGACTGGGAGCGTTACAAGGAATTCAAGGCGGCGATGCACGGCGCCTCGTTCGAGCTCATCGAGATCCCGCACGTGCGCCAGTCCGGCAAGAACTCCGCGGACATCCGCATGGTCGTGGACGCCCTCGACCTCTGCTACACGAAGTCGCACGTGGACACGTTCGTGATCATCAGCGGCGACTCGGACTTCTCGCCGCTCGTCTCGAAGCTCCGCGAGAACAACAAGACGGTGATCGGCGTCGGCGTGAAGAGCTCGACCTCCGACCTGCTGATCAACAACTGCGACGAGTTCATCTTCTACGACGACCTCGTGCGCGATCAGCAGAAGAAGCGCCGCGGCGCACGCAAGCCGGCCGCGCGCACCGGCACGCGCGGCGGCGCGAAGACGGAGAAGCAGGAGAAGGCCGCGCCGCGCGAGGAAACGCCGCGGACGGACGACCGCGCCGACGCGAACCGCATGGAAGAGCGGCTCGATGCGCCGCGCGCCGACGATCGTGGCGACGACCGCGGCGCAGCGCGCGCGGCGGAGGACGCCGGCGCCGAACGCGGCGTGGACGAGCGCACGCCCGAGGAACGCGCCGCGGATCGGCAGCAGGAAGCGCTCGATCTCGTGACCGAGACGCTCGACGCACTGGTGGAGGAACGCGGCGCGGACGAGCGCGTCTGGGGTTCGATGGTGAAGCAGACGCTGAAGCGCCGGAAGCCGGGATTCAACGAGGGCTACTACGGCTTCCGCTCCTTCAACGCGCTGCTCGAGGAAGCGCAGGCGCAGAACCTCGTGCAGCTCGAGCGCGACGAGAAGTCCGGCGGGTATCTCGTGCGGCCCGTGGGCTGAACGGCCGTCGGGTTCCACTTCTACGCATTCGCCCGGCGCCCCGGAGCGCGCATGATCGCATTCCACTCCAGGAGTCGGTCGTGCATGCAACCACGTTGCCGCGCGATCCGGTCGCCGCCGATCTGATCGAGGCTCGGTGGCTGCTCGCCCATCTCGGCGCGTTCTGCGGCGCAGCAGCGCACCGCGCACCCGAACCCGCACCCGCACCCGCACAGCGACGCTCTGCGGTCGCTCCGAATTGCGCCGGGGGCCTCGCGGCGCGACGCTCCGGTAGCGGAGGTGTGTCATGACAACCATCCAGATCGTCGTCGCGAATCGCGGCGGTGCGCGGTTCTACGAATGTGCGCCGCCCGCAGCGTCCCTTGCGGCGCTCGAGGAATTGCGCAATGCGGAGCTCGGAACGCACGAGCGCGACCTCGTGAGCGCGCGCGCAGGGCGCGTGCGCAACCGCGCGGCCGGTCGCCCGCAGGCACTCGCGGCGCGCTCCACCGCGCGCGTGAACGCGGTCGAGCGCTTCGCGAGGACGATCGCCCGGCGCATCGGCTCGCAGGCCGCGGAGCGCGCGCAGGACACGCTGATCCTGGTCGCGGAACGACGGCTGCTGGGCTCGATCCGCGGCCACCTGTCGAAAGCCTCGCGTGCACGTCTCGCGGCCACGCTGCCGCTCGACCTCGTTCACGACGCGACGCCCGCGATCGGGCGGCGGCTCGCGCCGGTCGTCCGGCAGGTGACGCTGCAGTCGCTCGCGGCTCGCTAGCGACGCATCGCGAAGCGCGCGATTCGCAATACGTGCGAGCAGCAGCGCGGAGGTGTGCCATGCGAAGACCGCAGAACCTGCAGATCGCCGGACGCCTCGTCGAGGCCGCGGACCTGCTGGAGCAGCAGGGCGCGAATCCGTTCCGGGTGCGCGCCTATAGACGCGCCGCCGAATCGATCGGTGCGCTCGACGCCGACCTCGCGGAGCTCGCCGCCGGTCCGGACGGTGCGGGACTGGAAGACTTGCCCAACGTCGGCCCCGGCATCGCGGCCGCGATTCGGGAGATGCTGACGACCGGCCGCTGGGCGCAGCTCGAGCGCCTGCGCGGCGAGTCGAACGCCGAGGCGCTCTTCGCGACCGTTCCGGGCATCGGCCCGGAGCTGGCGCAGCGCCTGCACGAAGACCTGCACGTGGATTCGCTCGAGGCGCTCGAAGCGGCTGCGTGGGACGGCCGGGTCGCGGCCCTACCGGGGATCGGGCCGCGACGGCTGGAGGCGCTGCGCGAGGGGCTCGCGATGCGACTCGCCAGACTGGCACGCCGTGCGCCGGAGCCGGACGCGCGGCTCCCGCCGATCGCACTGCTGCTCGACGTCGACCAGCTTTACCGGGCGGCAGCGGCGCGCGACGCGCTGCCGAAGATCGCGCCGCGGCGATTCAATCCCGCGCACGAGGCCTGGCTCCCCGTGATGCACTCGACGCGCCGCGGGTGGCATTTCACCGCGCTGCATTCGAACACCGCACGCGCACACCAGCTCTCTCGAACTCGCGACTGGGTCGTGATCTACTTCTACGACGACGGCCACCGCGAGCGTCAGTGCACGATCGTCACCGAGACCGCGGGACCCCTGGCCGGCCGCCGCGTGGTGCGCGGGCGCGAGTCCGAATGCGCGGCGCATTACGCACGCGGGCTCGGCGCGCCGGTGCACCGCCTGCCCGTCGATGCCGAACCCGCAGGCGCACCGCTCGATCGACGGTGAACGGACAGGCTCGAAGGAGGCGCCATGCCCACGCTCAGACGCATTCTCGCGATCCTCGATCCGACCGCGGCCACGCAGCCCGCGCTGGACAAGGCACTGCGGCTCGCGCGTGCGACCGGCGCCGAGGTCGCGCTGTTCGCGTGCGACCCCGATCCCTCGCGCCTGCAGACGCTGCCGCTCGCGGCGCAGCGCGAGGCGCGCACCCGGCTGCTCGCGGAACGGCGCGCGTGGCTCGAGCACCTCGCGGCGCCGCTCGGCGCGACCGGCGTGCGCGTCACCTTCGAAGCCGCCTGCCACAGCCCGCTGTACGAAGGCCTGCTCGACCGCATCGTCGCGAGCGGCGCGGACCTGGTGGTGAAGGACACGCACCGCCATTCGTGGCCGCGGCGCGCGCTCTTCACGCACACCGACTGGCACCTGATCCGCACGAGCGCCGTGCCGCTCCTGCTCGTGCGCCCGGATCCGTGGTCCGAGGTGCCGCTCGCGCTCGCGGCGATCGACCCCGGCCACGCCGCGGATCGCACCGACGAACTCGACCGCCAGCTGCTTGCGTGGACCGTGTCGTTCGCGCGTGCGCTCGGCGGCCGCGCGGGCGCGCTGAACGTCTACCTGCCGCCGACGCTCGTCGCGAGCTATGCGGCGGCGGGCGCACCCGGCTGGGTGGCACCGCCGGTGTCCTCCGACGCGCTCGTGCGCGAGGAGGAAGCGCATCGCAGCGAGCTTCTGCGGCTGACCGGGCCCGGCGGGCATCGCGCCCGCCGACGTCCACATGCCGCTCGGTACGCCGACGCGGCTGCCGGACGAGGCGGCGCGGCTGCACGCCGATGTCGTCGCGATGGGCGCCGTGTCGCGCGGCGCGCTCAAGCGCATGCTGATCGGCAGCACCGCGGAGGACGTGCTCGACCGCATGCCCTGCGACGTGCTGGTCGTGAAGCCGCCGGACTTCGCCGCCGCGATCCCGTTCTAGGCGCGCGATGGACGCGCGGTGGCGCTTTCCGCTCGGACTGCTGGCCGCGTACGCGGTCGTGTGGGTCGGCCTCGCGATCGCGCCGTGGTACCGGGAGGACTGGCTGCTCGAGAACCTGCTCGTGTTCGTCGCCCTGCCGCTGCTCGTCGCGACCGCGCCGCGGCTCCGCTTCTCGAATGCGGCCTACGCGGCGCTGTTCGCGTTCTTCGTGCTGCACGCGATCGGCGCGCACTACACCTACTCGCTCGTGCCGTACGACCGCTGGGCCGAGTGGCTCACCGGCCACGCGCTGAATCCCGCACTCGGCTGGCAGCGCAACCACTACGACCGACTGGTGCACTTCGCCTACGGCCTGCTCGTCGTGCCCGCGAGCGTCGAGCTGTTCCGCGCGGTCGCGCCGCCGCGCGGCGTGTGGCGTGCGCTGCTGCCGGTGCTCTTCGTGATGTCGCACTCGACGATCTACGAGCTCGTCGAATGGGCCGCGGCGATCGCGTTCGGCGGCGAACTCGGCACGGCGTACCTCGGCACGCAGGGCGATGCGTGGGACGCGCAGCGCGACATGGCGCTCGCCACGCTCGGCAGCGTCGTCGCAGTCGCCGGGCTGGGGGTGCGACGCCGGCTCTGAGCGCCCGAAGCTGCCCATTCGGGGCCGGCGGCCCCTGCGCTGGCACCCGATGCCCCGGCGGGTCCGAGCCCCCTAAGGCCGGCGCCCAGCGCCCCCGACGGCGGGCGCCCCGCGCGCCCCACGGCCGGTACCGCTTGCGCCCGCTGGGGCTGGCGCGTCCGCCCCCCTCGGGCCGGCGCCTCCAGACCGCCCGCCCCGCAGGCGCATCGCCGCCACTCTGGCCCCGGGATCAGCGCCCCCGCCACCCGCCCGAGCCCCCCGCGCGGCCCTGCTAGACTGCCCTTTCAGCCCCGGGGAGGTTCCACGGATGAAGCTCGTCACCGCCATCATCAAGCCGTTCAAGCTGGACGACGTCCGGGAATCCCTGGCCGAGGTCGGCGTGCAGGGCATCACTGTGACGGAGGTCAAGGGATTCGGCCGGCAGAAAGGCCACACTGAGCTGTATCGGGGGGCGGAATATGTCGTGGACTTCCTCCCGAAGGTGAAGCTCGAGGTGGCCGTTCCCGAGGAACGCGTCGAGGAAGTCCTCGAGGCGATCGTGAAGGCCGCACGGACGGGCAAGATCGGCGACGGCAAGATTTTCGTCACGAGCCTCGGGTCCGCGGTGCGCATCCGCACGGGCGAGACGGACCTCCAGGCACTCTAGCCACCGGCACCGGCAGGTACCGGCGGCGCGCAGGAGCGAGCATGAGCGAGTACCGAGTCGAAGTTCCGGCCACCACGCGCGGCGCACTGCGTCGGCGCGTCGCGCATGCGCTCGCAGGCGCCGGCGTCGCGCTGCTCTTCGCCGCGGGGGCGTACTCGCCGGACGCGCACGCGAACGTCTACGAGTGGAAGGACTCGCAGAACCAGATCCACTACACGGATCGGCCGCCGCCGCCGGGCGCCACACTCGTGTCCATCCGCCCGAGCTACGTGAAGCGTCCGAGCGAGTCCGCGGGCACGTCGGAGTCCGCGCCGCGCCCGGCCGCGCCGCGCGCGCCGGATCCGGCGCAGGCCGACCGGCAGGCGCAGGCGGCGAAGACGCAGGTCTCGAAGGACCTGCAGGAAAAGCGCGCCGAGCAGTGCAAGCAGGCGACCGAGATCTACAAGAAGTACATCGAGTCGCGCCAGCTCTACAAGCAGGGCGACAACGGCGAGCGCGTCTACCTCTCCGAGCAGGAACTCGAGGCCGCGCGCGTGAACGCGAAGCGCGAGCTCGACGCGACCTGCGCCGAAGCCGAGCCGCGCTGAGCGGCGCCGCGACGGACAGCCGTCGTCCGGCGCGCTAAGGTGACGTCCCGGAATGCGGTGCCGGCCAACCGGTGCCGCGCCTCTTCGTCACCCGCTCGATCCGTGGAGTCTCCGTGAAGGTCGGATTCATCGGTCTCGGCGCCATGGGCATGCACATGGCGCGCTCGCTGCATCGTGCCGGCTGGCTCGCCGGCTGCTGGAACCGCACGCCGGAGAAGGCGCGCGCGCTCGCCGCCGAGACGGGCTGCGTCGCCGCGGCGACCCCCGCGGAGCTCGCGCGCGCGTGCGATGCCGTGGTGCTCTGCGTGTCCGCGGATGCGGACGTGCTGGCGGTCGTGGATGCGCTGCTGCCCGCCGCCCGCCCCGGCTTCCTCGTGCTCGACTGTTCCACCGTGAGCGCGGCGACCGCGCGCGAAGCCGCGGCCCGCCTCGCGCCCGCCGGCGCGGACTTCCTCGACTGCCCGGTCAGCGGCGGTGTCGAAGGCGCACGCGACGCGAAGCTCACGATCATGGTCGGCGGCAGCGACGACGCGTTCGCGCGCGCGCAGCCGGTGCTCGCGAAGATGGGCCAGGCGGTCACGCACATGGGTGCGACCGGCCAGGGCCAGGCGACGAAGGCGACCAACCAGATCCTCTGTGCCGGCGTGATCCAGGCGGTGTCCGAGGCGATGGCGTTCGCGAAGCACGAAGGGCTGCCGCTCGAGCGCGTGATCGAGGCGCTCGGCAAGGGCGCGGGTTCGTCGTGGTACTTCGTGAACCGCGCGCCGTTCATGGCGCGCGAGAACTTCCCGGCGGGCTTCCGCGTGAAGCTGCACGAGAAGGACCTGAAGATCTGCCGCGAGATGGCGGAGAAGCACGGCGTGCACCTGCCGGTGATCGAGATGACGCTGCTGCACTACCGGCGCCTGATCGCCGCGGGCCACGGCGACGAGGACATCTCGACGATCTTCCGGCTGAAGGACGCGCTGTACGAGCGCGGCGGCGAGCCCGGGTAACCGCGATGGCGGACGAGCGCGACGAGGAGAAGTTCTACCTGCCGGACTTCTGCGCGGCGCGGAACGTGCTCGTCGTGATCGTCGGCGCGGAACTCGTCGCGGTGCTGCTCGCGATCGCCCGCGTCGGCCTGCACCCGCAGTTCCTGCCGGACCTCGCGCGCACCTCGCTGTTCCTGCTCTGGATCGCACTCGGCTGCGCCGCGGCGCTCTGCGCGCTGCGGCCGAGGCTCGCCCGGCTCGGGATCGAGCGCGGCTCGGTCGCCACGCTCGGCGTGCTGCTCGTGGTCACCGGCCTCGTGTCCGAAGCCGCCTGGTGGGCGGCGGCGCGCGGCTTCGGCGCCGCCGCGAACGCCACGGAGTTCACGACGCGGAGCCACGTCGCGTTCACGCTCGGCAATCTCGCGATCTGCGCGATCGTCGGCGCGATCGGTCTGCGGTACATGTACGTGACGCACCAGTGGAAGCGGAACGTCGAGCGCGAGGCGCGCGCGCGCGTCGACGCGCTGCAGGCGCGCATCCGTCCGCACTTCCTCTACAACAGCATGAACACGATCGCCGCGCTCACGCGTTCGGATCCGGCGCGCGCGGAGACCGCGGTCGAGGACCTCGCGGACCTGTTCCGCGCGAGCCTGTCGGAGACGCGCCACGAAGTCGCGCTCGAGGAGGAACTCGAGATCGCACGCACGTACCAGCGGATCGAGCAGCTGCGCCTCGGCGCGCGCCTGCAGGTGGACTGGCGCCTGGACGCGCTGCCGCGCGGCGCGCTCGTGCCGAGCCTGATCGTGCAGCCGCTGCTCGAGAATGCGATCTACCACGGCATCGAGCGGCTCCCGGGCGGCGGCACCGTCGCGATCGAGGGCCGCGTGGACGACGGCCGCATCGAGATCGTCGTCGCGAATCCGCGCGTGCCCGAGGCGGCGCTGCCGGGCCGCACCGGCAACCGCATCGCGCTCGCGAACATCCGCGAGCGGCTCGAGCTCGCGTATCCGGGCGCGGCCTCGATGCAGGCCGACATCGAATCGGGCGCGCACGGCGAACGGTACGTGGTACGCATCCGCTTCCCGCTGCGCGAGGCGGCCACGACGCGCGCACGCGCAGCGAGCGCGGGCGCGGCGCTGCACACGAGCGAGGGTGAACGGTGAACGAAGCAGGCGCTGCGCTGCGACTCCTGATCGTCGACGACGAGGCGCCGGCGCGCGACCGCCTGAAGCGCCTGCTCGCCGAGCTGCCGCACTGCGAACTCGCGGGCGAGGCCGAGAGCGGCACCGAGGCGCTGGCCGCGATCGAACGCCTGCAGCCGGACGTCGTGCTGCTCGACGTGCGCATGCCCGGAATGGACGGGCTCGAGCTCGCGCGGCATCTCGCGCTGCTCGAGTCGCCGCCGGCGATCGTGTTCACCACCGCGTTCGACCAGTACGCGCTCGATGCCTTCGACGCGCAGGCGATCGGCTACCTGCTGAAGCCCGTGCGCCGCGAGAAGCTCGAGGCCGCGCTCGCGAAGGCCACGCGGCTCACGCGTCCGCAGCTCGCGCAGTGCCGCCGTCGACGCGCCCGACGCAACTTCGCGGTGCGCCTGCGCGACCAGCTGAAGCTCGTGCCGGTCGAGGACGTGCTCTGCTGCGTGGCGGACCAGAAGTACGTGACGCTCCACCACCGGCTCGGCGACGACCTGATCGAGGACTCGCTGAAGTCCCATCGAAGAGGAATTCGCGGACGTGTTCGTGCGCGTGCACCGGAGCGCGCTCGCGGCCGTGCGCCACGTCGAAGCGGTGGAACGCGACGCGGAAGGCCGTCACCACGTCAAGCTCAGGAAACAGCCCGATGCGGCTGGAGGTCAGCCGGCGGCTCGCCGCGGACGTACTGCGACGCCTGCGCATGGGCGACGGCGGCTGAGGCCGGGGGACGCGGCTCGCGCCGCTCGCGGGGGCTCGTCCGTCGCGGCTCGCGCACCGTCGTCCAGCACGGCGTGACACGGCCACGCGGGCACCCGAGGGCCGACTCCGGCACCGCGCCCACCCCCGCAGCGATCCGCGATGCCCAGCCGCCACGGACGCCATGGCACAATTGCGGATGAACGCCCCGACCCTCCGCATCGCGACGCGCCGTAGCGCACTCGCACTCTGGCAGGCCGAACACGTCTCCGGCCTTCTCCGCGCCGCCCACCCGGGCCTCGACGTCGTGCTCGTGCCGATGGGTCACCCAGGGCGACCGCATCCAGGACCGGCGCGCTGTCCGAGGTCGGCGGCAAGGGCCTGTTCATCAAGGAGGCTCGAGGTCGCGATGGCGGAAGGCCGCGCGGACCTCGCCGTGCATTCCATGAAGGACGTGCCGGCGGACCTGCGCCGGGCTACGTGATCGCGTGCGTGCTGCCGCGCGCGGACCCGCGCGATGCGTTCCTGTCGACGAAGTACGCGAACTTCGCGTCGCTGCCGAAGGGCGCGCGCGTCGGCACCTCGAGCCAGCGGCGCCAGTGCATCCTGCGCTCCGTCCGTCCCGGATCTCGAGATCCTGCAGCTGCGCGGGAACGTGGACACGCGGCTGCGCAAGCTGGACGAAGGCGAGTTCGACGCGATCATCCTCGCGCCGCGGGCCTCACGCGGCTCGGGCTCGCGGCGCGCATCACGGAGTACATGGATCTCGGCGTGTCCCGTGCCCGCGTCGGCCAGGGCGTGATCGGCATCGAGTGCCGCGACACCCCGGAGATGCATCGCTGGCTCGCACCGCTGAACCACGCGCCCACGCTCACCTGCCTCGACGCGGAGCGCGCCTACGCGGCGCGGCTCGAAGGCAGCTGCCAGTCTCCGATCGCCGGCCACGCGCGGCTCGTCGACGGCCAGCTCCGCCTGGAAGCCTCGTCGGATCCCCGGACGGGCGTCGCGTGTACCGCGACGCCGTGCAGGGTGCTGCCTCCGAGGCACGCGCACTCGGCGAGTCGCTCGCACAGCGCCTGCTCGGCGCGGGCGCGGGCGCGCTCCTCGCCGAGCTGCGAGGCACGGGCACCTGACGATGGGCCCGCTGTCGGGACTCGGCGTGCTCGTGACACGCCCCGAGCCCCAGGCGGCGCCGCTGGCGCTGCGCCTCGAGTCCGAGGGCGCGCGCGTGTTCCGCTGCCCGCGATCGACGTCCGCCCGTGTGGCGACCGGCCCGGCGATGCGCGCCGCGCTCGGTCCGATCGACCGCTATCGCTGGTCGTGTTCGTCAGCGCGAACGCCGTGAAGTTCGGCGCGTTCCTCCTCGACGGCACGCGCGGCGCGAAGCTCGCCGCCGTGGGGCCCGCGACCGCGGCCGCGCTCGAGCGCGCGGGACAGCGCGTCGGGCTCGTGCCGGCGGCGGGCTTCGACAGCGAGGCGCTGCTCGCCACGCCGGAGCTGAACGACGTCGCGAACGGCCGCGTGCTGATCGTGCGCGGCGACGGCGGCCGCGAACTGCTCGGCGAGGAACTGGTGCGCCGCGGTGCGGACGTGGCGTATGCGGAAGTGTACGAGCGCTGCTGCGCGCAACCCGTGCCCGGCGCGGTGCAGGCGGTCGAGGATGCATGGATCGCAGGCGACATCGACGTCGTCACGGCGACGAGCGCCGAGCTGCTGCGCTGCCTCGTCGAGATCCTCACGCCCGCCGGTCGTGCGCTGTTGCGCGGCAGCGTCGTGCTCGCGGGCGGTCCGCGCATCGCGGCGGCGGCGCGCGAGATCGGACTCGAGGGCGAGGGTCGTCGTCGCGCGCTCGCCGGACGACGCCGGCCTCGTGGATGCATTGCTGCAGTGGCGGAGTCATACTAAGCGCTCCTGAGCCACGGCTCTCCCGCGCGCATGTCCGACCCTCCGCAGTCCTCGACCGACGCGCCCGCCGGGTCGCAGCCGGTCGAATCGAACGACCGTCGCCGCACGGAACGCCGCGACGGCGAGCGACGCCGCATCGATCGCGCGGCGCGGCAGGGCGCGCTCGGCCTCCTGTTCGGCATCCTCGGGTTCGTCGCGGCGGGCGTGCTCGCGTGGCGGCAGGTGTCCACGGAGCGCGAGCTCGCGCGCGACCGCGGCAGCGTGCAGCTCGCGGCGCGCGATCTGGAACTCATGCGCGCGCAGCTCCGCGATCTGGAGCAGCGCGCGGTCGAGAACGCCGCAGCGCTCGGCCGTCTCGCCCCCTGCCGGCCGCAATGGACGCCGCGCGCGGCGACATCGAGGGCATCCAGGCGCGGCTGGCCGCGCCGCAGCGCGCGGTCGCGCGCGTCGAAGCCGCGCACCTCGTGGAGTTCGCGCTGCACCGGCTGCAGCTCGAGCGGGACGTCGCGGGGCGCCGCACAGCTCTTCGAGGTCGCGGACGCGCGGCTCGCCGCAGCGAACGATCCGACGCTCGCCCCGGCGCGCGCGCAGCTGCAGCGCGACCTCGGCGCGCTGCGCGGCGCCACGCCCATCGACGTGCGCGGCATCGCGAGCCGGCTCGCACGCATCGAGGACCTCGCGGACACGCTGCCGATGCTCGGCGCGATCCAGGGACCAGTACGTGTCGCCCGACCAGGGCCGCGTCCGCGAACCCGGCGTGGCGCGAGCCTGGCAGCAGTGCACCACCTCCGCTGCGACCTCGTGGCCGTGCGCGCGTGAGCGACGCGGCCGTCGAACTCGTGTCGCTCGAGGAGATCGGCGTGCGCCGCCACCACCTCGAGACGCTGCTGTTCTCGGCGCGCCTCGCGGCGCTGCGCGCCGACGCGGAGGAATACTCGAACACGCTGCGCACGGCGCGCGAATGGCTGGCGCGCTACTTCGACGCGCGCGATCCGCGAGTGAAGGAGTCCGCGGCGGAGCTCGAGTCGCTCGAGCGCCTGCCGGTCGCCGCGCCGGTACCGGACGTCTCCGCATCGCTGCGACTGCTGCGCGCGGGCGCCACGTGAAGCGCGGGCTGCTCGTCGTCGCGGCGCTGATCGTGGGCACCGTGCTCGCGAACGCGCTGCTGCCCGAGAACGGCTACGTCGCGATCAGCTTCCTGGGCTATCTCGTCGAGACCTCCGTCCCGACGCTCGTGCTGCTGCTGCTGCTCACGCTGCTCGTGCTGAATTTCCTGTTCCGCGCGGCCACCTGGCCGCGACGGCAGCGCGCGCGCCGTGTCGAAGCGCGGCGCGCACGCGCGCGCGAGGACCTGAGCCGCGCGGTCCTCGAGATGGCCGCGGGGCGCTGGGGCCGAATGCGAGGTCACCGCCACGCGCTCGGCGCGCGACGCCGCGCTGCCGGCGGCGCACTACCTGCTCGCGGCGCGCGCTGCCGACCTGCTCGGGCGCCTCGAACGTCGCGATTCGTGGCTCGCGATGGCGCGCGAAGCCGGGGCGGACGAGCCGGGCCCTGCGCTCGTCACCGCCGCGGAGATGAATCTCAAGCACGGCAACCTGGACGCCGCGCTCGAGGCGCTGCAGTCGCTCGAGCAGCTCGGCGGACTCGGCCCGCGCGCGATGCTGCTGCTCGCGCGCGTGTACCGCAGCCGCGGCGACTTCGATCGCCTCCGCCGCCTGGAGCCGAAGCTGCGCGACACGCGCGGCCTCCAGCCGGCACAGGTCGACGAGATCATGGACAACTCTACCTCGACATGCTGAAGGTCGCGACGGAGCGTGGTGGCCTGCCGGCGGTCGAGGCGGTATGGGACGAGTCCACGCGCGACGCGCGACGCCGGCCGGCGGTCATCGTCGCGTACGCACGCGCGCTCGCGCGGCACGGCGGCGCGGAGCGGGCCGCGAAGGTACTCAAGGATCTGCTGGACGACGAGTGGTACGAGCCCGCGGCGCAGCTCTACGGCGAGCTCGACGGCGGCGACCCGCTCGAGCGCCTGCGCAATGCGGAAACGTGGCTGCGCGCGCGACGCGAGGAACCCGCGCTGCTGGTCGCCTGCGCACGCCTGTGCCTGCGTGCAGAGCTCTACGGGAAGGCGCGCAGCTATCTCGAGACGAGCCACGCGCTGCGTCCGCGCGCGGACACGGCGCAGCTGCTCGCGCAGCTGCTCGAGGAGCTCGGCGAGCGCGATCGCGCGAGCGTCTGCTGGCCGAAGGCCTCGCGCTCGCGACCGGCCGCAGGGCGGATCTGCCGCCCGTGAAGCGCCGGCTCGCGATGAAGCGCTGAGGCACGCGCACGGGCCATCCTTCAGTCGAACGCATCCGTCCGCACGCGCGCGCCCGACCATCCGGCGCGATCGAGGACTCCGCGCAGCGCATCCAGCATCGCCGGCGGTCCCGCCGCGTACGTGTCCATCTCGCCGAGCACGCCGGCGCTCACGTCGTGCGCCACCGCTTCGTGCACGAGCCCGCGCCGGTGCACGGGGTTCCCGTCACCGACATCCGGCGACACGGCGACGTATCGCAGTCGCGGGAAGTGCCGGCTGCGCTCCTGCAGCCACGCGTGGTCGTATAGTTCCTCGGCCGCGCGGGCGCCCCAGTAGACGTGCAGCACGCGACGCGAGCCGCCTTCGAGCGCGTGGCGCAGCATCGACTTGAGAGGCGCGAAGCCGGTGCCGCCCGCGACGAACAGCGCGGGTGGCAGCTCGACGTGCGCGACCTCGGCCTGACGGCGCCGCCGCACCGCCGGCGCCAGCGTCGAGCGGGAACTCGTCCGGCAGCGCCTCGTAGGCGAACGCGCCGAGCGGCCCCTCGATGCGGAGCAGTGCGCCCGCACGCAGCGATTCGAACGCGAGCGTGCTGAACCTGCCGCCGGGCTTCCGGGCGACGTGGAGTTCCAGCGTCGCGGCATCGTGCGGCGGCGAGGCGATCGAGTAGCTGCGGCGCACGCCGTCCGGCAGCAGCAGGTCGACGTACTGGCCGGGGCGGAACTCGAACGACTCGATCGCGGGGAGCCGCAGTCGCAGGCGACGCACGCCCGGCGAAGGCGCCTCGATGCTCGCGACGCGGCACGGCAGCGTCTTCACCTCCACGTCGGACGCGCGCCTGACTTCGCGCGCTTCGACGGTCGCGTCCGTGCGCGCATGCGCGCGGCACAGCAGCACGATGCCCGCGGCGGCCTCCGCGGGCGCGAGACCGAGCGGCGTACCCCGTGGATAGTCGATCGCGCCGGACACGAGCCGCGCGCGACACGATCCGCAGCTGCCCCCGCGGCAGCCGTGCGGGAGCGTGACGCGCGCGCGGAACGCGGCGTCGAGGATCGATTCGTCGGCGGCCGCATCGAACGTGCGGCCGTGCGGCTCGAGAGTGATGCGCATCTGGGAAGCGGCTGCACCGGAGTGGTGCGATCGTGACCGGAAACCGCGCCGCTCACCAGCCCGCCGTAGCGCGCGGCACGGCGCGCGGTAAGATGCACGCGCGGCTCGGAAGCCCGCGAGGCGCCCTCGCACGACCGCGGCGGCCCGCAGCAACCTCACGCAAGAACGCGCATGCCCACCACCGCACGCTACCTGATCGCCGGCTGCGGCTACGTGGGCACGCGTCTCGCGCGCGTGCTGCTGCCGCGCGGGCCGGTCGTCGGGATGACGAGCGGCGAACCCTCCGCGCGTCGCCTCGAGGCCGGCGGCATCGATGCGTGCACGTGGAACCTGGACGATCCCGATGCACCGGTGCCGCGCGAGTTCGGCACACCGTCGATCATCTACTACCTCGCACCGCCGCCGAATGCCGGCACCGCGGATCCGCGCGTGAAGCGCTTCCTCGCGCGCCTGCCCGCCCCGCCCGCGCGACTCGTGTACATGAGCACGACGGGCGTGTACGGCGACGCCGGCGGCGCGGTCGTCGACGAGGACTCCCCGCTGAATCCCGGCAGCGATCGCGCGCAGCGCCGCGTGGACGCGGAACACGCGGTACGCACGTGGTGCGTGCGGCAGGGCGTGGGCTGGACGATCCTCCGGGTGCCGGGCATCTACGGCCCCGGCCGGCTGCCGCTCGAGCGCCTGAAGCGCGGCGAGCCGATGATCAGGCACTCGGAAGCGGGCTACTCGAGCCGCATCCACGTGGACGACCTCGTGGCGGCCTGCGTGATCGCGGGCTCCGCGCCACGCGCGGTGGACCGCATCTACAACGTCACGGACGGCAATCCCGCGAGCATGACCGAGTACTTCGAACGCGTTGCCACGCTCGCCGCCTGCCGCCACCCGCGCTCGTGAGCCGCGAGGAAGCGCAGCGCGTACTCTCGCCCGGCCTGCTGTCCTATCTCGCGGAATCGCGCCGCGTGGACAGCCGCCGCATCCGCGACGAGCTCGGGTTCGCGCCGCGCTTCGCGAACCTCCGTCTCGGCATCCTCGCGAGCCTGCCCGCACCGCAATGAACCGGCTCGTGCTGCTGATCGCGTCGCTCGCACTGGCGCCGCTGCAGGGGAACGCGGCCGCGCCGCCACCTCCGCCGCTCAAGGGTCCGGCGTTCGCGGCGTTCACGCCGGAGGACCGCGAGATGTTCGTCGCGACCGCGTTGCGGCTCGTCGCGTCGAAGCCGGACGGCGCGCAGCTGCGCTGGGCGAACGACGCCAGCGGCGCGTGGGGCACGATCACGGTCGCGAGGACCTTCCGCTCGGCCGGCCGCCAGTGCCGCGAGGCGCACGGCGAGAACACCGCCGCCGCCCGCACGGACGCGTTCCGTCTCGTCGCGTGCCGGACCGCGAACGGCGAGTGGCGGATCCGTTCGGCGGGGCCGGCACGGAAGCGTTGAGCCCGCCGGACTGCGATCCCCGTCGCGTCCCGCGCCGCGACGAACCCGCGCGCCCTGTGACGTCCGCCACTGATCCGCCGGCCGGACGGCGCGACCATCACGAGCTGGCGCCGCACGTCGGCGCGCCGGAGGTGCCCGCGATGCGTTCCGTCCGAGTCCCGAGCCGCTGGATCGCGCTGGTCGCCGGCGCGTGCGTCGTGCCGGCCGCGCACGCGTGGTTCGGGAAGCCGTCGACGGCCGCACAGGTGATCGTCGACAACGAGATCGCGTTCCAGAAGACGGTCGTGGAGCGCGGCCAGCGCGACGGCTTCCTCGCGTGGCTCGCCGACAGCGCCGTCGTGTTCCAGCCGCGCCCGACGCCCGCACGCGCGCTCTACGAGAGCCAGCCGGACAGCGGCGCGCAGCTGCGCTGGAAGCCGGACCTCGCGATGATCTCCGGCGAAGGCGATTTCGGCTGGGCCACCGGCCCGTGGATGCTGTGGCAGAAGTCCGCCAGCGAGCGGGCCGGTGCCACGGGCCATTATCTGACCGTGTGGCGCAAGCAGGCGGACGGCGCATGGCGCGTGCTGCTCGACGGCGGCACGCCGTATCCGGTCGCGGACGATCGGCGTCCCACGCACCTGCAGGTGCAGCCGCGCCTGCGCGAGCCGGGCGGCGGCAAGGGCAAGGCGCAGGAGTGCTCGAACGCGTTCTGCAGATGTGGAAGGACGAAGGCCGCAAGGACGCGCTCGACGAGTACGTCCGCGGACGACGTGCGGCTCATGCAGTCCGGCGCCGCGCCGCTCGACGGCGACAAGGCCGCGCGGAAGCGCGACGCGCTCGCCAAGACCACGCTCACGTCGGGCCGCATCACGAAATCGATGTCGTCCGCGCGCGGCGACGTCGTCGTCACGTACGGCGAGTACGCGATCGCGGCGACGCCGGACATGCCGTCGCGGCGTTTCGTGTTCGTGCACGCGTGGGACGTGAGCGGCGACTGCCGCCTCGCGCTCGAGCTCGCGAATCTCGTCGGCGACCGCTGAGCGCCGGCTCCGGGAAGACGAGGTCGAGCGCGGCGCACGCGGCCGCGCGCGTCAGTCCTCGACGACGCGTCCTTCGAGATCGTACGTGTCCGCGGCGGTGATCTCGACGCGCACGAACTGCCCGGGCACCAGCTCGTCCGCATCCTCGATGCGCACGGCGCCGTCGATCTCGGGCGCATCCGCGTAGCTGCGCGCGATCGCGACGTTCTCGCCGTCGTCCGTTTCCTCGATCGCGTCGACGAGCACCTGCTGCACGGTACCGACCTTCGCCGCGAGCTTCCCGGCGCTGATGCGCGCGGCCAGCTCCATGAAGCGCTCCCAGCGTTCCTGCTTCAGCTCCTCGGGCACGTGGTCGCCGAGTGCGTTCGCGCTCGCGCCCCTCGACCGGCGAGTACTTGAAGCAGCCGACGCGGTCGAGCTGCGCCTCTTCGAGCCAGTCGAGCAGCAGATCGAAGTCGGAGTCCGTCTCGCCGGGGAACCCGACGATGAACGTGCTGCGGATCGCGATCTCCGGCACCTGCGCGCGCACGCGCGGATGCGTTCGAGCGTGTTCTCCGCGGCCGCGGGACGCTTCATCGCCTTCAGCACGCGCGGGCTGCCGTGCTGGAACGGGATGTCGAGATACGGCAGCACCTTCCGCTCCGCCATCAGCGGCAGTACTTCGTCGACGTGCGGGTACGGATACACGTAGTGCAGGCGCACCCACGCGTTGCGCTCCGCGGCGATCGCGCCGAGCTCGCGCGCGAGGTCCTGGAACTTCGTGCGGATCTCGCGCGAGCCCCACTGCTCGACCGCGAACTTCGTGTCGACGCCGTACGCGCTCGTGTCCTGCGAGATCACGAGCAGTTCCTTCACGCCCGCGTTCAGCAGACGGATCCCCTCGTTCAGCACGTGCGTGATCGGGCGCGACACGAGGTCGCCGCGCATCGACGGGATGATGCAGAAGCTGCAGCGGTGGTTGCAGCCCTCGGAGATCTTCAGATACGCGTAGTGCTTCGGCGTGAGCTTCACGCCCTGCGGCGGCACGAGGTCGACGAACGGATCGTGCGGCCGCGGCAGGTGCGAGTGCACGTGGCCGAGCACCGTTTCGTACGCGGCCGGGCCGCTGATGTCGAGCACGTGCGGGTGCCGCTCGCGGATCTTCTCCGGCTGCGCGCCGAGGCAGCCCGTCACGACCACCTTGCCGTTGCGGTTCAGCGCCTCGCCGATCGTGTCGAGCGACTCGTGCACGGCGTCGTCGATGAACCCGCAGGTGTTCACGACCACGAGGTCCGCGGCTTCGTACGTCGGCACGACGTCGTAACCCTCGGCGCGGAGCTGCGTGAGGATGCGTTCGGAATCGACGAGCGCCTTCGGGCAGCCGAGGCTGACGAAGCCGACGCGGGGGGTCGAGGACATGGGTGCGGGCGCTGCGCGGCGCGGCGGTGGGTGCGGGAGGCGCATGTTACCGCGGCGGGGCGGCGGGCTGGCGGTGGCGTTCACGGCCATGCCGGGAGCCGGGCGCGCCGCGGGCGCGAACCGCAGGGTGCCCGAGCCCTGGCGCCGAGCCCGCGCCGGGCCGCGCGCCCTCTGCCGGCGCATCCGGTCGTGCCGCCGGAGCGGCCGGCGTACCGTGACGCGGTTCGCGACCCGTGCACGCAGTGCGGCACGCCGTCACGACTCCCTTGCGCGCGACCCCGACTTGCCCCACAAATGCGCCCGACCGGGCCTGCCGCCCGGAGGAGAGAGATCCATGGGGGCAATCGTCGTCCTGGCCATCGTCGCGGCGTTCATCCTGTTCGTCGTGTCGATCTACAACCGCCTGGTCACCGCGCGGAACGGCTACAAGAACGCGTTCGCGCAGATCGACGTGCAGCTCACGCGGCGCTACGACCTGATCCCGAATCTCGTCGAGACCGCGAAGGGCTACCTGCAGCACGAGCGCGGCACGCTCGAGGCCGTGATCCAGGCGCGGAACGCCGCGTTCGCGGGACTGAAGGGCGCGGCCGCGAACCCGGGCGACGCGCAGGCGATCGCGGCGCTCGCCAGCGCCGACGGCGCGCTCGGTGCGTCGCTCGGCCGGCTGCTGGCCGTGGTCGAGGCGTATCCGGACCTGAAGGCGAACACGACGATGTCGCAGCTGATGGAGGAACTGACCTCCACGGAGAACCGCGTGTCGTTCGCGCGCCAGGCGTACAACGACGCCGTGCTCGGCTACAACAACACGCGCGAAGTGTTCCCGAACAACCTCGTGTCCGGCACGTTCGGCTTCCAGCCCGCGGCGATGCTCGAGATCGACGCGCCCGAGAAGCGCGCCGCGCCACAGGTGAAGTTCGGCTGACGCGCGGCCGCGCGCGCCTTCCGGGCCGATGGACTTCTTCGCCGCCCAGGCGGCCGCGAAGCGACGCACGGGCCGCCTGCTGGTCGCGTACGCGCTCGCGGTGGGCGCGGTCGTGTTCGCGATCACGTGGGTCGTGATGATCCTCGTGATCGCGTTCACGAGCGACGGACCCGTCGCCTCCCCCAGCCAGTGGATGACGGAGCACTGGGGCGTCACGCTCTTCACCGCCACGTGCGTGCTCGGCGTGATCGGCGTCGCCGGCCTGCACCGCACCTCGCAGCTCGCGGGCGGCGGCGGCGCCGTCGCGGCCGCGCTCGGCGGCACGCGCGTCACGAACGAACTCCAGGACCCGCGCTACCGGCGCCTGCTGAACGTCGTCGAGGAGATGGCGATCGCGTCCGGCGTGCCGGTGCCCGAGGTGTACGTCCTCGAGCGGGAGAACGCGATCAACGCGTTCGCGGCCGGCCACCAGCCGTCCGACGCCGCGATCGCGGTCACGCGCGGCGCGCTCGAGCGGCTGAACCGCGCGCAGCTGCAGGGCGTGATCGGTCACGAGTTCAGCCACGTGCTGAACGGCGACATGCGGCTGAACACTCGCCTCGCCGGGCCGCTGTTCGGGCTGCTCGTGGTCGCGATCGTCGCGCGCCAGGTGCTGCGCTTCACGAGCGAGTCGCGTTCGCGGCGCGCGGGCCCGGTCATCGTCGCCGCACTGGTCGTGATGGCGCTCGGCTACCTCGGCGTGTGGCTCGGCCGGCTGCTGCAGTCCGCGATCTGCCGGCAGCGCGAGTTCCTCGCGGATGCCTCGAGCGTGCAGTTCACGCGCGACACCACGGGACTGCGCGACGCGCTCGTCACGATCGCGCGCTCGGGCCGCGGCTCGCGCATCGCGACCGCCGAAGGCGAGGATCTCGCGCACCTGTTCATCGCGTCCGCGTACGACCGTCTGTACGCGACGCACCCGCCGCTCGCGAAGCGCATCGCGGCGCTCGATCCGCGGTACCCGCTGCAGGAGCTCGAGACGCTCGTCGCGGACGAACCGGTCGAGCTGCTCGACGAGGAACTCGGCGCGGCAGCGATCGCGGCGGCGGCGGCCGTGAGCGCGCGCGGCGCGACCGCCGCGGCTGCGCCGGGGGCGGCCGGGCACGGGGCTGACGGCGATGCCGCGTCCAGCGCGACCGCCGCGATCGACCCGGCGCGCGTCGCCGCGCGCGTCGGCAACCCGGGACTCGACGAAGTGCGCTACGCCGCCGCGCTGCGCGCCGCGCTGCCGCAGCCGCTGCAGCTGGCGCTCACGCGCGGCACGACCGCGCTCTGCGTCTGGCTGGCCGCGGCGCTGACCGCGCACGAGGCCGTCCGCCGGCGCCAGCTCGAGGCGATCGCGCGCACGTTCGGCGAGGCGATCGCACAGGCGACCGAGCGTCTCGCGCGCGAGGTGGAGGCACTGCCGCTCGTGCAGCGTCTCCCGCTCCTGCAGCGCGCACTGCCGGCGCTCGCGACGCTGCCGCGGGAACGCCGGCGCGCGCTCGCCGCGCTCGGCACCGAACTCGCGGACGCGGACGGACGCATCGAGGTGCTCGAGTTCCTGCTCGGCGCGCTCGCGAGCGCATACCTGGACGACCAGCTCGAGCCCACCGCCACGTCGCGGACGATCGGCCTGCAGGACGCGGCACCGGAACTCGGCGTGCTGTTCGCGACGCTCGCCCACCACGGTCACGAAGACCCCGTGCTCGCGCGCCGCGCGTACGAACAGGGCCTCGCGCCACTGCTGCCGCGCGAACGCCCGGACTACGCCGCACCGGACGGGCGCGACTGGCCGCGGCAGCTGCGCGCCGCGATCCAGCGCCTGGACCGGCTCGCGCCGGCCGCGAAGGAACTGCTGCTCGAAGGGCTCGCGCGAACGATCGCGCACGACGGCAGCATCACGGTGCGCGAAGCGGAGCTGCTGCGCGCCACGTGCGCGCTGCTCCACTGCCCGCTGCCGCCGCTGTTCGGCGCGCTGGAATCCTGATCCGCGGCGGCCCGCCGCCGTCCGCCCCGCCCGAGCGCCGCGCCGGCCACCGCGATATCATCGCGGCATGCGCCTCGATTTCGTGAAGATGCACGGCCTCGGCAACGACTTCATCGTGTTCGATGCCCCGGCCGGCGGCGCACTCCCCACCGCGGACCAGTTCCGGCGACTCGGCGACCGTCACCGCGGCATCGGCTTCGACCAGGCGCTCGTGCTCGAGCCGCCGCGGCGTGCGGATACGGCGGTCTACTACCGCATCTTCAACTCGGACGGCGGCGAGGTCGAACAGTGCGGCAACGGCGCGCGCTGCGTCGCGGCGCTCGTCGCGCGCCGCCTCGGCCGCGCCGCGGGCGAACTGCTGATGGACAGCCCGGGCGGCCTCGTGCACGCGCGGCTGCGCGACGACGGCCTCGTCTCGGTGCGCATGGGCGTGCCGAACTTCGACCCGCGGGCGCTGCCCTTCGAGGCGAGCGGCGAAGCGGCGTTCTATCCCCTGGAGATCGGCACGCAGAGCATCGACATCGGCGCCGTCTCGATCGGCAATCCGCACGCGGTGATCCGCGTTCCCGCGGTCGCGAGTGCGCCGGTGGACAGGCTCGGGCCCGCGGTGGAGAATCACCCGCGTTTTCCGCGCCGGACGAACGTCGAATTCATGGAAGTCGTCGCGCCGGACCACATCCGCCTGCGCGTGCACGAGCGCGGCGCGGGCGAAACGCAGGCCTGCGGTACCGGCGCGTGCGGCGCGGTCGCCGTCGGCCGGCGTCACGGTCTCCTCGGCGAAGAGGTGCGCGTGGACCTGCCCGGCGGCCGTCTCATCATCCAGTGGCGCGGACCCGGCGAACCGATCTGGCTCACCGGCCCGACCGAAACCGTCTTCGAAGGACACACCGAGCTATGACGACCCCGCAGGCGAAGGTCGAGGGCCACGGCGCGAGCCAGAGCGCGGGCCAGGGCACGGCCCAGGGCACCGGCAAGGCCGCCCGACCGGACGCGGACGAGGCGCGCGTCGCGCAGTACCTCGCCGGTCACCCGGACTTCTTCGAGCGCAATTCGGGCCTGCTCGCGAACCTGAAGCTCCCGCACCTCCGCAGCGACGGCACCACGGTCTCGCTCGTCGAGCGCCAGGTCGACGTGCTCCGCGAGAAGCACCGCGAGCTCGAAGTCCGGCTTCGCACGCTGGTCGAGAACGCGCGCGCGAACGAGGCGCTCGCCGCGAAGATCCACCGGCTGTCGCTGCGGCTCGTGCACGCGCGCACGCCGGAGGCGCGCCTCGCGGCGGTCGAAGCCTCGCTGCGCGAAGAGTTCGACGCGCGCGAGTTCCTGATCGTGCTCTCGAACCCCGCCTCGCCGCTCGCGAAGGTCGAAGCGCGCTGCGTGCGCGTCGCGGGTCCCGACGACCCCGGCATGCGTTCCTTCGAGTCGCTGTTCGCGTCCGGCAAGCCGCGCTGCGGGCGCGTGCGCGACCAGCAGCGCGACTGGCTCTTCCCGGCGTCGAGCGCCGCGGTCGGATCGGTCGCGCTCGTGCCGCTCGGCGCGGGCGGCGCGGTCGGTCTCCTCGCGATCGCGTCGCCGGACGTCGATCACTTCAATCCCACGATGAGCACGGACTTCCTCGCGCGGATCGGCGAACTCGTCGCCACCGCCCTCGAGTGAGGCGGTCGACAGGCGCTAACCCACCCTCGGCTCCGCGATGGACGCCGGCGAACGCGAACTGATCGGCCGCTACCTCGTGCACCTCTCGCACGAGCGGCGGCTGAGCCCCCACACGGACTCGAACTACCGCCGCGACCTGCTCGCGCTCGCGGACTGGTGCGAGACGCAGGGCCTCGCGCGCTGGACCGTGCTCGACTCGCAGCACGTGCGCACGTTCGCCGCGGTCAGCCATCGCGACGGCCTCGCGCCGCGCTCCATCCAGCGCCGCCTGTCGGCGGTGCGCGGCTTCTGCCGGTGGCTGATCCGCGAAGGCGTGCTCGCGAAGAACCCCGCGGTCGACGTGCGCGCACCGAAGGCGCAGAAGCGGCTGCCGAAGGCGCTCGACGTCGATCGCATGGCGCGCCTGCTGACGACGGACGCACCGCCGCGACTGCGCGCGGCTGCGCGCGCGGACGCCGGCGACGCAGGCGGCGCGGACGCCGGCGACGAAGCCCTCGACTCGCGCGACCGCGCGATCATGGAACTCCTGTACTCGAGCGGACTGCGCCTCGCGGAGCTCGTCGGCCTGAACGTGCTCGACCTCGACCTGCGCGACCGCACGGTGCGCGTGCTCGGCAAGGGCTCGAAGACGCGCGTCGTGCCCGTCGGCTCGCATGCGCTCGACGCGCTGCGCGCCTGGCTGCGCGACCGTGCGGGCATCGCCGCCGTGGGCGAGCAGGCGGTGTTCGTCGGTCGCAACGGCCGCCGGCTCGGACCGCGCGCGGTGCAGAAGCGCGTCGCGGAGTGGGCGCGGAAGCGCGGCCTCGACGTGAAGGTGCATCCGCATCTCTTCCGCCATTCGTTCGCGACCCATCTGCTCGAATCGAGCCAGGACCTGCGCGGCGTGCAGGAGCTCCTCGGGCACGCGAACATCTCGACGACGCAGGTATATACGCACCTTGATTTCCAGCACCTGGCCCGGATATACGATCAGTCCCATCCGCGAGCGCGCCGCCGCTCGAAGTAGTCCCCACCGAGCCCGGCCCCATGCACCACGGATCCGCCCGTCCGTTCGATCGTTCATTTGATCCGCACGGCACCACGATCGTGTCGGTGCGTCGCAACGGCGTCGTCGCGATGGGCGGCGACGGTCAGGTCACGCTCGGCGCCACGATCATGAAAGGCAACGCGCGCAAGGTGCGTCGCCTCCACGAGGACCGCGTGCTCGCCGGCTTCGCGGGCGGCACCGCGGACGCGTTCACGCTGTTCGAGCGCTTCGAGGGCAAGCTGCAGAAGTACGGCAACCTCGCGCGCGCGGCGGTGGAGCTCGCGAAGGACTGGCGCACGGACCGCAGCCTGCGGCGGCTCGAAGCGCTGCTCACCGTCGCGGATGCGCACAGCTCGCTCATCATCAGCGGCAACGGCGACGTCATCGAACCGGAGAACGGGCTCATGGCCGTCGGCTCCGGCGGTCCGTTCGCGCAGGCCGCGGCGCGCGCGCTGCTCGAGAACACGGAGCTGTCCGCGAAGGAGGTCGTCGCGCGCGCGCTCGACATCGCGGCGGACATCTGCATCTACACCAACCGCAACGTCACGATCGAAGAGCTCCGCTGAAATGTCCACGATGACCCCGCGCGAGATCGTCCAGGAGCTCGACAAGCACATCGTCGGGCAGGCGAGCGCGAAGCGCGCGGTCGCGATCGCGCTGCGGAACCGCTGGCGCCGCATGCAGGTGGACCCCGCGCTGCGCGCGGAGATCACGCCGAAGAACATCCTGATGATCGGACCGACGGGCGTCGGCAAGACCGAGATCGCGCGGCGGCTCGCGAAGCTCGCGAAGGCGCCGTTCATCAAGGTCGAGGCGACGAAGTTCACCGAGGTCGGCTACGTCGGCCGCGAGGTGGACTCCATCGTCAAGGACCTCGTGGACGTCGCCGTGAAGCTCACGCGCGAAGAGGAAATGGCGAAGGTGCGGCACCGGGCGGAGGACGGCGCGGAAGAGCGCGTCCTGGATGCGCTGCTGCCGCGACCGCGCTCGTTCGGCTTCGCACCGGATGCGCCGGACGCGAGCGCACCGCGCGATGCTGAATCGCGGCAGAAGTTCCGCAAGATGCTGCGCGAAGGCGTGCTCGACGACCGCGAGATCGAGATCGAACTGCGCGCGATGCCCGCGGGCGTCGAGATCATGGCGCCGCCGGGCATGGAGGAAATGAGCCAGCAGCTGCAGGCGATGTTCCAGAACCTCGGCGGCGGCCGCACCCGCACGCGCAAGGTGAAGGTGCGCGAAGCGCTGAAGCTGCTCGTGGACGAGGAAGCGGCCAAGCTCGTGAACGAGGAAGAGCTCAAGATCCGCGCGGTCGAGAACGCCGAGCAGAACGGCATCGTGTTCATCGACGAGATCGACAAGGTGGCGCGGCGCGGCGAAACGCACGGTGCGGACGTCTCGCGCGAGGGCGTGCAGCGGGACCTGCTGCCGCTCGTCGAGGGCTCCACGGTGAACACGAAGTACGGGATGGTGAAGACCGACCACATCCTGTTCATCGCCAGCGGCGCGTTCCACATGTCGAAGCCCTCGGATCTCATCCCCGAGCTGCAGGGCCGCTTCCCGATCCGCGTGGAGCTCGATTCGCTGAAGGTGGACGACTTCGTCCGCATCCTGACCGAGCCCGATGCCTCGCTCTGCCGGCAGTACCAGGCGCTGCTCGCCACGGAGGGCGTGCGCGTGGAGTTCGCGCCCGACGGCGTGCGGCGCCTCGCGGAGGTCGCGTTCCAGGTGAACGAGCAGACCGAGAACATCGGCGCCCGCCGTCTGCACACCGTCATGGAGCGGCTGCTCGAGCAGGTCTCGTTCGACGCGGCGGACTGGTCGAGCCGCGAGGACGGCCGGTCGCTGCTCGTGGATGCCGCGTACGTGGAGAAGAACCTCGGCGTGCTCGCGCGCGACGAGGACCTCAGCCGCTACATCCTGTAGCGGCTCACGGGCTCGCGGGCAGCGTCACCGTCGCGCCGAAGCCGCGCCCGCCGATGCCGGGACCGAACTGCACGCGACCGGCGTGCAAGGCCGCGATCCGCAGCACGATCGAGAGCCCGAGGCCGCTGCCGGGCGCAGCGGAATCCGTCGCGCGCTGGAAACGCTGGCCCAGCCGCGCGCGCAGCTCGTCCGGCACGCCGCGCCCGGCATCCGCGACCGCGATCACGGCGTCCTCGCCCTCCCGCCGTACGCTCACGAGCACGCGGCCGCCGTCCGCACCGTGCTTCAGGGCATTGTCGACGAGATTGCGCACGAGCACGCCGAGCAGCAGCGCGTCCGCGTGGGCGTGCACCGGCGCGCCGTCGGCGAACTCGAGCTCGACCCCGGCGCGGATCGCGCGGGGCGCCGCATCGGCGAGCACGTCCACGGCGAGCGCACGCACGTCGACGCGCTCGCGGCGCACGGCGTCCTCCGCCTCGAGGCGCGACAGCGCGAGCAGCTGCTCCGCGAGTCGCGACGCGCGGTCGCAGCCGGCGATCACGCCGTCGAGCGCGCGGGCGCGCTCGTCGTCGACGACGCTCGCCTTCGCGACCTGCGCCTGCGCGCGGATCGCGGCGATGGGCGTGCGCAGCTCGTGCGAGGCGTCCGCCGTGAGGCGGCGCTCGTGCTCGAGCGAGCGCGCGAGGCGCTCGAGGAGTCCGTCGAGCGCGGCGACCAGCGGCGCGACCTCGACCGGGACGGACGGCGTACCGAGCGGCGACAGGTCGGCCGGACCGCGTCGCGCGACCTCGCGCCCGACCCGCTCCAGCGGCGACAGCGCGCGCCTCACGACCCACCACACCGCGAGCGCGAGCAGCGGCGCCACGATCACCAGCGGGAGCACCGACCGCAGCGCCGCGTGCCGCGCGAGCTCCTCGCGCACGTCGTGCTGCTCGGCGACGAACACGAGCGTGCCGTACTCGCCGCCGAGCCCGAACACTCGCCAGCGTTCGCCCGCATAGACCACGTCCGCGAACCCGGATTCGCGCGCGAACGGCGTTTGCGGCGCATTCGCGGACCGCGTGAGCATCTCGCCGCCCTGCCACACCTGGAAGGCCACGCGCCGCGGGCGCCGCGGCGACTCGTGGAAGCCGATGTGCTCGCCTTCCTCGAGCTCCTCCGCGGTCTGCGCGGCGATGAGCGCGGCGGACTGCGCGAGGTGATCGTCGAGGAGCTCGTCGATCTCGTGGTGGACGTCGACGTAGGCGGCGATCCCGACCAGCGCCGCGACGAGCAGCAGCAGGCCGCCGAGCCCCAGCAGCAGCGTGCGGCGCAACGAGGACGTCCGCGTCACGGTTCAGCGCGCCACGGGCAGCAGGTAGCCGACGCCGCGCACCGTCCGGATCGCCTCAGGTGAGAGCTTCCGGCGCAGGTGATGCACGTGCACCTCGAGCGCGTTGCTGTCGACCTCCTCGCCCCAGGCGTACAGCCGCGAGTCGAGCTGGCTGCGGGTGACCACGCGGCCGGCGTTCATCGCGAGCGTCTCCAGCAGCGCGAATTCGCGCGGCGGCAGCGCGACCTGCGTACCGCGATACACGACGGTGCGCGCGCCGAGGTCGATCACGAGGTCGTCGAGTTCGAGCACGGAGCGCGCCGCGCCGGCCTGGCGGCGCGCGAGCGCGCGGAGCCGGGCGGCGAGTTCGTCGAGGTCGACCGGCTTCACGACGTAGTCGTCCGCGCCCGCGTCCAGCTGCGCGACCCGGTCCGCGATCGCGTCGCGCGCGGTGAGTACGAGCACCGGCACGGCCTCGCCAGCGGTGCGCAGCTTCTTCAGCACCTCGCCGCCGCCGAGTTTCGGGAGACCCAGGTCGAGGACGATCGCCTGGTAGCCCTCGAGCCGTGCGGCTGCGAGCCCGCCGGCGCCGTCGAGCTGCCAGTCGACCGCGAAGCCGCGCTGCCGCAGTCCCGCCTGCAGCGCGTCGCCGAGCAGTCGATCGTCCTCTATCAGCAGGATGCGCAAGTCTTCGGCTCCGGGGCGACCGCGGCGGCGGGTCGCGGCTCAGTCCCGGTCGCGATCGTCGTCGCGATCGCCGCGGTCCGCAACCGTACCGCCCGCACCCAGGCCGAACGCGGACGCCGTCCCCGCCACGGACCCGGTGTCGGGGGTCGCGGTGGGTCCGGCGCCGCCGAACGCGCCGGCACCCCACGCGAAGGCGCACGCGGCGATCCCGGCGACCGCCACGCCGGCGAGCGCATGCGGCCGTGCGATGCCGTCCGCGGCGGCGCCCTGCTTGTAGCCCGTGACCATCGCGCGCGCGAGGTTCTCCCGATGCGCCAGGCTGCCGACGATCACGCCCGCGACGTGCACGCAGACGAGCACGAGCCACGCGGTCGCGAAGCCCTCGTGGAGTTCCTCGAACGCGTTCTCGCCGCCGATACCGGCGTAGTTCAGGTAGCCGGTGACGCCGGTCGCGAGCGCGAGCACCAGCAGCCCGACGATCGCGAGTCCGCCGAGCGGGTTGTGCCCGACGTAGTGCAGCGGACGGCGCGCGATGAGCGCACCCGCGTACGCGAGCGCCTCGCGCGGCCGGAACGCGAACGCCGCGAAGCGCGCGTGCCGCGATCCGAAGAGGCCCCACACCAGGCGGACCGCGACGAGCGCCAGCGCCGCGTAGCCGAAACCGACGTGCACGTTGCGCCAGCGCTCGGACTCCGACAGCAGCCATGCGCCCGCGAAGGAGATCGCGAGCAGCCAATGGAAGAAGCGCGTCGGCAGATCCCATACCAGGATCCGGCGCGCGCCGGCGGTCGAGGCCGTCGCGCCCGTCGCGCCCGTCGCGCCGCCGGCAGCGTTCGCACCCCATTCGCCTGCGTGTTCAGTCGCGTTCATGACCGTGCTCCTCTCCGGGTTCCTCGAACTGCCCGCGCGCCGCGCCGGTGTGGCAGGCGTCGCACTGGCTCGGCTTCTGCGCGCCGCGCATGCCCTGCGCCTCGCGGTGCTCGCGCACGAACCAGCCCTGCATCGTGATCCGCGGCAAGGGCGCGTGCTGCGGCTGCGCTCCCGCGTGCGGCACGCCGCCCGCCACGCCGAGATGACGCGCCACGAGTGCGAGCGTGCCGGCGTCCACGGTCGCATCCACGCCGTAGTGCTCGTCGAGCGCGCTCAGCACCGCGAACCACTGCGAGGTGGCGAGCAGCCGCGCGGGATACGCCACGTGGCACGCGGCGCACTCCTCGGCATAGACCGCGGACGGCGTCGGGGCGGGTGCGGCGGGCGCCGCCGAAGGCGCGGCCGGCGGCGCCGCCGTCGAGAGCGCGAGCGGTACGGAGACGCCGATGCAGGCCACCAGTCCGGCGACGAGCCTGCCCGCCACGCCGGCCGTGCGACCGGCGCCGCCGCTCACGCGCTTCACGGTGCACCTCCCGCGCGGAGCGCGACCAGCCACGCGAGCACGTCCGCCTTCTCGCCGGGCGTGCACTCGCGCGCGATCACGTCGCGGCAGTTGCGCGTGAACCATTTCTCGACCTTGCGGCCGTCGGTGAGCCGCAGCGGATTCGTCGCGGGCGCGAGTGGCCGGATCGCACGGCCCGTGGAGGCGTGGCGGCCCTCCGCGCGCGGGTCCGCGGTGTGGCAGGTCGCACACGCCCACTCCGCGCCGTGCTTCGCCGCGAAGAAGCTCCGCCCGCGATCGGCGGACGGCTGGTAGCTCGCGGTCGCGGCGCGCGCCGCGGCGGCGTACGCGTCGCGCAGCTCGACCGCGGTCGTCGCGTGCGTCGCCGTGAACGGCACCCAGCACGCGACGGCGGCGAGCACGGCGCGGCACGCCACGCCGGGAACGATTCGCACTTGCTGCATGACCTGCACCTCCATCGTGGAAGCGCAGCCTAGGCTCGGCGCATTAACGCCGCCTTAGCGGTCGCGCCGCGGGCACCGGGTGGCGGCGCGCGCCGCGACCCGCGTAGAGTGGCTGCCGTGACCGCGATCGACATCCAGCTCGCCCGCCGCCGCGAGGCACGCGACCTCGCCGCGATGTCGCGCCGGCTCGTCGAGACCGGGCTCGAACCCTCGTGGACGCTCGAGCGCATCGAGCGCCACATCCAGCACCCCGACAGCGTCACGATCACGGCGCGGACCGGCCGCGAGCTCGCGGGCTTCGCGATCATGCAGTACGGCGACACCACGGCTCACCTGAACCTGCTCGCGGTCGAACCGCGCTTCAGGCGCACCGGCGTCGGCCGCGCGCTCGTCCGCTGGCTCGAGGAATCGGCGGTCGTGGCCGGCACGTTCACGGTCGGCCTCGAGCTGCGCGCGTCGAACGCCGTCGCCGAGCGGTTCTACCTCGCCCTGGGCTATCGGGAGACCGGCCGCGTGCGGGGCTACTACCAGCGCGTCGAGGACGCGATCCGCATGCGCAGGGAACTGGCAGTCGGCGAGCCGCTGAGGCGTTGAAGCCGGGCCGCCCGTCGCACGGCGGCGCGGGCGGCGCGGGCGACGCGGGCGACGCGCCGTCCCGCCGTCGCGAGCACCGCCGGGCCACCGCGCTGCACTGGACGGCGCGCACACGCGACACGCCGGCTTGACGCTTCCCCGCAGCGGCGGGCGACAATCGCGCATGTTCAGACGCCGCCTCCAGCTCGCCCTCTACACCCTCGCCGCGGCCGCCGTCCTCCAGGGCGCGGTCGCGTGGTGGGCCATCGACGTCGCCTCCGTGAACGTGCTGCGCGGACGCGTCGCCAGCGACGTGCTCGCGTGCTTCCTGGAGCTCTCCGCCTCGAAGCAGCGTCTGCGCGCCTGGCTGTCGCAGGCGCAGCTGGGCCGCGCGGCCGACACGCAGCTGCGCGACCGCCTCTACGCCGACATGGCCGGCACGATGGTGCGCCTCCAGACGCTCTCCGATCAGGCCGTCACGCTCGCTCACGGGGCGGAGGGCGGGCTCGCCAAGGACGTGCGGGTCCGCCAGGACGCGCTCGTCGTGCTGAACCGGAGCCTCGAGGAACTCCGCACCGCGATCGGCAACCTGCCGCTCGGCGCATCCGCCGCCTCGCCGGATGCCGCCGCTGCCTGGGACCGCGTGCAGACGGTCTTCGACATGTCCGAGGGCCGCGACCTCCGCACGCTGCTGGCGGAGAACATCGCCCGCGAGCAGCTCGCCGTCGCGCGCGAACGCGCGGCCGCGGACCGCTCGCTGTCGCTGGTGCGCGGCGTCGCGTTCGCGGCCACGCTCACTCTGGCGATCGCGGCCGCGATCTTCGCGCTGTACTTCGCGGGTGCGCTGCGGCGCCCCATCGACGAGCTGCGCGCCGGCACGGAGGCGCTGCAGCGTGGCGACGTCGGGCACCGCATCCCCGATCTCGGCACCAGCGAGTTCGGCCAGCTCGCGCGCACGATGAACGCGCTCGCCGGCGAGATCGAGCGGCATCGCGAGCGCGAGACCGAGGCGCGGCAGCGACTCGAGGGCGTCGTGCAGGCGCGCACCGCGGAGCTGCAGCAGGCGCTGCACACCGTGCAGCTGATCGACGCGCGGCGGCGCCAGCTGTTCGCCGACATCAGCCACGAGCTGCGCACGCCCACGACCGCGATCCGCGGCGAGGCCGAGATCACGCTCCGCGGCCGCGAGAAGCCGGTCGAGGAGTACAAGGCGGCGCTGGAGCGCGTCGCGGACGCCTCGCAGCACCTCGGCGCGGTCATCGACGACCTGCTCGCGATCGCGCGGAACGACCTGGATTCGCTGTCGCTGCGCCGCGAGCCGCTCGCGATCGACGACGTGCTCGCCGAGGCGCTCGCGCAGGCACGCGCGCTCGCGCGCGAGCGCGGCATCGAGGTCGACCTCGAAGTGGACCCGGCGGCACAGGGCACGCTCGTCGCGGGCGATGCGCAGCGGCTGCGTCAGCTGTTCATGGTCGTGCTCGACAACGCGGTCGCGTACTCGCACGCCGGCGGACGCGTGCGCGTGCGTGCGTCGCTCGCGGCCGCCGCCGCCGACGCGCCTGCCCGCTGGATCTTCGAAGTGCGCGACCAGGGCATCGGCATCGCGCAGGACGACCTGCCGCGCGTGTTCGACCGCAGCTTCCGCGCCGAGCGCGCCCGCGCGCATCGCCCGGACGGCAGCGGCCTCGGTCTGCACATCGCGCAGGCGCTCGTGAAGGCGCACGGCGGCGACATCGCGGTCTCGAGCCAGCCGGGCGAGGGCACGACGCTGCGCCTGCACCTGCCGACCCTGGAGCGCAGCAGCTCCGCACCGCCGGCGCGCGCATGAACATCCTGGTGATCGAGGACGACGTCCGGGTCGCGAACTTCCTCGAGCGCGGGCTGCGCGCGGAAGGTCATCAGGTGCAGGTCGCGCGCACCGGCAACGAGGGGCTCGAAGCCTCCCGGCTCCTCTGGCAGACCGCGCGGGCGGAGGAACGGGCCGCGGTCGTCGTCCTCGACCTGATGCTGCCGGGCATCTCGGGCCTCGACATCTGCCAGACATTGCGCGCCGAGTCGTGCCAGCTGCCGATCCTGATGCTGACCGCGATGGACACGCTCGAAGACCGCGTGTCCGGACTGCGCGTCGGCGCGGACGACTACCTCACGAAACCGTTCGCGTTCGAGGAGCTGCTCGCGCGCATCGACGCGCTCGCGCGGCGCTCGCGCGAATGGAAGCCCGCTGCGCCGAAGAAGCTGCAGGTGGCGGACCTGGAGTTCGACCGCGAGACGATGCGGGTGACGCGCTCGGGCGAGCCCGTCCCGCTCACCGGCAAGGAGCTCGCGCTGCTCGAACTGCTGATGAGTTCGCCCGGCCGGCTGTTCAGCCGGGAGCGGATCCTGGCGAACGTATGGGGTGCGCACGAAGACCCGCTGACGAACATCGTCGACGTCTACATCAGCAGGCTGCGCAGCAAGATCGACGATGGCCGCGAAAAGCCGCTGCTGCACACCGCGCGCGGACTCGGCTGGCGACTGGACGAGAAGGCCTGAAGACGGACCGGGTTGCAGCGAGTGGCGCGCCGGGCGTCGAGTGGGGCGGGCGTGCGCGGCGGCGCGCAAAGGACGCGCGGGCCCTCCCTGGCCCGCGCTCCCCGGGAAACGATCAGCTCTTCGTCGAGAAAGGCAGCGACGAGTGGTGCACGACGATCCGCAGCTGGCCGCGGTCGTCCTTCTTGAACACCCACGTCTTGTCGACGGTGGTCTTCTTGCCGCTCTTGTCCGTGAGCGTGACCTTGCCCATCGTCATCGCCGTGTCGCCGTCGATCAGGATCGCGCTGTTCGCGACGTCGACCGCGCGCCAGCCCTTCAGCGCGAAACCGGTGTCGGCCGGGAAGCGCTTGTCGTCGCCGACGAAGTACGCGAGCGCGCCGTCGCGCGTCGTGCGGAAGGTCTGCGGCTCGGTGGTCAGCGTGGGCTTGAACAGCACGGGGCCGTGGTTGTAGCCGTACGCGGCGTCGAGGATCGCGGACGCGGTCGCCTTCGCCTTCGCGAGGCCGCCCTCGTCGTAGTCCTTCGAGATGCGCACGAGCGCCTCGCCCCACGCCTTCTGCGCGGCGAGCACTTCGGCTTCCGTGACGTTGAGGTTCGCGATCGCGGGCGCGGCGGTCTCGCGCGCGAACGCGACCGGAGCGAGCGCGACGCTGCCGAGGAGGCCGAACGCGAGAATCGAGGACTTCATCAGGGTCTTCATGGGTGGTTGTTCCCGGGGTTGTTGCGGACGGAGCGCATTCCATCGCGAGGCGCTGAGTCCCCGCTGAACCCCGCGTGAGCACAGCCTTGCGCTCGCATTAACGTACTCTGAACGCAATAAAGATCTACGGATCAATAGCTTGCGATCGTCGAGTGGAATCCGCCGCGCACGCCCCAATACGATGAGTCCATGAGCACCCCCGCCCCGACGGAACTCCGCCTGCGCCGCCGCTCGCGCGTCCTCGAGGTCGCGTTCCCGGACGGCGCGCGCCATTCGCTCTCGTACGAATACCTGCGCACGCACTCGCCCTCCGCGGAAGTGCAGGGTCACGGCCCCGGCCAGGACGTGCTGCAGATCGCGAAGGAGAACGTCGGCGTGCAGGCCGTGGAGCCCGTCGGCAACTACGCGGTGCGGATCGTGTTCGACGACGGCCACGACAGCGGGCTCTACACGTGGGCGTACCTGCGCGAGCTCGGCGAGACGTTCGACGAGAAATGGGCGCGATACCTGAAGCGCCTGGACGGCATCGGCTACGAGCGGAAGCCCCGCGCACCGGAGGACCCCCGATGAACAGGAATGCAGCCCACGCGAATCAGCCCGCGGAGACGCCGGAGCGCACGCGTGAGAACCCGCTGAGCGGCTGGCTCGGACTCGCGCTCGGCGTGCTGCTGCTCGCGGGTGGCGCGTTCCTGTTCATGCGCGGCATGTTCGCGGCCGTCGTGCTCGCGCCGCTCGGCATCTTCGTGCTGAAGGGCCTGTTCACTCTCGAGCCGAACCAGGGCGCGGTGCTCGTGTTCTTCGGCGAATACGCGGGCACCGTGCGCCGGGACGGCTTCTGGTGGGTGAACCCGTTCTACGCGCGCCGCAAGATCAGCCTGCGCGTGCGCAACTTCACGACGCCCACGCTCAAGGTGAACGACAAGCGCGGCAACCCGATCGAGATCGGCGCGGTGATCACGTGGCGCGTGCGCGATACGGGCCAGGCGGTGTTCGACGTCGACGACTACGAACGCTACACGCACATCCAGAGCGAGATGGCGCTCCGCGAGGTCGCGGGCAGCCATCCCTACGAGGCGCAGGCCGAGGGCGAGGTGAGCCTGCGCGGGCACTTCGCGGTCGTGTCGAAGCTGCTCACGGAGACGCTGCGCGAGCACGTCGCCGTCGCGGGCGTGGAGATCGACGACGCGCGCATCACGCACCTCGCGTACGCGCCGGAGATCGCGACCGCGATGCTGCGCCGGCAGCAGGCCGAAGCGGTCGTGCACGCCCGCGAGCGCATGGTCGAAGGCGCGATCGGCATGATCGAGGGCACGCTCGCACGGATGCAGAGCGAGAAGATCGGCGAGCTCGACGCGCAGCAGCGCGCGAACCTCGTGATCAACATGATGACCGTGCTGCTGTCGGAGACCGCGGCGCAGCCCGTGATCCAGCTGAGCGACACGCGGCGCGAGTAGTTCGATCGTCCGCAGTCGCCTGCCGGCGCTGCGGACCCGCGAACCGCGGGGCGGCCCGCGATTCGCTTGCTGAAGGGCGTACCGTCGACCGTCCGCGCGCGCCGGATCGAGCCTCAGCTCGCCATCACCGCCTCGACCTCGTCCGCGGTGCGCGCGATGTGCGGCCCGAGCACGCGCGCGCCGGTGTCCGTGATCAGCACGTCGTCCTCGATGCGTATCCCGCCCGCGTTCCGGAAGCGCTCGAACCCGGCGTAGTCGATGTACTGCGCGAACTTCTTCTCCGCGCCCCACTGGTCGAGCAGCGCGGGAATGAAGTAGATCCCGGGCTCGACGGTGACGACCATGCCCGGCAGCATCGGCTTCGCGAGCCGCAGGTACTTCTTGCCGAACAGCGGGCTGCGCGAGTACCCCTGCCCGTAGCCGACGTACTCCTCGCCCAGCGCTTCCATGTCGTGCACGTCCAGCCCGATCTGGTGCCCGAGGCCGCACTGGAAGAACACCGCATACGCGCCGCTCGACACGATCTCCGCGGGATCCCCGCGCAGACAGCCCATCGCCTTCAGCCCCTCGGCGATCACGCGCGCCGCGAGCTCGTGCATCTCGACGAACGGCACGCCGGGCTTCAGTGCCGCGATCACGCGCTGCTGCGAATCGAGCACGAGGTCGTACAGTTCGCGCTGCACGCCGGCGAGTTTGCCGCCCACGGGAATCGTGCGCGTGATGTCGCTCGCGTAGCCGCCGCCGCTCGCGACGCCGGTGTCGTTCACTACGAGGTCGCCGCGCTCGAGCGTCAGCCCGTGCCCGTGGTTGTGGAGCACTTCGCCGCGCTTCGAGAAGATGGACGGGTACGCGAGCTGCCAGTCGCGGCGGCGTGCGATGCCCTCCATGAGCCCGACGACCTCGCGCTCGACCACGCCCGGCTTCGACGCGCGCATCGCGGCGTGGTGCATCTCCGCCGTGACCTCGAGCGCCGCCTCGATCTCGGCGATCTCCTCGGGTGCCTTCCGCTCGCGCAGTGCGACGACCGCGGCGGTGAGCGGCGGCGAGAAACGTCCCGGCACGACGTCCACCGGCACGCGCAGCCAGCGCGACAGGTCGAACACCGTGTCCGCACGGTACGGCTTCAGGAAGTGGACTTCGCGGCCGGCGTCGAGCGCCTGCGCGAGACGCGCGACGAGCGCGGACGGCGTGCCGGTGCGCGACACGCCGGCGCGCGCGGCGCGCTCCGCGAGCGTGGGCAGCGGGCCGGTCCACACCACGTCGTCGAGCGAGACGTCGGTGCCGAACACCCACTCCTCGCCGCCGTCGAGATCGACGAGTCCGACGAGCGAGGGCTGGTCGAGCCCGAAGAAGTACAGGAACGAGGAGTCCTGCCGGAAGTGGTACGCGTTGTCGCGATAGTTCATCGGGCTGTCGTGGTTGCCCGGGAACAGCGCGATGCCGCGCAGGCCGGCCGCGCGCAGTGCCGCGCGGCGCTTCACGTACACGTTCTGGTCGAACACGGTGCTGACCTCCGAGTCGGCCGGGCGCGGCGGGCGCTCAGGCCGAGGGAATGAACTCGTCGTCGCCCTGCTGCTCGCGCTCGAACTTCAGGAACTCGTAGTAGCCGCACTTGTTGACGTACGGGTACTGCCGGCACACGGTCGGCCGCGCCTCGTACACGGTGCAGCGGCGCTGGTCCTGGTCGAAGAAGCGGCAGATCGACTTGAACACGGTGTCCTTGCGATGCCGCAGGATCCGCTCGTCGACGTCCTTCGTCCTGTACCGGTACGTGAATCGCTCGCGCGCGGCCGACGCCGAGAGCCCGAAGTGCTTCGCGAGTCGCGCGATGTCGCGCTCGGTCACGGAGATGCGGTCGTAGGAGCAGCAGTAGCCCGGGCACTTCGAGCAGTCGTAGCGCGGCTTCATGGAGGATTCGGACGGGGTCGGGGCGGCAACGTTACACGCGCGGCGGTGGGCGCGTCGAGCGTCGAGCGTCGGCGCGGCCGCGGGCGCTCAGCGCTCCCCGCCGCCGGCGACGATCGCGGCCGCGCGCTCGCCGATCATCACCGCGGCCGCGGTCGTGTGCGCGCCGGGCGCGAGCGGCAGCACGGATGCGTCCGCCACGCGCAGGCCGCGCAGGCCGCGCACGCGCAGCTGCGGATCCACGACCGCGTCGGCATCGTCCTCGGCGCCGAGGCGGCACGTGCCGACCGCATCCGGCTGGGTCATGCACTCCGCGCGTACGTAGCGCTCGAGCTCGGCGTCGCCGTCCACGCCGACCCCGGGCGCCACTTCGCCCGCGACCGTGCCCGCGAGCGGCGCGGTCGCGAACGCACGCCGCGCCCAGCGCACGCCCGCGACGAGCCGCCGCACCTCGTCCGCATCCATGAGTGCGAGATGCTCGACGCGCACCGGCGCGTCGGGGTCGGCGCTCGTCACGCACACGCGTCCCCGCGCGCGCGGACGACGCACGCTCACCACCGCGGTCACGCCCCGTTCCGGCGCGAGCCGCGGCGCTCCGTCCGCGTCGGCGCGCAGCGCGCCCGTGACGAGCTGGACGTTCAGGTCCGGCACCGGCAGCGCGACGTCCGAGCGCACGTTGCACTCCGCGATCACGAGCGGCGCCGCGCAGGCGCCGCCGCGCATCGCGAGCCACTGCAGCGCCGCGAACGAGGCGCCGCCGCCTCGCTCGCGAGCGCGCGGCACGGGGAGCAGCACGTGCCCGACGACCGGCACGGCGACGTGGGCCGCGAGATGGGCGCCGACGCCCGGCAGTGCGTGATGCACGCGGATCCCGGCCGCGGTGAGCAGGCCGGGGGCGCCGATGCCGGACTGCATCAGCAGCTTCGGCGAGCCGAAAGTGCCGGCCGCCAGGATCACCTCCGCACGCGCGCGGATCTGGAGCTCGCGCCCGTCGTGCCGCACGAATACGCCGATGCAGCGCGAACCGTCGAGCTGCAGCCGCAGCACGCGTGCCCGCGGCAGCAGCGTGAGGTTCGTGCCGCGGAGATGCGGCTTGAGGTAGGCGTCGGCGACGCTCCACCGCCGCCCGTCGCGCAGCATCGCCTGCGCGCGACCCGCGCCGTCGGGGTGCGGCGCGTTCACGTCCGCCAGCCGCGGCACGCCGAGCGCCGTGCACGATTCGAGGAACGCGTGCGCGAGCGCATCGCGCCATCCGCCCGTCGTCGCGGGTGCGACCGCGAGCGGACCGCCGCGACCGCGACCGTCGAGCGCGGCACCGGTCCACCTTTCCATGCGCTCGAACCACGGCGCGACGTCGCTCCAGCCCCATCCGCGCGCGCCGTTCGCGGCCCACTCGTCGTAGTCCTGTGCCCAGCCGCGCGAGTACGCCAGCAGCCCGGTCGTGCTGCCGCCGCCGACCACGCGCGCCGTCCGCCACCCGAGACGGCGACGCGCGACGGTGGGGTCGGCCTCCGCCCGTGCCAGCGACGAGTAGCGCGGATGAGCGGCGAGAAACGCGCCGCCGCCCGGCATGCGCGTCCACGCGTTGTCGCGACGCTCGCCCGCTTCGACGAGCACGACCGTGCGACCGGGCGCGGCGAGTCGCGCGGCGAGCGCACAGCCCGCGGCACCCGCGCCGACGATCACGTAGTCCGCCTGCATGCGAGCATTGATGCCCGTTGCGTGCGTGCGTGACAAGAGCGCGGCGCGAACATTTTTCGCGCGCACGACGACGCGCGTCGCGCACGACGCGTTCCTGCTCCGAAATGGTGAATCGCGCGCGACGCGCGCTTCGTCGTGGTGCAGGCGCATGCGCCGGGAGGCGTGCGCCGCATCGACCGGTGCGGAGGCGGCCGCGCGCCGCCGCCGCCCGGTCGATCGAGACTCAGGCGCCCGGTTCGGGATCCGTGCCCTCGTTCACGCCTTCGAACAGCGCGGTCGACAGATAGCGCTCGCCGGTGTCCGGCAGCATCGCGAGGATCACGCTGCCCTCCGCGGCCTTCTCCGCCACCTTCAGTGCCGCGGCGAACGTGCCGCCCGACGAGATGCCGACGAAGATGCCTTCCTTCTGCGCGAGCGCACGCGCGGTCGCGATGCTCTCCTCGTCCGTGACCGGCACGTTGTCGTCGAACACGGTGCGATCGAGCACGGCCGGCACGAAGTCCGGCGTCCAGCCCTGGATCTTGTGCGGCTTGAACTCGCCGCCCGCGAGCAGGCGCGCGTTCATCGGCTCCGTCGTCACGATCTTCAGGTCGGGACGCGCCTTCTTCAGCACCTGGCCCGCGCCCGTCATCGTGCCGCCGGTGCCCCAGCCCGCGACGAAGTAGTCGAGCCGCTTGCCGGCGAAGTCCGAGAGGATCTCGGGACCGGTGGTCTGGCGGTGGTACGCGGGATTCGCCTCGTTCTCGAACTGGCGCGCGAGGAACCAGCCGTGCTTGTCCGCGAGTTCCTTCGCCTTCCGCACCATGCCGCTGCCACGCTCCGCGGCGGGCGTTAGGATCACCTTCGCGCCGAGGCCGCGCATGATCTTCCGCCGCTCGATCGAGAAGGTTTCCACCATCACTGCGACGAACGGATAGCCCTTCGCCGCGCAGACCATCGCGAGCGCGATGCCGGTGTTGCCCGAAGTGGCCTCGACGACCGTCTGGCCCGGCTTCAGCAACCCGCGCTTCTCGGCATCCTCGATGATTCCGATCGCGAGACGGTCCTTCACGGACGCGCCCGGGTTGAAGGCCTCGACCTTCACGTACATCGTCACGTGCTTCGGCGCGAGGCGGTTGATCTTCACGATCGGGGTACGGCCGATCGTCTCCAGGATGTTGTTGTAGATCATGGCGGTAGCCCGTGGGTGGTGTGCTGGTCCGAGAGTCTAGGCGCGCTGCCCGGTCGTGTCTCCGGACCGCCTGGGCATGCTCCCATAACGAACGATTCTCGGGCCTGCATGCGCCGCCGGCGCGGGCCGGTGGAAGAATGGCACCCATGAGCGCGTATCCGCCCGAGTCCAGGTCCGCCGCGCGGCGGATTTCGCTGCCGTCGCCGTTCGCGCTGTACGCCGGCGGCGTCCTGCGCGATGCGCACGTCGCGATCGAGGTGTACGGCGAACTCGCGCCGCAGCGCGACAACGCGATCCTGCTCTTCTCCGGTCTGTCCGCCTCCGCGCACGCGGCCCCGCACGAGGGCGACCGTAGCACGGGCTGGTGGCAGACCATGATCGGCCCGGGCAAGGCGCTCGACACCGATCGCTACTTCGTGATCGCGGTGAACTCGCTCGGCAGCTGCTTCGGCTCCACGGGCCCCGGCGACGTCGACCCCGCGACCGGCGCGAAGTACGGCGCGTCGTTCCCCGAGCTGCGCGTCGAGGACGTCGCTCGGGCCGGGCAGGCGGCGGTCGAGCACTTCGGCATCGAGACGCTCGCGGCCGTGATCGGCCCGTCGCTCGGCGGCATGACCGCGCTCGCGCACGCGGTGCAGTTCCCGGGCCGCGCGCGCGCGCTCGTGTCGATCTCCGGCGCGCTCGCGGCGAGCGCACACGCGATCGCGCTGCGCGCGCTCCAGCGCGAGATCGTCGGTCAGGCGCTGCATTCGAACGCGCCGGCCGAACAGGTGGCGCAGTCGATGAAGTGGGCGCGCAAGATCGGCGTGATGTCCTACATCGGCGCGGACCTCCTCGAGAACCGCTTCGGCCGCGAGCAGAGCGAGCCGTTCGCGGGCCGCGCCTCCGGCACGGACTTCGAGGTCGAGAGCTGGCTCGAGCATCAGGCGAACAAGTTCCAGCGCACGTTCGATCCGTGGTCGTACTGGTACCTGTCGCGCGCGATGGATCTGTTCGACTTCGGCGCGCACGGCGGCTCGAAGGAAGCGGCCGCGGCGAAGCTCCGCGTCGAGCGCGCGCTCGTGATCGGCGTGCACGAGGACACGCTGTTCCCGATCACGCAGCAGCGCGCGATCGCGGGCCTGCTGCGCGACACGGGCATCGACACGGAATTCGTCGAACTCGCCTCGCCGTACGGACACGACGCGTTCCTCGTCGAGGAGCGGCTGTTCACGCCGGTCCTCGGCCGGTTCCTCGCGCGGGAGTCGCGAACGACGCACGATGCGCGTGCGAACGCCGCGCCCGACGGCGAAGCGCGCGCGTGACCACCGGGCCGGGCAGCGACGCGCTGCCTGGCGCGCCTCGCGGCGGGTTCAGCCCGGGTACCGCTCGACCCTCTGCTCGATCGCGCCGAACAGGCTCGCTCCGTCGCGGCCGTGCATCTCGATCCGCACCGCGTCGCCGAACTTCAGGAACGGCGTGATCGGCTTGCCCGTCGCGATCGTCTCGTACGCGCGCACCTCGGCGATGCAGCAGTAGCCCACGCCGCCCTTCTCGATCGACGAACCGTGCTCGGTGCCCTGCCGGTTCGACACCGTGCCCGAGCCGACGATCGAACCCGCCTCGAGTTCGCGCGTCTTCGCCGCATGTGCGACGAGCTGACCGAAGTCGAAGATCATGTCCGAGCCGGCATCCGGCCGGCCGAACGGCCGGCCGTTCAGGTGCACGACGAGCGGCCGGTGCACGCGCCGCTCGCGCCAGTCCGCGCCGAGTTCGTCCGGCGTGATCGCGACCGGCGAGAACGCGGTCGCGGGCTTCGACTGGAAGAAGCCGAAGCCCTTCGCGAGTTCCGCCGGGATCAGGTTCCGCAGCGACACGTCGTTCACCAGCATCAACAGCCGGATCGCGGCGCCCGCCTCGTCCGGCGTCGCGCCCATCTTCACGTCGCCGGTGACGACCGCGACCTCGGCCTCGAGGTCGATGCCCCAGTCCTCCGACAGCGCCCAGATCGGGTCGCGCGGGCCGACGAACGAATCCGAACCGCCCTGGTACATCAGCGGATCGGTCCAGAACTCCGGCGGCATCTCGGCCTTGCGCGCGCGACGCACGAGATCGACGTGGTTGACGTAGGACGAACCGTCCGCCCACTGGAACGCGCGCGGCAGCGGCGAATGGCAGTGTGCGGGATCGAACGGCTTCGCGTCCGCGAGCGCGCCGCGATTCAGCGCTTCGTACACCTGCCGCAGCAGCGGCTCGACGCGCGCCCAGTCGTCGAGCGCGGCCTGCAGAGTGCGCGCGATGCCGGGCACCGCCGCGCAGCGCGCGAGCGTACGGTCCACCACGACGAGCGTGCCGTCACGCCCGCCCGCCTTCAGAGTCGCGAGCTTCAATGCCTTCTCCCCCGTGTCGCACGACCGGCGCGACCGCGCCGGACACGCGAGCGTCTTCTCAGTGCTTGTCCGCGAACGTACCGTCGTGCATCCAGCGCGCATGCTGCGGCGCCTTCTTCGTGCGCGCCCACTCCTCGAGCATGTCGCGCTTCACCTCGTCGAGCATCTCGTACATCTTCGGCGTACCGGTGTTGCACGCGAGTTCGAGCCGGTGGCCGTTCGGATCGAAGAAGTAGATCGACTTGAACAGCGTGTGGTCCGTCGGACCGATCACGGAGATGCCGGCGGCCTGCAGCTTCGCCTTCGTCGCGAGCAGCTCGTCCATCGAGCCGACCTCGAGCGCGAGGTGCTGCGTCCACTCCGGCGTGTTCGGGTCGCGGCCCATCGGCGGGCGCGTCGGCAGCTCGAAGAACGCGAGCACGTTGCCGCCGCCCGCATCGAGGAACACGTGCATGTACGGGTCCGGCTCCTTCGTGGACGGCACCTCGTCCTCCGCGATCGCGAGGATGAAGCGCATCCCGAGATGCTTCTCGTACCACTCGACGGTTTCCTTCGCGTCCTTGCAACGGTACGCGACGTGGTGGACCTTCTTGATCGCCATCGACGTCTCCTTCACACGCCCTCGCGGGCGATCTTCAGCGCCTCGCGGATCACCGCGATGTCGCCGACGTGGTTCGCGAGCAGCAGGATCAGCTTCGCGTTCACCGTGGCGCTCTGCTCGTCCGTGAGCCCGCGGTGCGTCTCGATCAGCGCCTCGTAGAAGTCGTCGCCGGGCGTGAACGCGCGGAAGTACCGCCGGCCCGGCTCGTGGAAATTCGGCTGCAGGTTCAGTGGCATCGTTGGACTCCGGGAAGGCGGCGCGGTTCCGGGGCGTGCGTCGTCGGTTCGGTGTGCGTGGCCGCTCGCGGCGCTCACTGCGCAGTGCACGTGGCACGCGCCAGCGCCGCGCGGATCGTGTCCGCATCGAACGTCCGCCAGCGCGCCGCGACGTGCTGGTCCGGGCGCAGCAGATACGTCGTACCGTCGCGCGCATCGTAGCGCTCCGCGTAGCGGCCGGCTCGATCGACGAGCGCACGCGTGCCCGCGGGTACCTGCGCGGCCGCGGCAAGCGGCACGACCAGCAGCGTCTCGACAGGGATCGCGCCGGCGGCGAGCGAGCGCGCCTCCGTGGCACGCGCCGCCACGAACGCCGCCGGATCGCCCGTATACGCGAGCGCGACGAAGCGGTTGCCGACGCAGTCGAGGAACCAGCGCTCGCGTCCGGCGTCGAGCACCGGTGCGTCGTCGGCCGGGGCGCCGGGTACCATGTCGCCCGCGAACGGCGCGGAATCCGGCGTATTGAGCCGCGAGTCCACGAGGAACGAGGGCACGGAGAGCCGCCCGGAGTTCACGAGCGAGCGCGCGAACGGGTACCGGCGAGCGAGCGCGAGCACGGCGTTGCGGAACGTGAGCGACACCGCGGACTTCGGCGTGATGAAGTCCGTCGAGCGGGTGGAGTTCAGGATGTTCTCGTCGGCCGCGTACACGCGCTCCTCGGAGTAGGAATCGAGCAGGTGCGCCGGGGCCTTGCCCGCCATCACGAGCTGCAGCTTCCAGCAGAGGTTGTCGGTGTCCTGCAGCCCCGAGTTCGCGCCGCGCGCGCCGAACGGCGAGACCTGGTGCGCGGCGTCGCCGACGAACAGCACGCGTCCGTGGCGGAACTGCTGCATGCGGCGACACTGGAACGTGTACACGCTCACCCACTCGAGCTCGAACTCGCGTTCGTCGCCGAGCATCGCCTTGATGCGCGGGATCACCCTCTCCGGCTTCTTCTCCTCTTCCGGATCCGCCTGCCAGCCGAGCTGGAAGTCGATGCGCCACACGTTGTCGGACTGCTTGTGCAGCAGCACGGACTGCCCGCGGTGGAACGGCGGATCGAACCAGAACCAGCGCTCGGCGGGGAACTCCGCCTTCATCACGACGTCGGCGATCAGGAAGCGGTCCTGGAAGACCTTGCCCTCGATGTCCAGGTTCAGCATCCGGCGGATCGGGCTGCGCGCGCCGTCCGCGACGATCAGCCAGTCCGCGTGCACTTCGTACCTGCCGTCCGGCGTCTCGATCGCGAGCGTCGCGCCATCGTCGCGCGGCGTGACCGCCACGACCCGGTTGCGGAAGCGGAGGTCGAGGTTCGGGAACGAGCGGGCGCGCCGGACGAGGTACTCCTCGACGTAGTACTGCTGCAGGTTGATCATGCCGGGCCGCTTGTGGTCCGGCTGGGGCAGCAGGTCGAAGCGGTAGACCTCCTGCTCGTCGAAGAACGTGCGCCCGACGTTCCAGCTCACGCCCTTCGCGATGCATTCGTCGCCGACGCCGATGCGATCCAGCACCTCGATCGCGCGCTTCGCGAAGCACACCGCACGCGAACCCACGGACACCGTGTCGTCCTCGTCGACGACGACGACCGGCGTGCCCGCCTGCGCGAGCTCGATCGCGGCCGCGAGCCCGATCGGGCCCGCACCGACGACGACGACCGGATAGCGTCGGACGCGGCCCTCGCTCAGCTCCGGCGGCCGCGCGTACTCGAACTTCGGGTACTGGTAGGTGCTCAGCATCGTCCGCCCCTCGTCGGCTCGCCGCGCTCCGTCCTGCCGGCGCAGGCCGAGCGCGCTTCTCGAACTCGCCCCTGCTGCTTCCTCAGCCCTCGAGCGCCGCCCACATCTCGCGATCGCGCTCCGCCGTCCAGATGCGCGGATCGCGGTAGCCGCCGACCTCGTCGGCCGCCCGCGTCACGTCGAACGGCATGCAGTGATCGAAGATCGCGAACGAGCCGAAGCGCGGGCGCAGCGTGTCGCACGTGATCCGGTAGATCTCCTTCAGCGACTTGCCGCTGCCCGAGTGCGCGCGCACCGTGGACAGCAGCGTCGACACGAACTCGCGCGTCTGCTCGATCGCTTCCTGGCACCGGTCGTAGCCGATCAGCGCATCGCCGCGACCCGGCACGAGGGCGCGGGGCTTCATCTTCGCGAGACGCTCGAGCGTCGCGGGCCAGTCCGTGAGATACGCGTCGCCCGTGTACGGCGCCGCGCCGAACTCGACGAGATCGCCGGAGAACAGCACTTCCACGTCCGGCAGCCACGCGATCGTGTCGCCCTTCGTGTGTCCGCGCCCGACCTGCATGAGCCGCACTTCGCGCTTGCCCATGAAGATGCGCATCTCGCCCTGGAACGTGAGGTTCGGCCAGGTGAGGCCCGGGATCGACTCGACCGCGCGGAACAGCCGCGGGAAGCGGCCGATCTCGCTCGCCATGTCCTGCGCGCCGCGCTCGACGATCAGGTCGTACGTGTCCTGGCTCGCGACCACGTGCTGCGCGCCGTAGCCGCTCGCGCCGAGCACGCGCACCGCGTGGTAATGCGTGAGCACGACGTACTTCACCGGCCGCTCGGTGACCGTCCGGATCTTCGCGATGACGTCCTGCGCCATCACGGGCGTGGCCTGCGTGTCGAGGACCATCACGCCGTCGTCGCCGACGACGACGCCGGAGTTCGGGTCGCCCTCGGCCGTGTAGGCATAGGCGCCGCCGCCGAGATCCGCGAACGTGACCTTCTTTTCGCCCAGGTCGCCGCTGGACGCGAACTGCTTGCTCATCTCGTCTCCCCCTCGTCGAGTGGCCGCCATCCTGCCCGACGCGGCCGGGGGATGCTGTCCTCATGGCTTGTGACAACGATTCGCAGTTGCACTGCGGCATGCCATCCGGAAACGCCCGGATTCGGCCGGCTGCGGCTCCGGTGGAAGCTGGGGCCGGAGTTGCGGGGGGCGCGGGCGACATGCAGGAGCGGTACGCAGGACGACGGATCACGGCGGCCGCGGGGGCCGCGGGGGCCGCCTTCGCGGGCATGCTGCTGCCGCTGGTCGCCTCCGCCGCGATCGCGCCGGCTGGCGAGTCCTCCGCGAAGTTCACCCCGGTCGCGAGCGCGCCGATCCTGTCGGCGACGACCGCGCTCGTCGTCGGCTTCACGCTCGCGGCGGTGCTCGCCTGCGTGCTCCTGCACTACGAAACGCTGCGGCTGCTGTCGTACGTGCTGCTGCGCTTCCACGGCAAGCGGCGCCGGCGGATCCTCGTGCTCGTCCTCGCGCTGCTGCTGCTGTCCGTGGTCGAGATCTGGATCTTCGGACTCGCCTACCGCTGGCTGCTCGCGGACCCTGCGTGCGGCGCGCTGCACGGTCCGACGGCCGGCAGCGACCAGCTCATCGACTACATCTACTTCTCCGCGGTGATCTTCACCACGCTCGGGCTCGGCGACCTCGTGCCATCCGGCACGATCCGCGTGCTCGTCGGCACGGAGGCGCTCGTCGGCTTCACGCTCATCTCGTGGTCCGCGGCCTTCACGTTCCTCGAGATGGAGCGCTTCTGGCGCGAGAGCACCGCGCGCCGTCACGAACTCGCGCGGCAGCTCGAGGAAGACGCTCGGCGGCCGCGCGACGGCTGAGTCGAGCGCGCGGCTTCGCGCCGTAGCGCGAGACGCAGGCGGCCTGAGCACTGCGTCACGTTTCCGCGCAGCGCACCGCGCACGCGGCGGCCTCCGCTGCGCACCCCCTTCCACTTGTACGTATGCACTCCGGAATGTGTACACGCCTTCACGTTCGGCGCGGCCGACGCGCCCAGAATCCGCGTCGCCTGCCGGGGCAGGCGGCAAGGAGACGGCAATGCTGAAACGAGTCGCCAGGCACGCGGTCGTCGGTGTGACGCTCGCGGCGGTGGCCGGGATCGCGACGGCCAGTTCGCTCGGGTACGTAGGTCAGCCGAAGACCGGCGTGGAGATCGCTTATCTCGAAACGATGCCCGTGCTGCACGGGGATCTCGGCGAGGTGATCATCGTCGCGAAGCGCGGCAACCCCGCGGCCGAGTGATGCCCCCGCCCATCGCGGCCGCGACGGAGCGCGTCAGCGCTTCGCGGCCGCGAGGCACAGCGCGAACAGCTGTGCCTGCGTACTGATGCCGAGCTTCTGGTACGCACGCTTCCTGTAGGTCAGGACGCTCGACAGCGCGATGTCGAGGTCGAGCCCGATGCCGAGCGACGTGTAGCCGAGCAGGATCCGCTCGCACACCTCGCGTTCCCGAGCCGTGAGCTGGTCGAACGGCGGTACGCGCGTACCGATGACCGTGCGCACGAGGCTGCGCGAGGTCGCGGTGCCGCTGCGCGCGTCGCGACCGTCGGTGGCGCCCGCGCGCGCGTCGCGCCACTCCGCATCGCGCGCGCCGTCGGTCGCCGCCGCGCCGCCGGCCCCACCGGCATCCAGTCCCGCGGCCTTCACGAGCCGCTGGTGCGCACCGATCAGCGCCGCGACGAGCGGCAGCAGACGATCGAGCCGGCGACGCTCCTCGGACGAGTACGGACCGCTGCCGGTCATCCGGTAGAAGTTGCACAGCACGCTGTCTTCCTCGATGCGCCCGATGATCGAGGCCTTGTCGACGAGACCTACGCGGTCGAAGAAGTGGTTCCGATAGGCGGGGTCGTAGTCCGTCGGCATGTCGAGCGTCTGCGGCGTCTCTGCGACCTCGCCGGGCTCGCGCGCGGCGACGGCGGCGAGCGTCGCGTACAGCGGATCGCGGTCGTGGTACTGCCGCACGTAGTCGTTCGCGAGCTCCTCCGCGCGCTCCTTCGACAGCCTGCCGTGCGTGAAGAGGTGTCCGAGTCCGTCCGCGCTGTGCGTGAACACGACGCACATGTCGACCGGCAGCACCTCGTTCAGCAGCGCGAGCAGCTCGCTCTCGAAGCGCCGACTGCCGAGCGAGCGCGCGGCGCGGCCGAGACGCTCGAGCCACGCGTCGGAGCCGAGTTCCTCGTCGGAGAACATGCGGGGCGCGGGCGGAGCGCGACGACCGGCGCGACGCGGCCGGTGCGGCCTCAGTATTCCGCGGCGAGCTTCGCGCGCGTCTGCTGCACTTCGAGCAGCGGCTGCGCGCGCGCCGCGGCGACCTCGTCGGCCGTGAACGGCCGGATGCCCGCCACGTCTGCGGGCGTGTTGAACTCGTGCAGCGTCCAGTTCAGGACTTCCGCGACGTCGGCCGGCGAGAGGAAGGTCTGCGTGACACCCGGCACGCGCTTCAGGTACGCGCGGCCTTCGGCGCTGCGTGCGAACTGCGCCATCGGTCCGCGCAGCGACGGCACCTGCTTGCGGAAGCCGACGCCGTCCTCGCCGTGGCAGCCCATGCAGTGGATCAGGTAGTTGGTCTTCGCACGCCGCGCGTTCTGCACGCCGGGTGCCGGCGTGGACGCGGCAGCGGATCGCGTACCTGCCGCGGCCGCCGCCGGAGCGGACGCTTCCGCCCGCGCGAACGCCGCCACCGCGAGCGCGGCGACGGCGGCGACCGGCAGCAGGCGGGCCCGCGCGTGCATCGCGCTCAGCCCGTCGCGCCGACGATGCGGGACACCGTGCAGTGGTACGGCACGTTCGCGTCGCTGCCCACGCACCAGTTGTAGCTGTTGGCCAGCGCCGGCATGTAGAGCGGCCGGTCGCCTTCGTTGCGGTTGCACAGGCAGCGGCCGCACGAACTCTTACCGCAGCAGTCGTTGTACGCGACGATGTAGTCCTTCCCGTCCGCGGCGTTGCGGCACGTGCCCACCCACGTGATCGGCGCGGGCGTCGTGCCCGGCGGGCACACGGTGCCGGTGCCGCCGCAGCATGCGCACAGGAAGCCGTCGATCGCGCAGTAGCGCCAGTAGTCGCAGGCGCTGGGGTCGCCGTCCTTGGGCGCTTCCTGGGAGCCGTCGCCCTTCGGCGGCGGTTCCGCGCCGCGCGCGACCGGCAGCAGCGGCAGCGAAGCCGCGCCGACGAGGAGCGTGCCGAGCGAACGCAGCACGCTGCGGCGGCCCGCGCTCTTCGCGAGCCCTCGGCTCAGTCGTTCGACGAGGTGGTCGTATCTGGACATCGATGTTCCCTCACGCGACTTCGCGCGTGCCCTGCTTCGCGAAATGTTCCTGCAGCGAGGCGACGCCGCGCTCGCGCGCCTCGAACAGACTGTCGAGCTGCTCGCGCGTGTTCACGAGACCGGTCGCGCGCACCACGCCGCCCGCGTCGAGCAGCACCGCGTGCGGCAGCCGGCTCGCGCCGAACGCGATCCCCAGCGGCTCCGACAGCACGTACGTGAACTCCTGCAGCGATTCCGCCGCGATGAAGTCCTTGTGCTCGAGCCGCGAGCCGTCGCTCGCGAGCACCACGTCCACGCGCTCGCTGCGGCGAATGGAGCGCAGGGCGGGCAGCAGCGACTTGCACACCGGGCAGGTCGGCGACACGAACACCACCAGTGTGTCGCGCGCGGTCGGGCCGCCGAGCACGAGTTCGCGCCCACCGATGTCGGCGGTGCGCACTTCCGGCGCCGCCTCGCCGACCTTCAGCCCCTTCGCGAGCTTGAGCGCGCCGACCGGCTGCAGCCGCTCGTGCAGCACGCCGATCTGCCGGGCGAGAGCGAGCACCGCGATCGCCAGCACGATCACCACGGCCCACAGCACTCCGATCGCGAGCCATCCGGCCAGGGTCATGTCGATTCTCCGTAGCGGCCGGCATTCGCGGCGAGCGTGCCGAACGCGAGATACAGCAGCGCCGCGGTCGCGACCGCGCCCGCGACGGTGAGCGCGTCGAGCGCGCCGAGCTCGCGCGCGGCGACCGGCAGCGCGGCGGCGAGCGCCGCCACCGCGAGCAGGACGTTGCGCACGACCATCCACGGGGCGATGCGTTCGCGCTTCGCGGCGCCGAAGCAGCCGCAGTCGATGCGCGTGCGGCCGCGCCGCAGGTTCACCGCGATCGCGAGCGCGTAGACGGACAGCAGCGCCGCCCCCGCGAGCGCGGCGCCGGTGCGAGTGGCCGCGAACGGCAGCGCCACCGCCGCGCCGAACTCCGTGAGCACCGTCAGCACGCCCGCCGGCCCCACGAGCGCAGCCGGCACGACCCGGTAGTTCTCGAGCGCCGCGCGGAAGTACGCCCAGTCGCGCAGCTTGTGCACAGCCGCCGTCGCGAAGAGGAGCGCTAGCGCGAGCGCGAGGACGAGCGAGAGAGCGGGGTCGAGCATGTCGTGCGCGAGCTCAGTACGGCGTGAACGTGGACGGGCTGAAGCCGATCTCGTTGATCGTGCGCAGCAGCTTGCCGGCCGCGGGGTCGTACACCTCGACCTTCGGCGCACCGATGAACATCGAGAACAGCAGCGGCTGCGGCGCGCTCGACACCGCGATCGAGGTCGCCATGTTCTCGAGCTTGATGCGGCTCACGCGCTTCTTCGACTCGAGGTCGTACACCCACACCTCCGTGCCCGGATCCTTGTGTGTGTCCTTGCCGCCGACGTGCATCAGCACGTACATGCGCTTCGAGGCCGCGTGCACCGCGAACTCCTGCATGCCGCCCGGCTTCCACGATTCCTTCTTCGCCGCCTCGTCGAGCAGCGACCAGCGCTTGCCCGGCTTCGGCATGCCGTCGACCAGGTCGACGGACACGACGTCGCCCGCGAACGAGAGGAACAGCAGCGAGTTCCCCCAGCGCTGCGCGACCTCCATGATCGGGTCCTTCTCGGGATCGAAGAACGCTGCGCTGCGCGCCTTCGCGACCTGCTGGCCCTGTTCGTCGAGCTTCACGCCGAGCGCGGTACCGTCGCCGCAGACCGCCATGAAGCTGCGGTTGCCGGTCGGGATCGCGAGTGCGCAGCCGGCCGTATCGATCTCGCTCGCGAACTTCCGCGCCTTGACGTCCACGACGGTCACGGACTGCGCCGGCGTGAAGTTGTAGATCGCCATGAAGCGGTCGTCGTCGGTGAGACCGTACAGCGTGTTCATCGGCAGCGCGTTCACGCGCTTCGGCGGGATCTCGACCTCCGCGATGGGGTCGAGCGTCCTGCCGTCGTAGAAGCTCAGCACGTCGGTCCGCGTGCCGCGCGTGCCGCGCGAGAAGTAGATCTCCGGCGCGAGCACCAGCGAGCGATCCTGCGTGAGCACGACGCCGTCGAAGGCGAGGCCGTGGCTCAGCATGCCGAGCATCTGGCCGGTGTCGCCGTCGAGCAGGAACGACTTACCGTCGCCCATGTGGTGGAACACGATGTCGTTCAACCACACCCAGTGCGGACCGGGCTTCGGCAGGTCCTGGCGCACGAGCGGGTCCGGCTGCAGATCCGCGGCGGCGGCGACGCCCCACGACAGCGCGAGCAGCGCGGCGGCGGCCGCGACCCCGGCCCGGGGAGCGCCGCGGCGACCCTTGCGACCGGTGTCGGGGCCTGCATCGCTGCGGGAGTCTTGCATCGCGGGCATGGCAGGCTGCATGACGGTCGGCCTTGCGATCATGTGAGTGAGTGCCTCTGCGTTCGACTGTACGTTCCGGCCGCGGCGCGCGCCAGCGGCCTCACTTCAGCTTGCGGCGATCGACGATGCGCTTGGCCTTGCCGCCGGAGCGCTCGATCGAGTTCGGATGATGCACGACGATGCGCGCCGACAGCCCGATGAAGCCCTTGATGTGGTGCGCGAGTTCGTGCTTCGCGCGATCGGAGTCCGCGCCCGGCTCGTGCTCCACGTGCACCGTCAGCTCGTCCAGGATGTCGTCCCGCGTGACCTCGAGCTGGTAGTGCGGGGTCAGCCCCTTCACCTTCAGGATCAGCTCCTCGACCTGCGTCGGGAACAGGTTCACGCCGCGGATGATCAGCATGTCGTCCGAGCGGCCCGTGATCTTCGCCATGCGCCGCATGGCCCGCGAGGTCGGCGGCAGCAGACGCGTGAGGTCGCGTGTCCTGTACCGGATGACCGGCAGTGCTTCCTTGGTGAGCGAGGTGAACACGAGTTCGCCCTCGGCGCCGTCCGGCAGCACCTCGCCGGTCGCGGGGTCGATGATCTCCGGGTAGAAGTGATCTTCCCAGATGCACGGGCCGTCCTTCGTCTCCGCGCATTCCTGCGCAACGCCGGGGCCCATGACTTCGGACAGTCCGTAGATGTCGACCGCGGACATGCCGAGCTTCGACTCGATCTCCGCGCGCATCGATTCCGTCCACGGCTCCGCGCCGAAGATGCCGATCTCGAGCGAAGACGTCTTCGGATCGATGCCCTGCCGCTCGAACTCCTCCGCGATCGCGAGCATGTACGACGGCGTGACCATGATGATCCGCGGCCTGAAGTCCTGGATCAGCTGCACCTGCCGCTCGGTCGCGCCGCCGGACATCGGGATGACGGTGCAGCCGAGCCGCTCCGCGCCGTAGTGCGCGCCGAGGCCGCCAGTGAAGAGGCCGTAACCGTACGCGACGTGCACGCTGTCGCCGGGCCGCCCGCCCGCCGCGCGGATCGAGCGCGCGACGAGGTTGGCCCACGTGTCGATGTCCTTCGCGGTGTAGCCGACGACGGTGGGCTTCCCGGTCGTGCCGGAAGAGGCGTGGATCCGCACGACCTTCTCGCGCGGCACCGCGAACAGTCCGTACGGGTAGTTGTCGCGGAAGTCCTTCTTGTACATGAACGGGAAGCGCGCGAGGTCCGCGAGCGATTTCAGCTCGCGCGGATGCACGCCCGCCGCGTCGAACGACCGCCGGAAGTGCGGCACGTTCTCGTACGCGTGCCGCACCGACCACTGCAGCCGCTCCAGCTGGAGCGTGCGCAGCTGCGCTTGCGAGGCGCGCTCGATCGGTTCGAGCTCGGCGCTCATGCCGCCGCGTTGATGATCTTGATGGTGGTGTACGCGGCCAGGCCTTCCTCGCCGAACTCCACGCCGAGCCCCGAGCACTTGATCCCGCCGAACGGCACGTTCGGCGCGATCTCGGCGTGCTTGTTGATGAACACCGTGCCCGCTTCGAGCTGCTGCGCCACTTCCTTCAGCTTCGCGGGATCCGAGCCCCACACCGAGGCGTCGAGCCGAATTCGAGGCCGTTCGCGCGCGCGATCGCGTCGTCGAGGTTCGTGTAGCGGATCACCGGGATCACCGGGCCGAACTGCTCCTCGTCGACGATGCGCATGCCGTCGCGGCACTCCGTGAGGATCGTGACCGGATAGAAGTAGCCGGGGCCGCCCGTCGGCGCGCCGCCGAGCGCGACCTTCGCGCCGTGCTTCTTCGCGTCCTCGACGAGGTCGACGACCTTGCGGAACTGCATCTCGTTCTGCAGCGGCCCGAGCACGTTCTTCTCGTCGAGGCCATCGCCCATCGGAATGTTCTTCGCGTACGCGACCAGCGCCTCGACCACCTTGTCGTGCACGCTCTCGTGCACGTACAGGCGCTTCAGCGCACCGCAGGTCTGGCCGGAATTGATCAGCGCGCCCCAGAACATCGGCTCGACGAGCTTCGACATGTCGACGTCCGGCAGCACGATGCCCGCGTCGTTGCCGCCGAGCTCGAGCGTGAGCGGCTTCAGCGTGGGCGCGGCGCTCGCCATCACCTTCTTGCCGGTCGCGATCGAGCCCGTGAAGATGATCTTCTTGATGCGCGGATGCTGCGAGAGCGCGGCACCGACGTCGTTGTCGCCGGCGACCACGTTCACGAGGCCCGGCGGCAAGGCGGCTGCGATCAGCTCGATCATGCGCAGCGTGCCGAGCGGCGTGTACGGCGAGGGCTTGATCACGACGGTGCAGCCCATGCGGATCGCGGGCACGATGTGCCAGATCGCGATCATCAGCGGCCAGTTCCACGGCGTGATGGAACCGACGACGCCGATCGGCTCGCGATGCATTTCGATGCGCTTGCCCGGCGAGTCCTCGATGACCTTGACGCCGAGACCGATCTGGCCGGTGTAGCCGGCCCACGCGGCGCAGCCGCCGAGCTCGAACTCCGCGCCGAGGCCCTTCAGCGGCTTGCCCTGCTCCTGCGAGAGCAGCTTCGCGAGCTCGGGCGCGTTGTCGGTCACGACCTTCGCGATCGTGCCGCACGCGTCGCGGCGCTGCTGGTCGGTCGAATGCCGCCACGTCGCGAACGCCTTCTCGGCGGCGGCGACCGCCTGCTCGAGGTGCTCCGTCGTGCCGACCGGGCACAGGCCCCACGACCGCGCCGGTCGAAGGATTCCTGATCTCGACGTAGGACGCCGCCGGGACCGTGCGCCCGCCGATCGTCATCTCGTACTTGCGTGTCATGGGCCTGCGACTCCGCGCTGTCGAACGTTGCACCGCTGCGGCCGCCGGAGCGGCGCACCCGGTATCTTTAGCCGGGGCCCGGAAGCCGGTCTTGGAGCATCGCGCAATCCGCTTGTACCAGAGCGAACGCGCGGTGGCGGCGCCGGGGGACGGAGCAGTTCGCTGGCGGCGCGGCCGCGGCCGTGCGTAGCGGGATGACGTCGTGCGGCGCTGCAGCCGACCGGGTCGGGCTCCCGCCGCGGACGACCGGACGGCGGGTGCCGCGCCTCAGTGCGCGTTCGCGAGCGCCCTGACCTCGCTCGGCGTCGCACCGAACTCCTCGCGGAAGCAGCGCGACATGTGGGAGAGGTCGTAGAAGCCCCACGTGAGCGCGACGTCCGTGAGCGACATCTCCGCGGGCGCGCCGCTCTCGAGCATCTTGCGGCACGCGTGCACGCGCAGCGAGCGGATGTAGCGCCCGACGGTCATCGGCTCTTCCTCGAAGAGCGCATGCACGTAGCGCGTGCTGAGCCCGAACGCGGCCGCGATCGTCGCCGGCCCGAGGCTGCGATCGTGCAGGTGCTCCTGCACGTAGGCCTTGATGCGCGCGAGCTGCTGCGCGGCCGAGAGCGCGGACTGCTCCGCGCGCGCCGCGAGCACGCCGCCGAGCAGGTCGAGGATGTTCGCCTCCACGCGGCGCACCATCGGCTCCTGCAGCCGGCTCATGCGCGCGACGACCTGCGCGACGAAGCTCGACAGCAGGCCGCAGTCGGCGTCCTCGCCGGACATCTTCACGCCCAGGAACTGGTCGGGATCGGGCGTGAGGCGCTGCATCGTCGCGGCCGCGAGCGCGAGCACGGGCATCTCGTACGCATCGCGGAACTGCAGCGAATACGGCTCGGAGGTCGAGCAGATCACGAAGTCCCCGGGGCGCAGGTGCACCTCGCGGTTGCGCTGCGACCAGAGCGACTCGCCCTTCAGCTGGAACTTCACCAGATACGGCGCTTCCGTGATCTGCGCGATGTCCTGCGGGCGCCGGCGCACGTGGCACGGCGAGGTCGAGACCTTCGCGAGCTGCACGCTGCCGAGATCGGCGGCCTCGATGCGGCCGCCGAACGTTTCCCAGGTCGCGTTCCGCGGCGTGACCTGCATCGGGCAGAACACGCGGTCGACGACCGCCTGGAAGTACCCGAAGCGGTCCCGTGGCGCCTGGGTCGCGATCGCGTAGGACTGGTACATGCGCTGGATTCCCCCGCGCCGATACTAGTCACCCGCGAGGCGCCTTGTCACCGCGCGCGCGTGTTGCGACGCACCCTCCGTGCCGCCATGATGCCGCCCCCGGCCGGACGTGCCGGGTCCGCTCCGTTGCGTAGGAGCGACGCCGGCCACGGGGGCGCGAATGGATCGAGGACACGACGCGCGGCGACGCGAACTGCTGCGCGGGATCGTCGGCGGGCTCGGAGGGGGCCTCGCGCTGCTGCCCGCAACCGGGGCGATCGCGGCGGCGGCCGGCACCGCGAACGCGGCGGGCGCGCCGCGCGCGTCCCGCGCGCAGGACGACCTCTGCTACGCGAGCGCGACCGCGCTCTCGCGGCTGCTGCGCACGAAGCAGCTCTCCGCGCGCGAATTGATGACCGCGCATCTCCGCCGCATCGAGCGCTTCAATCCCCGGCTCAACGCGCTCGTCGCGCTGCTCCCGCCCGAACGCTGCCTCGCGCTCGCGGACGAAGCGGACGCACGTCTCGCGCGCGGCGACGAGCTCGGACCGCTGCACGGCCTGCCGACCGCGTTCAAGGATCTCGAGGCCGCGGTCGGCTTCCCGAACACCCGCGGCTCGACGATCTTCCGCGACGACCGCCCGACCGCGGACAGCGTGCTCGTCGAACGCATCCGCGCGGCCGGCGCGCTCGGCATCGCGAAGACCAACGTGCCGGAGCTCGGCCTGGGCTCGCACACGTACAACGCGGTGTACGGCACGACGCTGAACCCGTGGAACCTCGCGAAATCCGCCGGCGGCTCGAGCGGCGGCGCGGGCGCGGCGCTCGCCGCGGGCCTCGTGCCGATCGCGGACGGCAGCGACTACGCGGGTTCGCTGCGGAACCCCGCCAGCTTCAACAACGTCGTCGCGCTGCGGCCGACCGTCGGCGTGGTGCCGATGGCGCCGATGCCGCTGCCGTTCTTCGGTTTCGCGGTGAAGGGCCCGATGGCGCGCACGGTCCAGGATCTCGCGCTCCAGATGTCCGCGATCGCCGGCGCGGACCCGCGCGATCCCGCGAGCCTGCCCGGCGATCCGAAAACGTACCGGCGGCCGCTCGAACGCTCGTTCGAGGGCGTACGCGTCGCGTGGTGCCCGGATCTCGGCGACCTGCCGCTCGACCCCGCGGTGCGAGCGGTGCTCGACGCGCAGCGTCGCACGTTCGAGTCGCTCGGCTGCCGCGTGGAACCCGCGTGCCCGGACCTCTCGGGCGTGGAGGACGTGTTCCTGACGCTGCGGACGTGGCTGGCATGGAACGCCTACCGGGGCCTGCTCGCGCAGCACCGCGACGCTCTGAAGCCCGAAGCGGTCGCGGAGATCGAAGCGGGCGCGAAGCTCTCCGGCGAGGACGTCGGCCGCGCGATGCTCGAACACGCCCGCTTCCTCGAACGCGTGCGTCGCTTCCAGCAGGACTATCCTTTCCTCGTCTGCACCGTGAGCCAGCTGCCGCCGTTCGACGCCGCGCTCGCGTGGCCGCGCAGCGTGGACGGCGTGCCGATGCAGCACTATCTCGAGTGGATGCGCTCCGCGTGGGCGATCACGACGACCTGGTGCCCCGCGGCCGCCGTGCCCGCGGGCTTCACGCCCGAGGGCCTGCCGGTCGGCCTGCAGATCGTCGGCCGCGCGCGCGACGATTTCGGCGTGCTGCAGCTCGCGCACGCGTTCGAACAGGCGACGAAATTCGGGCGCCGCCGGCCGCCGCTGGCGGACTGACGCGGCCCGGGCGCGGACCGCCGCGCGCCGGCGTGCGTGGCGCGAACGACACGGTTCGGCGCACTCCCGTCCCCGCCGGCTGCGCTCACGTACAAACGTCGTGCACGTTCCTCCAAGACCCGCCGGCGCGACGCAGGCTATACCGGCGGCTACGATCCCGGGGGAACAGGGCGCAGTCGCGCCACCGGGCATGGGGGAAGTTCATGAAGAACGCGAATGGCACGAGCGTCGTGTTGACGCTCGCGGTCGGGACCGTGCTGGCGCTCGCCGCGGATCCCGTCTGTGCGCAGGCGAAGACCGAGTCGAGTCTGCTGGACGAAGTCGTCGTCACCGCGACCCGGCGCGAGCAGAGCGCCCAGGATGTCGGCGTCGCGATCACGGCGTTCAGCGGCGAGCAGATCAAGGAGCTCGGCTTCACCAACACGACCGACATCGTGATGATGACGCCGGGCCTGAATTACACGGTCCCGAACGCCGAATCGAGCCAGATCAACTTCTTCCTGCGCGGCGTCGGCCTGAACGACTTCGCGGACGCGAGCGAGAACCCGGTCGCGGTGTACGTGGACGAGGTGTACCGGCCCGCGATGGGCGGCCTGTCGTTCCAGCTGTTCGACACCGAGCGCGTCGAAGTGCTGCGCGGCCCGCAGGGCACGCTGTTCGGCCGCAACACCACGGGCGGCCTCATCCACTTCGTGAGCAAGAAGCCGACGGAAGAGCTCGACGGCTACCTCGAGCTCACGGGCGCGCAGTACGGGCAGCTCAAGACCGAGGGCGCGATCGGCGGCCCGATCGCGGACGGCGTGATGGGCCGCTTCTCGTTCGCGACGAACAAGCACGACGGCTACGTCGAGAACCGCTTCGCGGGCGCGCCGGACTACAACTCGACCGATTCGAAGGCGGTGCGCGGCCAGCTGCTGTTCAAGCCTTCGGACACTTTCGACGTGCTGTTCGCCGCGTACTGGTCGAAGAACGACGCGGCGGTCGGTGCGTGGCAGCACCAGTCCACGAAGCTCGGCGGCGCCACGGGCGACGTGAGCCTGCCGCTCGGGCCGAACGAGACCGACAACTCCGTGGACTGCAACGTCGACGGCGTGCTCGACGCCAACGACGCGCGCGTCGGCACGGACTGCTTCGGCTACGTGGACACGGACGGCGATCCGTGGGCAGGCGAATACGACCGCGACGGCCGCGTGTACGTGAAGAACACCGGCGGCCAGATCACGCTGAACTGGGATTTCGGACCGGCGAAGCTCACGTCGATCAGCGCGGTGCAGAAGGTCGATCGCCTGCAGTCCGAGGACACCGAGGCGAGCCCGTTCCCGCTGATCGAACCGACGTTCGTCGCGAAGACCGACACGTTCACGCAGGAGCTGCGCCTCGCGGGTACCGGCACGGGCCCGTTCCGCTGGCTCGGCGGCCTCTTCTATTTCGACAACGAGGTGAAGGGCAACTATCGCCTGAACCTCACGAACCTCGGCTTCGTGGATTTCCGTGCGAACTACACGCAGGAATCGAAGTCGTGGGCCGGCTTCGGCCAGGTCGAGTACGACCTCGCGCCGACGCTCACGCTGATCGCGGGCGCGCGCTACTCGAACGAGCAGAAGGAGCTGAACTACCTCAACCGCGACGCCTCCGGCTTCGTCACGGGCGTCGTCGGCCTGCCGACGGACGTGGTGTTCGACTTCAGCCCCGCCTCGGTCGGCAAGCTCGCGGAGCACGACGACAACGCAGTGAACTTCCGTCTCGGTCTCGACTGGAAGCCGACGGACGACCTGCTCGTCTACGGCTCGATCGCGCGCGGCACGAAGTCCGCGGGCTTCAACGTCGGCTTCCTCGACAGTACGTTCCTGTTCGCGAGCAACACCGTCGACACGATCCCGTTCGGCGAGGAGAAGCTCACGAGCTACGAGGTCGGCTTCAAGTCCACGTTCAACGACGGCCGCACGCGACTGAACGGCGCGGCGTTCTACTACGACTACGAGGACTTCCAGACCTTCCGCTTCGAGCTGCTGAACCAGGTGATCTTCAACACCTCGGCGAAGGTCACGGGCGGCGAGCTCGAGCTGCAGACGCAGCTCGGCGAGGGCTGGACCGTCGCTCTCGCCGCGAGCGTGCTCGACGCGAAGGCGGACGACATCCCGAGCCCGTCCGGCGTGCTCCGCAAGCGCGACATGGTCGCCGCGCCGCGGTTCGCAGGCAGCGCGCTGGTGCGCTACGCGTTCCCGGCCTTCGGCGGCACGATCGCGCTGCAGGGCACCGCGAACGTCCAGGACCACATCTACTACGACATCCAGAACGTGCCGGTGTCGTTCGAGAGCGGCTACGTGGTCGGCAACGTGCGCGCCTCCTACGTTCCCGACAGCGGGAACTGGGAGCTCGCGGCGTTCGTGAACAACGTCGGCGACGAGGAATACCTGAGCTACACCTTCGACTTCACTAAGTCGTTCGGCTTCAACCAGCAGGCCTACGGCCAGCCGCGCTGGGCCGGCGCCAGCTTCCGCTACAACTTCAAGTGAGCGCGCGGTGAGCTCCGCTGCGGCCGGACCGGCGGCGCCGACGGGCGCCGTCGACGGCGCGGACCTGAACACGTTCCGGGGACTCGCCACGGCGATCCTGCTGGGCGTGATCGGGCCCGAGGTGTTCATCGTGCAGCCGGGATTCGTGCAGGGGCTCGTGCAGCACGTGGGCTTCGACGAAGCCGGCGCCGGCTACACCGCTTCCGTCGAGATGTTCGGGCTCGCGGCCACGACGGTGGCGCTCACCTTCCTCGCGCAGCGCTTCGACTGGCGGAAGGTGCTGTACGTCTCGCTCGCGGTGATGTTCGCGGCGAACGCCGCGTGCACGCTCGTGAAGGATCTCCAGACCTTCGCGATCCTCCGCTTCGTCGCGGGCTTCGGCGCGGGCGGGCTCGTGTCGCTCAGCTTCACCGCGATCGGCCTCACGAAGAACCCGGACCGCAACTTCGGGCTGCTGATCATGTGGGTGCTGATCTACGGCGCGGTCGTGCTGCTCGCGATGCCGGCGGCGTTCGACGCGATCGGCATGACCGGCGTGCTGTGGTTCTTCGCGCTGTTCCCGCTCGTCGCGGTGCCGTTCGTGCGGTACATGCCGCGCAGCGGCGAGGCGCACGCGCAGGTCGAGGCGGATGCGGTCGATCTCGGCGTGCCGCTGAAGGGCACCGCGCTCGCCGCGATGTTCGTGTACTTTCTCGCACAGGGCGTCGTGTGGGCGTACCTGTTCGTGATCGGCGTGAACGCGGGCGTGGCGGAGCAGGCGGTCGCGAACGGGCTGATGGTGTCGCAGTTCGCGGGCGTGGCCGGCGCGCTCGGCGCCGCGCTGCTCGCACACCGCGTGCCGCGTGCGTTCGCGCTCGCGGTCGGCATCCTCGGCGGCTCCGTCGTGCTGTACGCGCTCGCACGGCCGTTCGACGCGTTCATGTACGGACTCGTCGTGAGCGTCTACAACCTCGCGTGGAACTTCACGCACCCGTTCCTGCTGGGCGCGATGGCGAGCTTCGACCGGCGCGGCCGCGTCGTCGTGTACGCGGTCGCGGCGCAGATGGTGGGGCTCGCGGTCGGCCCCGGCATCGCGGCCTCGATCGTGGACGGCGGCGGCACGATGACGACGATCATCGTCGTCGGCATCGGGCTGTTCGTCGCGAGCTGCGCGCTGATCCTGCCGCCGGTGCTCGCCCAGGCGCGGCGGAGCCACGCACTCGCGGCGCACTGACCGCCGAGCGTACGCACACTCCCGGCACGCGCAGCGGCGGTACTCTCGACCGGCGCATCGCGCGCCCAGAACTCCGGAGAGGACGACATGAGCAACGGCAGACTGGCGGGCAAGGTCGCGATCGTCACGGGGGGCGGCCAGGGCATCGGGCGCGGCATCGTCGAGGTGTTCGCGCGCGAGGGCGCGAAGGTCATGATCGCGACCCGCACCGCGAAGCACGGCGAAGCGGCGCTGCAGGCCGTGCGCACCGCCGGCGGCACGGCCGCGCTCTGCACCGTCGACATCGGTTCGGTCGAAGGCGCCGGGCGCGCGGTCGCGGACACCGTCGCGGCGTTCGGCGGCGTCGACATCCTCGTGCACAACGCGGCCTCGTTCCTCGGCGGACCGGTCGAGGCGTATTCGGAAGCGGACCTCGAGACGGTGCTGTCCGTGAACCTGAAGGCCTGCTTCCGGCTTTCCAAGGCCTGCATCCCGCACTTCCGCCAGCGTGGCGGCGGGCGGCTGCTCTTCACCTCGTCCGTGACCGGCCCGCGCGTCGCGATGCCGAACACCTCGTACTACGCGGCGTCGAAGGGCGGCATCAACGCGTTCATCCGCACTGCCGCCATCGAGCTCGCGCGCTCCGCGATCACCGTGAACGGCGTCGAGCCCGGCTACATCCGCACCGCCGCGATGGAACTCCTCGCCAACGAGGAAGGCATGGCGGAGATGGCAAAGTACATCCCGATGGGCTACATCGGCGACCCGAAGGACATCGCGTACGCGATGCTCTATCTCGCCTCCGACGAAGGCCGGTACGTGACCGGCCAGACGATCTGCGTGGACGGCGGCTCCACGCTGCCGGAGAGCCCGGTGTTCCTCACGGAGCTCGAGGGCATCAAGCAGCTCGGCGGCTCGAACTGAAGGCGCGCCCATGAGCACCGTCGACGATCTGCTCGAGCGCCGGTATCGCGTGATCGGGAAGAACTCGCCGCTCTTCTACGAGCGGCCGCTGCATCTCGTGCGCGGCGAGGGCGTGTGGCTCTGGGACGCGGACGGCAGGCGCTACCTGGACGCGTACAACAACGTGCCGCACGTCGGGCACTGCCATCCGCACGTCGTCGAGGCGATCGCGAAGCAGGCGGCCACCCTCAACACGCACACGCGGTATCTGCACGAAGGGATCGTCGCGTACGCGGAGCGACTCACGAGGACCTTCGACCCGAGCCTGTCGATGCTCATGCTCACGTGCACGGGCACCGAGTCGAACGAGCTGGCGCTGCGCATGGCGCACGTGCTCACCGGCGGCGAAGGCGTGATCTGCACGAACTTCGCGTACCACGGCAATTCGCGCGCGGTCGCGCAGATCGGCACGATCTTCCCGCCGCCGGAAGGCTTCGGGCCGCACATCCGCGCGGTCGATCCGCCGGATTCGTACCGCGGCGTCCGCGGGCTCACCGGACAGGCGCTCGAGGACGCGTACGTCGAGCAGGTCCGCGAAGCCATCGAGTCGCTGCGGTCGAACGGCATCGCGCTGTCGGCGTTCCTGATCTGCACGGTGTACTCGAGCGAAGGCCTGCCGGACGTGCCGCCGGGCTTCGTGCGCCGCGCGGTCGAACTCGTGCGCAAGGCGGGCGGCCTCTACGTCGCGGACGAAGTGCAGGGTGGGTTCGGTCGCACGGGGCACCACATGTGGGGGCACCAGATGTACGGCGTCGTGCCGGACCTCGTGACGATGGGGAAGCCGATGGGCAACGGCCTGCCCGTCGCCGGTGTGGTTGGCCGTGCGGACCTCGTCAACGCGTTCACGAGCCGCGCGATGTACTTCAACACCTTCGCCGGCAATCCGGTCGCGTGCGCGGCGGCCAACGCGGTGCTGGACGTGATCGAGCGCGAGCGGCTGCGCGAGAACGCGATCGAGACGGGCGACTACGTGGTCGCCGGGCTGCGGAAGCTGCAGGCGAAGCACCCGATCATCGGCGACGTGCGCGGCAAGGGCATGTTCTTCGCGGCGGAGCTGGTGAAGGACCGCGCCACGAAGGAACCCGCGACGGCCGAGACGAAGCGGCTGATCAACGCGATGCGCGACCGCGGCGTGCTGCTGAGCCGCGTCGGCCGCGGCGACAACGTGCTGAAGATCCGTCCCCCGATGCCGTTCCGGCGCGAGCACGCGGACCTGCTGCTGTCGACGCTGGACGAGGTGCTGGCGGGGCTGTGAAGGAAGCGAGCAGTGAGTAGCCGGAGCTGAGCGGAGCGCCACGGATGTCCGAGTTCTACACGGTGTCGCCGGCGGAGCAGACGGAGCGCCTCGCTGCGCTCGGTGCGGCGGCACTCGCGCACTGGCCGTTCGGGCCGTGCACGCTGCGACCGATCAAGGTGCGCGAGAACGCCGTGTTCGAGGCGCGCACCGCGGGCGGCGAGCGCTATGCGCTGCGCGTGCATCGCGCGGGGTACCACTCGGACGCGGAGCTCGAGTCCGAGCTGCAATGGATGCGCGCGCTGCAGGCCAGCGGCTTCGCGGTTCCCGAGATCGTGCCCGACGCGGGCGGTGCGCTGTTCCGCACCGTGCGGCACGCGGGCGTGCCCGAGGCGCGGCAGGTCGACGTGTTCGCCTGGATCCAGGGCGAGCAGCTCGGTGCCTGCGAGGGCGCGCTCACCGGCGATCCAGCGGAACTCGCGCGCACCTTCGACACGGTCGGCGCGCTCGCCGCGCGGCTGCACAACCAGGCGTGCGTCTGGGAGCCGCCGCCGGGCTTCGTGCGGCACGCGTGGGATGCCGAGGGACTCGTCGGCGAGCGCCCGTTCTGGGGGCGCTTCTGGGAACTCGAGGCGCTCGCGCCCTCCGAACGCGCGCTCCTCGTGCGCGCTCGCGACCGCCTCCGCGCGGAGCTCGGAGCGCTGCCGCGCACGCCCGCGACCTACGGCCTCATCCATGCGGACTTCGCACCGGAGAACCTGCTGGTCGACGGCGACCGCATCCGGCTGCTCGACTTCGACGACGCCGGCTTCGGCTGGCACGGCTTCGAGATCGCGACCTCGCTCTACTTCCACTACGGACAGTCGTACTACGACGCGATCCGCGAGGCGACGATCGCAGGGTACCGGCGCGAGCGCGCGCTGCCGGACGAGGAAGTCGCCCGCCTGCCGATGTTCCTGACCGCCCGGGCGACCACCTACCTGGGGTGGGTGCACACCCGGAGCGAGACCGAGACCGCACGCGAACTCACGCCGATGCTCGTCGAACTCGCCTGCACGGTGGCGGGGCACTGGCTGGACGGGCGGCGCTGACGCGACGTCCGTCGCGCGGCAGCGGCCGCGCGTGTAGTGCATACGCCACATCGCGAGTGCACGCTGGTACACCCCCACTGCACTCTCGGCCAAGCGTCGGCCGAATCCGCCACGTAAGAATCGGCCGATCGCCAGGACGGCCATTCCGGCCGCGACGATTCGTTCGCCAGGGGGACCTCGATGAACCGTAATTCGACGTTGCTGCGCGGCGCGGTGCTCGCTGCGCTCTGCTCGGTGGCCACGGGTGCGCAGGCGCAACAGGCGCTCGACGAGATCGTCGTGACCGCGCAGAAGCGCGAGCAGTCGGTCAACGAAGTTCCGATCACGATCAACGCCTACAGCGGCGACGCGGTCGCCGATCTCGGCGTGAGGTCCGCGGAGGACCTCACGAAGCTCACGCCGGGCGTCGAGGTCACCTCGAGCGGCGGCATCGGCACGAAGGTGTGGACGATCCGGGGCGTCGGCTTCAACGACTACTCGACCTCCGCTTCGTCCACGGTCGGCGTGTACGCGGACGAAGTCGCGCTGCCCTACCCCGTGATGACCACCGGCGAGTTCTTCGACATCGAGCGCGTGGAAGTCGTGAAAGGCCCGCAGGGCGACCTGTTCGGCCGCAACACGACGGGCGGCCAGATCAACATCGTCAGCAAGCGCCCGACGAAGGAATTCGAGGCCGGCATCACCGTCGGCTACGGCAGCTACGAGACGTTCAACGGCGAGGGCTACATCAGCGGTCCGTTCAGCGATCGCGTGCGCGGCCGACTCGCGTTCACGACCACGCAGTCGGGCAAGGGCTGGCAGAAGAGCATCACGCGGCCGGGCGACCGGCTCGGCGAGATCGACAAGATGGCCGTACGCGCGATTCTCGACGCGGACCTGACCGACGACTTCAACGCGACGTTCAAGGTCTATTACAACGACGACCAGTCCGACAACCTCGCGCCGACCGCGGTCGACGGCCGGCTCATCGGCTTCACCGAGCCGGCGCTGCGCCAGTTCGGCAACACGGGCGGTGCACTCGAAGGCTTCGTGCCGTTCTCGGTGGACGACAACGAAGCGGCGGACTGGACGAACGGCCCCGGCAACGCGCTGCGTCCGAAGCGCGACAACCAGCTGAAGGGCGCGAACCTCCGGCTCACGTGGCAGATCGGCGAGATGGAACTCGTGTCCGTCACCGGCTACGACACGTTCGACCGCAAGGAGGCGAACGACTGGGACGGCACGCCGCTGCTCGATTCGTCGAACATCAACGTGACGGACATCAAGTCCTTCTCCGAGGAAGTGCGTCTCTCCGGCAAGACGGACCGGCTGAACTGGGTCGTCGGCCTGTACTACTCGGACGACACGCTGAAGGAGGACTACAACTACTTCTTCGGCGAGGGCGTGTACGGCATCAACCAGCTGAACACGAACTACGACCAGAAGACCGAGTCGAAGGCGGTGTTCGGCCACCTCGAGTACCGGATCAACGACCAGCTCGACGCGATCGTCGGCGCGCGCTTCACGAGCGAGGACCGCCGCTGGACGGGCTGCACGTACGACCAGACGCCGCCGGACCTGAACGTGCCGGGCCTGCCGCTGAACGTGTTCCTGAACAACATCATCAACGGCGCGGGCGTGCTCACTCCGAACGGACTGCTGAACGACGCGTTCAACATCCCGAACGGCCTGCCGCGCGTGGTGCCGATGCCCGTGAACGGCTGCGGCACGTTCGACGACATCCTGGGCTCGCCGACCGCCGGTCAGTTCGCGGTGTTCTCGCGCGAGATCAGCGCGGACGAGCCGATGTGGAAGGTCGGCCTGAACTGGCGGCCGACCGACGGCGTGATGCTGTACGGCTCGATCTCCCAGGGCTTCAAGTCCGGCGGCTTCAACGGCGCGAACTCGAACACGACCACGCAGCTGATCCCGTACGAACTCGAGAAGCTGCTCGCGTACGAGATCGGCGCGAAGAACACGCTGCTGAACGGCGCGCTGCAGCTGAACGCGGCGGTGTTCTACTACGACTACAAGGACAAGCAGGAGCGTTCGCTCGCGGTCACGCCGGTCGGCAACATCGGCGGCGTGCAGAACGTGCCGAAGTCCGAGATCAAGGGCTTCGAGGCCGACATGGCGTGGCGCGCGACGGACGCGCTCACGATCGACCTCGGCATCAGCGTGCTCGACACGAAGGTGAAGGAGTGGCTGCAGGTCGACCGCGCCAGCTCCTATCCGACCGTCGTGCTGCGCGACGCTTCGGGTCTCGAGCTGTCGAACGCACCGGACTTCTCCGGCAACCTCGACGTCTCCTACCGGATTCCGGTCGGCGCGCTCGAGCTGGTGCCGACGGTGTCGGTGCTCTATCGCGGCGAGACGTCCGGCGACCTGGCGCTCGAGAACGCACGCGAGTCGTACACGCTGGCGGACCTCCGCGTCGCGCTGCAGCCCGTCGAGGGCAAGTGGCGCGGCATGGTGTGGGTGCGCAACCTCACGGACGAGGACTACTACGTCTCGGCGCAGACGGGTGGCAACTTCACCTGGACGCGCACGAACGGCATGCCGCGCATGTACGGCGTGACCCTCGACTACAGGTTCTGACGGGCCACGGGCCCGGCGGCAACGGCCGCCGGGCCTCGTTCCGATCGTGGCGGACGGGGACGACCGCATGCGCCACTCCACTCCGCGCCGACGCGGTTTCGCCGCGCTCGGCGCGAAGCTCCTGCCAGGCCCGGCGGCCGCGGCAACGCTCCTGGTGGCGGCGGTCGTCGCGACCGCGGCGCCGGCCGTGGCCGCGCGCAAGGCGGTGGCGGACGTCGTACTGACGAACGGCCGCATCTACACCGTCGATGCGGCGCAGCCCTGGGCCGAATCGGTCGCGATCGACGACGGCCGCTACGTGTACGTGGGCACGTCGAAGGGCGCGCGCGCCTTCGTCGGCCGCGGCACGCAGCGCATCGACCTGAAGGGCGCGTTCGCGATGCCCGGCCTCGCCGATGCGCATGCGCATCCGGTGTCCGGCGGCCTCACGCTCCTCTACCAGTGCAACTTCCCGTTCACGGCGACGCCGGACGAAGTCGCGAAGACGCTCGCGGGCTGCATCGCGAAGGTCCCCGCCGGCACGTGGATCCGCGGCGGCCAGTGGGACAGCGGCTTCTTCGAGCGCTTCCGCATCGAGTCGCCGAAGAAGTTCCTCGACGCGATCAGCGATCGCCACCCGATCGTCCTCGACGACGATGCGACCCACAACGTGTGGGTGAACACGCCCGCGATCGTGGCCGCGAAGCTGGACGCGAAGTCGCCGGACCCCGCCGGCGGCAAGATCGTGCGCGGCGCGGACGGCGAACCGAACGGCCTGATGCTGGAGACCGCCGCGCGGCTGTTCCAGAAGCTCGTACCGCCGTTCACGCCTGCGCAGCACGAAGCGGCCGTGCGCGAAGTCGTGCGCCGCGCGAACGCGTACGGGCTCACGGCGGTGAAGGATGCCGGCGCGTACGAGCCGCACGCGGCCGCGTACCAGGCGGTCGATCGCGCGGGCGGACTCACACTGCACGTCGCGGCATGCCTGCGCACGCCCTACGGCGCGCGCACCGAGCCGCTCGACTACGCGGCGCTCGAATCACAGCGGGACAGGTATCGCTCGACGCACGTACACACGGAGTTCGTGAAGATCTTCATGGACGGTGTGCCGACGCCGGCGCGCACCGCCGCGATGCTCGAGCCCTACCTGCCGGACGCGGAGCACGGCGCGAACTACACCGGCGAAACTCACCTGCAGACGCCGCTGCTCGCGCGCGACCTGATCGAACTCGACCGGCGCGGCTTCACCGTGAAGATCCACACGGCCGGCGATCGCTCGGTGCGCATGGCGCTCGACGCGATCGAAGCGGCGCGCCGCGCGAACGGCGACAGCGGACTGCGTCACGAGCTCGCGCACGCGGGCTACATCGCGCCCGCGGACATCCCGCGCTTCGCGCAGCTGAACGCGGTCGCGGACTACTCGCCGATCCTGTGGTACCCCTCGCCGATCATCGCGGCGATCGCGTCCGCGCTCGGCGACCGCGCGCAGCGCTACTGGCCCACCCGCTCGCTGCTCGACGCGAAGGCGCCGATGCTCGTCGGCTCCGACTGGCCGTCCGCGGTGCCGGATCAGAACCCGTGGGTGGGCGTGGAAGCGCTCGTCACGCGGCGCGATCCGCGCGAGCGTACGTCGGGCACGCTGTGGCCCGAGCAGGCGATCACGCTGCCGGAAGCGCTGCGGCTCTACACGCTCGAGAGCGCGAAGGCGCTGCGGCTCGAGCAGACGACAGGCTCGATCGAAGTCGGCAAGTCCGCGGATTTCGTCGTGCTCGACCGGAACCTCTTCGAGGTGCCGATCGAGGACGTCGGTGACACGCAGGTGCGCGCCACCTGGTTCGAAGGCAAGCTCGTGTACGAGGCGCCGCACTGAACGCCTCCGGGGGAGACTGAAGCATGCAGACGAAGACTCGCAGGATCGGCTTCGGGGCGGTCGACCGGACGGTCGGCCGCGGGGTCGGGCGGAGCATCGCGCGCGGCGCAGTCGCTCTCGCCGCCGGCATCGGTGCCGCGCTCACGTTCGGCGCCGCGGCGCAGGCGGCGAGCCCGCCCGCGGATCTCGTGTTCACGAACGGTGCGATCTACACCGTGAACCCGAAGCAGCCGTGGGTCGAGGCGATCGCGGTCGTCGGCGGGAAGATCGCGTGGGTGGGCGATTCGAAGGACGCGAAGCGCTTCGTCGGGAAGAAGACGAAGGTCGTCGACCTGAAGGGCGCGTACGCGCAGCCCGGCATGGTCGACATCCACGTGCACCCGATCATGGGTGGCGTGAAGACGCTGTACGAGTGCAACTTCCCGTTCACCGCGAAGCCGGCCGATATCGCGGCCGCGCTTAGCGCGTGCGCCGCGAAGACCCCCGAGGGCCAGTGGATCCGCGGCGGCCAGTGGGGCAGCAACTTCTTCGAGTACTACGGCAAGGAGCTCGGCTCGCCGAAGGCCTTCCTCGACAAGGTGTCGACCAAGCACCCGATCTACCTCTACGACGACTCCGGCCACAACGGCTGGGTGAACACGCTGGCGCTGGAGAAGGGCAAGCTCGACGCGAAGACGCCGAACCCCGACGGTGGCACGATCGTGAAGGGCGAGGACGGCGAACCGAACGGCGTGCTGCTCGAAACCGCCGCGCGCATCTACGACAAGGTGATCCCGCCGCTCACGGACGCGCAGTTCGTCGAGGCCGCGCGCGCCGCATCGAAGATCGCACTGTCGTACGGCGTGACGAGCATGAAGGACGCCGGCGCGTTCGAACCTGCTGCGAAGGCGTTCAGCGCGCTCGACAGGCAGGGCGGGCTCACGCAGAACGTCGCCGTCTGCATCCCGACCCCGTACGGCGCGCGCAACACGCCGCTCGACTACGACGGCATCGAAGCGCAAGCGAAGCAGTACGCATCGAAGCACGTCGACACGCGCTTCGTGAAGATCTTCCTCGACGGCGTGCCGACGCCCGCCCGCACCGCGGCGATGCTCGATCCGTACGTGCCGGACAAGGCGCACGGCTCGAATTTCCGCGGCGGCATCCACGTCGACACCGAAGTGCTGAAGAAGGACGTGACGGAGCTCGACAGGCGCGGCTACACCGTGAAGATGCACGCGGCCGGCGACTGGTCCGTGCGTGCGGGCCTCGATGCGATCGAAGCGGCGCGCAACGCGAACGGCAACAGCGGGCTGCACCACGAGCTCGCGCATGCGGGCTTCATCGGCACCTCCGACATCCCGCGCTTCGCGAAGCTCGACGCGATCCCGGACTACTGCCCGGTGATCTGGTACCCGTCGCCGATCATCCAGGCGGTGATCGACGCGGTGGGCCCGCGCGGCAACAAGTACTGGCCGACGCGGTCGCTGATCGACGCGGGCGCGCAGATCGCGCCGGGCTCCGACTGGCCCGCGGCGGTGCCGGACATGAATCCGTGGACCGGGGTCGAAGCGCTGGTCACGCGCAAGGATCCGAGCGGCGCGACGCCGGGCCTGCTGTGGCCGGAAGAAGCGGCGAAGCTGGACGAGGCGATCAGGATCTACACCGTGAACGGCGCGCGCGCACTGCGGCTCGGCGAGAAGACCGGCTCGATCGAGGTGGGCAAGTCGGCGGACATCGTCGTGCTGGACCGCAACCTGTTCAAGGTCGCGATCACGGACGTGGGCGACACGAAGGTCAAGCAGACGTATTTCGAAGGCAAGCTCGTGTACGAGGGAAAATGAGATGAGCAGCCGCACCGGATTCGTTTCGCACGAGTACTACTTCTGGCACCACACGGGCGCGAGCGCGGGCCCGATGCCCTACAACCTCGTGATCCAGCCGGACGCGCATCCCGAGAGCCCCGCGACGAAGCGGCGCTTCCTCGGCCTGCTCGAGGTGTCGGGCCTGCTCGCGAAGCTCGATCGCATCGAGCCGCGCGTGGCGACCGAGGAAGAGCTGCGCTACTTCCACACCCCGGAGTACATCAAGCGCATCGAGGAGCTGAGCAACGGCTTCGGCGGCGACGCGGGCGAGCTCACGCCGGTCGGCACCGGCTCGTATCACATCGCGAAGCTCTCTACTGGCGGCTGCCTCGCGGCCGCGGACGCGATCATGTCGGGGCGCGTGCGCAACGCGTATGCGCTGGTGCGTCCGCCGGGCCACCACGCCGAAGCCGACCGCGGTCGCGGCTTCTGCATCTTCGGCAACAACGTGATCCTCGTGCATCACCTGAAGAGGAAGCACGGGCTGAAGCGCGTCGCGATCGTCGACTGGGACGTGCACCACGGGAATTCGCAGGAAGGCGCGTTCCTGCGCGATCCGAGCGTGCTCACGATCTCGCTGCACCAGGACAACTACTATCCGCCGATGTCCGGCGCGCTCGCGCAGAACGGCGAGGGACCGGGTGCGGGCGCGAACATCAACGTGCCGCTGCCGCCGGGCTCCGGGCATGGTGCCTACGTCGATGCGTGGCAGCGCGTCGTGATCCCGGCGCTCGAACGCTTCCGGCCTGAGTTCATCGTCGTGTCGAGCGGCTTCGACGGCAGCGCGATGGATCCGCTCGGCCGCAACATGGCGACCAGCGACACGTTCCGCGTGCTGTCGCGCGCGACCGTGGATGCCGCGGAGAAGCTCTGCGGTGGCCGCGTGCTCGCGATCCACGAGGGCGGGTACTCCACCGCGTACGTGCCCTTCTGCGGGCTCGCGACGATGGAGGAGTTCCTCGGCACGAAGAGCGGCTTCGACGATCCGTATCTGCCGATCTTCGGCGGGATGGGCGGACAGGAACTGCAGCCGCATCAGAAGGCGGTCATCGACGGCGCGGCAGCGCTCGTCGCGAAGGTGCCGGCGGGCTGAGGCGCGGGGGCGTTTCGTCGGCGCTGCGCCGGCGTGGCGCAGCCGACGTTCGAGATCACTCCGCTGGAATCGAGCGACGCCGCGTCGCGCGCAGGGTATCGTTGCGACGATGGTCGATCAATCGTCGGCGATAGTGCTGCGAGCGCTCGAATCGGGCGACCACGCGAATTGGCAGCGAGCGTTCTCGCAGCGGCGGCCGGCCGCGACGCCCCATGACGAAGGCCCGGTGCCGCTCGACCAGCTCGGCGCCCTCGCATACGAGGAGATGCTCGCGCGACACGCGCACTGGGCGACCGAAGACGCGATCCACGTGCTCGGCGTATTCGCAGCGGACTCCCGAGACCTGGTCGGGTGGGTCGACCTCGCGACGCTCGCGCGCGACGACCGCGACTGGGCGAACCTCGGCTTCCACATCCACAATCAGTTCCGCGGTCGCGGCTTCGGGCGCGCGGCGGTAGCCGCAGCCATCGAGCATGGATTCCGTGCTCTTCGCTACCACCGGGTGGAAGCGGCGATCCGAGTCGACAATGCCGCGGCGATCCGGACCGCGGCTGCGGCCGGTCTGGAACTCGAGGGTGTACGCAGGCGCTTCTGGAAGGACGCCGACGGCTGGACGGATCACGTGATTTACGCGGCCATCGCCGGCTGACACGGCACAATCGTCACGAGCGGCGCGCCGATGCGCCCCGCGACGCACCGTCCGGGCTCACGACCCTCGCCCGACCGGCTCCGTCCGCGCGTGCAGCCACGCGAGCGCCCCGCCCGAAAGGTGCGGCGCGAGCCGCTCGCGCACGCGCGTGTGGTACGCGTCCAGCCACGCGACCTCGACCGCATCGAGCTTCGCGAGGTCCACGCACCGCACGTCGATCGGGCACAGCGTCAGCGTCTCGAACTCCAGGAACTCGCCGAACTCGTCGGCGGCTGCACTCGACGGCACCGCGAGCACGAGATTCTCGATCCGAACGCCCCAGCGGCCCGGTCGATACACGCCCGGCTCGATCGACGTGACCATGCCGGGTTCCATCGCCATCGTCGCGTCCGGGGCCACGCGCGTGATCGACTGGGGTCCTTCGTGCACGTTCATGAAGTAGCCCACGCCGTGCCCGGTGCCGTGGTTGTAGTCGAGACCCAGCTCCCACAGCGGCGCGCGAGCGATGCCGTCCAGCAGCGGGCTCGGCGTGCCGCGCGGGAAGCGAGCGCGGCTCAGCGCGATGAGTCCGCGCAGCGCGGCGGTCACGTCGCGGCGGATCGCGGGAGTGACCGCGCCGACGGGCCACACGCGCGTGACGTCCGTCGTGCCGCCCAGGTACTGCGCGCCGGAGTCGATCAGCAGCAACCCGTCGCCCTCGATCGTCCGGTGGCTCTCGGGCGTCGGATGGTAGTGCGGCAACGCCCCGCTCGCGTTGAACGCGGCGCAGGTCGCGAACGACAGACTCACGAAGTCCGGCGACTTCGCACGCTCCGCCGACAGGCGTTCGTCGACGAGGCATTCCGTCCAGCGCTCGCCGCGCGCCAGCGAGGCCTCGAACTCCGCGTAGAAGCGGCACATCGCCGCGCCGTCGGCCACCATCGCGGCGCGGAAGTGCTCGGCCTCCTCCGCGGTCTTGCGGCTCTTCGCGAGCATGCTCGGGTTCGGCGCTTCCACGACCTGTACGTGCGCGGGCACCGCGCTGCGCAGGCCGAGCGTCACCCGGCGCGGGTCGAGGAGCAGACGCGCACCGGCCGGCACCCGCGCGAGCGCGCCGCGCACGGACGCGTACTCCGCGCACGTCACGCCGTCGCGCTCGAGTTCGCCCGCGAGTGCGGCGTCGACCTTGCCGTCCGCGAGGAACAGCGTGGCGTCGTCGCGCCCCAGCAGCAGATGCGCGACGAACACCGGATTGAAGTCCACGTCTGCGCCGCGCAGCCCGGTGATCCAGGCGACGTCGTCGAGCGTCGACACGAGATGATGCGTCGCGCCCGCACGCGCCATCGCCTCGCGCACGACCGCGAGATTGGCAGTGCGGCTCCGCACCGCGTGCGGCGGACGATGCGCATACACGGGCACACCCGGCAGCGGCGGCCGGTCGTGCCACACGCTCGCGAGCACGTCGTCGTCGCGAAGCTGGACGTCGTTCGCGGCGAGCGCGGCGCGCACCGCCTGCGCGGTGGCGAGCCCGAGCGCGGCCGCGTCGACGAGGACCGTGCCGCCGCGCGGCACGCGGTTCACGAGCCAGTCCGCGTACGGCACGCCCGCGGACGTCTTCAGCTTCACGACCTCGAGCCCAGAGCCGGCCGTCTGCGCGTCGCCCTGCTCCCAGTAACGGCTGTCGACGAACAGCGCACCGCCGTCGCGGGTGACGGCGAGCGCACCCATGCTGCCGGTGAAGCCCGACAGCCACACGCGACCCTGCCATCGCCCCGGCAGGTACTCGGAGAGATGCGGGTCCGAGGAAGGCACGAGCAGCGCATCCGCGTTCCGGGCGCGGAGCTCGGCCCGGACGGCGTCGAGTCGCGACCCGACGGTCTGCAGCGAGGTCATTGCGGCTTCATCCGAGTGTGGGCAGCAGCAATCGCGACGGCCGCGACGCATCGTGGAAGATCGTCTGCACGGCACTCCGTACCTCGCTCGCCGTCGCGATCGGGCCGGCGACGTGCGGGTTCGGATCGAGCAGCGGGAAGTTGGAACCGCCGACGAGCAACCGGAGCGCGTGTCCGGCCGCAACGCGATGACCGACGAACGTGAACGGAATGCGCACGCGCACTGGCTCGTGGGGCACGAGCGGCCGCTCGCGGTCGAAGCCCTCGCGGTACCGCAGCCGCAGCTGCCCCATCGCGAGGTACGTGGTCGAGCCATCCGGGGCGTGATCCGCGAGCCACACGGCGACGTCGCCGTCCGGGGCATCGACGGCGACGTACAGTTCGATCGCTGCTTCGCCGAGCACGGTGAGCGACTCGCGCAGTGGGCCGCTGCAGTACACGAGCGTGTCGTGCATGCGCTCCCGCTCGCGCAGGTCGAATGCGAACGCGGGCCCGCGCGCTGCGCCCAGCGCACCGACGATCGGCCACTCGGGATCGTCGACGAAGCGGTCCGGAGGCGTACCGTCCGCCGGCGGCTCCGCGCGCAGTCGCCCGTCGCCGCGCGAGGAATTGGCGTGGCCGCCGCTCGCGAGGTACAGCACCTGCTCGCCGATCTCGCGCGGCGGGAACACGTCGAACGTGCGCCACTCGTTCGCGCCCGTGATGAACACGGTCGCGCGATCCGCGAGCGCGGGGCCGGCACCCTCGCCCTTCAGATGACGATCGAAGAACTCGATGCGGAGCTGCACGGGGTCGATCGCCGCCGCGTTCTCGAGCCGGTGTGAACCGTACTGCGGGACACCGCCGGCGTAGCTGCCGTTGTGGTCCCACGGACCGATCACGAGATGACGATTCCCCGGATGCGCCGCATGCCGCTCGAGTCCGCGCCACAGCGCGAGCACACCGGTGCAGGGATCGAAGTTTCCGCCGACGACGAGCGTCGGCAGGTCCATCCGCGCGTAGTCCGCGTCGAGCAGCGAACGCTCCCGCCACCAGTCGTCGAACGTCGGATGCGCGAGCACGTCGAGGTAGTGCTGCAGCGTGTCGCCCGTCAGCTCGCCGTCGGCGGCCCGCTCGACCGGCCGGGACATCCAGCGCGCCAGCAGCTCGGGCTGCGTCAGGAACCCGTGCAGCGCGAACGCGCCCGTCGTCTCGCTGAGCAGCGATTCGAACTGCAGCGCGCGCGACCACACGAGCGTGTGCATGCGCGAGAATGCGCCGCCGAGGTACGGCGGCTCGCGGAAGAAATCCACGCTCGGGACCACCGGCGCGATGCAGCGCAGGTGCGGCGGGCGCGCGGCGCCCGCGGTGAGCTGCGTCATGCCTGCATAGCTGTGGCCGTCCATGCCGACCGCACCCGTGCACCACGGCTGCGCGGCGATCCACTCGACGGTGTCGTACGCATCCGTGCGGTCGAGCGGCGAGTTGAAGGAGAAGCGTCCTTCGCTCGCGCCGATGCCGCGCACCTGCTGCATCACGATCGCATAGCCGGCGTTGCGCAGCCGCACGAGCGCGGACTCCGACGCGTGGTTGACGGAGCGGCTGTACGGCGTACGCACTAGCAGCGCCGGGGCGCGCTCGACGCCGGGCGGCCGCCACAGATACGTGTCGAGCGCGGCGCCGTCGCGCATCGGGACGGCGAAGCGCCGCGTCGGATCGGGCAGCCGCGCGACGTTCATGCGAGGTTCCAGCTCACGCCCTGCAGGCGCGTGTATGCGAGCAGCCCGGCGGCGCCGCCGTCCGGGCCGATGCCGGACTGCCCGAACGGCTCGGTGCTCATGAACCTCACGCCCGACGGCGCAGGGGCGGGTACCGCGTTCACGGCGACGTAGCCGGCGCGCAGCCCGCGCACGAGCCGCTGCGCTCGTGCGAGATCGCGCGTCCACACGGTCGCCGCGAGCCCGTAGCGAGTGCCGTTCGCGAGCGCGAGCGCCTCGTCGTCGTCACGGAACGTCGACACGCAGCCGACGGGACCGAAGATCTCCTCCTGCACGAGTGGCGATCGCTGGTCCGCGGACAGATAGACGTGTGGAACCACGGCGTTCGGCCCTGCATCCGCGTCGATGCCACGCGCCGCGAGCGTGTCGGATGCGGTCGCCGCGCCGAGCATCGCGGTCACGCGTGCATGCTGAGCGGCGCTCGCGAGCGGCCCCAGATGCGTCGCGGGGTCCAGAGGCGTCCCGACCGCGGACCGCCGGACGCGCTCCGCGAGCGCCTCGACGAGGCCGGCGTGCAGCGCCTCGGGCACGAGGATACGCGTACCGGCGACGCAGACCTGCCCGCTGTTGAACGTGAAGCCCGCGACCAGCGCATCCGCGAGCGCTTCGGGGTCACCCAGGTCGTCCAGCACGATCTGCGGCGACTTGCCGCCGCACTCGAGGAGCAGCGACTTCAGGCTCGACTGCCCCGCGTACTGCATCAGGCGCAGCCCGGTCGCGGTCGAGCCGACGAACGCGAGGCAGTCCACGTCCGGGTGCAGCGCCAGCGCAGCACCCGCGGTCGCGCCGCGTCCGGGCAGCACGTTCACGATGCCGGCCGGCACGCCCGCCTCGTGCGCGAGATCCGCGAGCCGCAGGCACGCGAGCGGCGCGAGTTCCGAAGGCTTCAGCACGACCGCGTTGCCCGTCGCGAGCGCAGGCGCGAGGCGCGCGAGCGCGACGTGGACCGGGAAGTTCCAGGCGGTGATCGCCGCGACGACGCCGTGCGGTCGCCGCGAATGCGTGGCGTACGCATGCGGTCCCCCGGGAAGCAGTTCGTCCTTCAGCGTATCGACCAGCTCCGCGTACTCGCGCACGACGACCGCGGCACCGCGCATCGTGCTGGCGGCGAGCGCGATCGGCATGCCCATCTGCCGCGAGTCGAGCAGCGCGAGCTCCGCGCTCTCGCGGTCGATCGCCGCGGCGAAGCGCAGCAGCACCGCGCGCCGCTCGCCCGGCGCGAGCGACGACCACGCTCCGCCCGCGAACGCGCGGCGCGCCGCGGCGACCGCGCGCGCGACGTCCTCCGCGCCGCAGTCGGGCACGCGAACGAGCGTGCGGCGCGTCGCCGCATCCGCGACCTCGAACGTGGCATCCGCGAGCGGCGCCCGGCGAGCGCCGTCCACGAACGGCCGCGCGTCCGCGTGCAGCGCGTCCGCCTGCGCCTGCCACTCCGCGCGCGAGCGCGGCGCCGTCACGCGGCCCTCGCCGCGCCGCCGCGGCGGCGGACCGCCGGTGCGCTCGTCGCACGCACCTCGGGCGGGCCCCAGTCCATGCGCAGGATCTTCGTCAGCGTGTCGAGGTTCGCGCGGCCGATGCGCCGCGCGAGCTCCGCCTCGATGTCGATCATGCTCTCGACCGCCGCCTCGACCATCGCCCGCCCCCGCCGGCTCAGGCGCACGAGTGCGACGCGCCCGTCGTCCGGGTCCTCCACGAGTTCGAGGATGCCGAGTTCCACGCCCTCCGCCGCGATCTGGCTCACGCGCCGGCGCGTGACGCCGAGGCGCTCCGCGAGCACGGCGATCCGGCTCGGCGGCGACATGTTCTTGATGAGCTGCACGAGATGCGGCTTCAGGTGGTGGTACCCGAACTCCGCGGCACGCCGCTGCAGGCAGGTCTCGTACCACTCGAGCTTCTCGGTCAGGAACTGGTGCATCAGCGGGTGCGGGGGTTCGCGGCGCATGCTGGGTTCCGGTGGATGCCGAGCGTGGGTGCCGGCCCCGGACCGCGTGCCCGGTTCCAGGAAGCGCGATGCCGCGAGCGGGCTGGAAGGCATGCTATTTCCGTGATACGAATGGCGCAACTCGGGAAATACATTTCCCGACTTTCCCGAGGATCCGCCACGGTGACCTGGACTGGAGCGGCAGTGCGGTCGGATGCCGAGCGCGCCCCGGCAGCGGCGTGGTACGCGCTCGGCGTGCTCACGCTCGCGAACTTCCTCGCACTCGTCGACCGGCAGGTGCTGCTGCTGCTCGCCGAACCGATCCGCCGCGAACTCGCGCTCACGGACTTCCAGCTCGGACTGCTGCAGGGCGTCGGCATCGCACTGTTCACCGCGCTCGCGAGCTATCCGCTCGGGTGGCTGGCCGACCGCTTCGACCGGCGCTGGGTGCTCGCGACGTGCGTCGCGGCGTGGAGCCTCGCGGTGATCGGCTGCGGCCTCGCGGGCTCGTTCGGACAGCTGCTGACGGCGAGCGCTCTGGTCGGCGCCGGTGAAGCCGGGATCGCGCCCGTCGTCTACGCGCTCGTCCCACTCCTGTTCGCCGGCCGACAGCGCCAGCTCGCGAACTCGCTGTTCGCGGTCACCGCGATCGGCGGCGGCGCGCTCGCGATGGCCGTGTGCGGCCAGCTCGTCGGCCTCGTCGAGGCGCTGCGGCCGGAGCTGCCCGCCGCGCTCCGCGACACCTCGTCGTGGCGGCTCAGCTTCTTCCTCGCGGCGCTGCCGGCGCCGATCGTCATGCTGCTGATCCTGTCGATCCGTCTGCCGAGGCGAACGGAAGCTGCGCGCACCGCGGCGAGCGAGGCCTCGAGCGGGGAGCGCGTGGCGACCCCGGCCGCGGGCACCGCGTTCGGCGCTTTCCTCCATGCGCACCGCGGAACCTTCGCGAGCTTCTACGCGGGCTCGGCGCTGGGCGGCTTCGCATTCGGTGCGGTGATCGTGTGGCTCGCGGTGATCGCGGCGCGCTACTACGGCGAGGGCCCGGCCGCGATCGGCGCCTCGCTCGGCGCGGCACAGCTCTTTTCGGCGGTCTCCGGCTTCGCCGGCAGCGTCCTGCTCGTGCGCGCTCTGCAGTCACGAGTGGGTCACCGGCTGCCACTCCGCGGCATGTGGATCGCAACGCTCTGTTCGCTGCCGGCCTGCCTCGCGCTGCCGTTCGCAACGCAGGCCACGCACCTGTACGTGCTGTACGCGACCTACGGCTTCTTCCTCACGCTCGGCACGATGCTGTACCCGACGGTGCTGCAGACGCTCACGCCGGACTGCGCGCGCGGCCGCGCGGTCTCCGTGCAGTTCATCCTGACGATGATCGGCGCAGCGACCGCACCGGCCGCGGTGGGATTCGTGTCGGATGCGCTGGCGGGGCGACCGAATGCGCTGATCCTGGCGGTCGTGCTGGTCGCCGCGCCCGCGATCCTGGCGTCCGCGTCGCTGCTGCTGTGGTGCGAGCGGTATCGCTTCGACGCGACCGCGAGCGCGGCGGCCGCGCTGGACGCGCGCGGAGCGCGCGCCACCGAGGCCTAGCCGCCCTCGCCCGCCACGAGCAGCACGCGAAAGCTGCCCGCACCCGCGCGTGCCGGCTTCGCGACGTTCTGATACCGCTCGCTCCACCAGAACTCGCGCCCGGCGCCGACGTGCGGCCACCGCGAGATCAGGAATGCGTGCTCGCGCCAGTCGCCGAACAGCACGGTCACGTCCGGGACTCGCGCCTGAGCGAGGTAGTACGCGTGCCGCTCGCGCAGCATCGGCACGACGATCGCGCTGTATCCCTGCATCGCGGCGCGATCCGACACCGTGCCCTGGATCAGCATGTATGCGGGCGCGCCGCCGCCGTCCGGCGCCTGCACCGTCGCGACCGTGGGCAGCGCGTCTCCGGGCAGGCCCTCGGCCGGGAACCCGCGCAGCAGCACGCCGCGGCTGCCCGCGACGCGCGCGATCGAATCGACGGTCGCGCCCACCTCGCTCCAGTAGCGGTCGAACGCGCCGCGTTCGCTCCAGCACGCGATGAACACGGCCTCGCGCGGCGTGCCGGGCTCGAGCGCGTCGACCGCGTCCGGGGTCGCCGCAGCGAGCACGCGACCGGCGTGCCGCACCGCCGCGCACGACAGCGCATCGAACGCCGCCGTCGCGACCGTGGCATCCGGTATCAGCACGACCGCGTACAGCAGCGCCACGCTCATCGCTGCGTCTCCGCGCGCGCGTTCGGGCTCAGTGCGGTGCCGCCGCCTTCGGCTGCACCTGCTTCTTGAAGTAGGTCCAGCTCGTCTCGTTCGGCCTCTTGTCGTCGAGCGGCGGCGGCGCGGTGTACGTCGGATACGAGCGCCGCACTTCCTCGCGGAACGGCGCGGGCAGCGCCTCGAAGTTCTCGACCTTCTGCCCGGCGGCGTGGAAGTAGAGATCGCCGACGCGATCGCCCATCTTCATCCACGGCAGCCAGCCGGAGATGCGCACCCAGCCGATGCGCACCTTCGCGGTCGCGGTCTTCGGGCTCGTGAGATCGTCGAGATCGCCGAAGCTGTTGAACATCTCGGTCGCGTGGTACTTGCCGCCGACGTAGTCCTGGTACGGACCCTGCAGCGGGTTCTCGTAGAAGAGCGGGATGGTGTCCGTGGTCCACCACTGGTTGCCGAGCGTGCGGCCAGTGAACTGCTTGCGCGCACCGTCCACGCCGATCGGGTACACGGGCCCGCGCGCGTTCACGGGATCGTTCGCGACGTGGATCACGTCGACTTCCTCGCCGGTCCACGGGTTCTTCCAGCGCTTCACGACTTCGCCCGTCGCCGGATCCTCGTAGAGCATCACTTCGCGCGAGACGTAGACGAAGCCCTTGCCGCGCTGCGCATCCTCGACCGTGCCGCACTGGCGCACGTTCATGCCCTCGACGCGGAACAGCTTCCGATCGCGCTCGCCGGGCACGCGGCTGTAGACCTCGCCGGTCCAGTAGTACACGACGGGCTGGCCGTCCTGCATGGAGCACTGGATCTTGCGTTGCGCGACGACGGCACCTTCGGGTGTCGTCAGGTCGATCTTCGCCGGCGCGGCGATCGCACCGGCGCCGCCGAGCAGCGCTGCGGCGGTGAGCACCGTCGCGCTGACGACGGCCGTTGCCGACACGCGAACCGCGCGGGTCCCGCGACGCGTATTCATCGATCCGGATCCGGACATCGTCATCCTCCCACTGCCATGGAGCGGCGCGGCCAGCGAACCGGCCGCGCACACTGGGCTCACGCTCTCACGCGATCCGTCCGCTCACTTCGCGACGAGTTCCTTGAACCGCAGCGTGACGCGGCGATTCTGCTCGCGCCCTTCCGCCGTATCGTTCGACGCGATCGGGTCGGCGGCGCCGTACCCCGCGGCCGACAGATCGCCCGCCGGAATGCCCTTCGACACGAGGTAGTCCACGACCGCCTGCGCACGCGCTTCGGACAGCTTCTGGTTCAGCTTCGCGGCACCGCGCGAGTCCGTGTAGCCGGCGATCTCGACCTTGGAGCCCGCACGCTTCTTCAGCGTCTCGACGACGGCGTCGAGCGTGGTCACGGACTCCGGCTTCAGCGTCGCGCGGTTCGTGTCGAACAGCACGCCCTTCAGCACGATCGCTTCCACCTCGCAGCCGTTCGCGTCGACCTTCGTGCCGGCCGGGGTGGCCGGGCAGCGATCGAGGCGATCGACGACGCCGTCCGCATCCGCATCGAGCTCGCAGCCACGCGCGTCGACCTTCGCGCCCGCGGGCGTGCCGGGGCACTGGTCCGCGGAGTCGAGCACGCCGTCGCCGTCGGAATCCGGCGGCGGTGCGGGTGCCGGTGCCGGTGCCGGCGCCGGCGCGGCTGCCAGCGGAGCGGGCGCGGGCGCGACAACCGGCTTGTCGCCGCCGAATCGGAACGAGGTTTCGAAGCCGATCTGGCGCTCGCGACGGAAGCTGCCGAAGAAGCCGCGCGGCAGGCTGTAGGAGCCGAACGTCGTCGCGACCGGCAACGGCGCCTTCAGCTGCGCGAGCCCCGGGATCGGCGCCGTGGACGCGCCGATGTACGAGCTGCTGAACCAGCGGGTGGCGATCGAAGCCGCGTCCTCCTGCGTGAGGTTGCGGGCGTAGAGACCCGCGGTCCAGCGATCCTTCTCTACGCCGATGCGCGCGTCGACGACCGTCGCGGCGCCGACGTACGCGAGGTTGTGCACCTGGACGAAGCGCTTGCCCGTGTAGGACGCACCGACGTTCGCGTAGAAATCCATCCCCGTGCCGCCCAGCGGCGAGACCCAGTCGGCCGAGAGGCTCGCGGTTTCGCGCGCCGAGAGCGGGAAGCGCTTGCCCTTGATCGACGGATTGCCCCGCCCGTTCAGATTCGTCGCGACGTTGCTCCCCGGGCAGCCGTCGATCGATGCGGTGAAGCCGGTCGCGGTGAGCGCACCGCTCGCGGGTACGATGTAGCGACCGCCGCCGCTCGTCAGCGTCCACTGCATGTCGTCGCAGCCCTGCTTGAACGACGAATCCGCCAGCGCGAACGTCGCGCCGAGCGTGAGGTAGTCGGTCGCCTTCCAGCGCAGGTCCACTTCGGCGCCCTTCACGTCGCCCGCGCCCTGATTCGTCACGAGCGAGGTGACCGCGTTCGGACTCGCGGACGACGTGATCGCCTGCGTGAGCTGGATCTGCTTCGAGTCGATGTAGAAGACTGAGACGTTCGCGGTGAGCCGGCCGTCGAGCCACGTGGACTTCGCGCCGAGCTCGTAGTTCTTCGAGGTCTCCTGCTCGTACGTCGCCTTGCCGAACGGAATGCCGGCGGCGCCGTTGAAGCCGCCCGGCTTCACGCCTTCGGCGTAGATCGCGTAGAGGTTGAGATCGGGCGTCGCCTGCCATTTCACCGTCGCGCGCGGCGTGAACTTCTTCCACTCGTCTTCCGAGTTGAAGGTCTGCGCGCCGATCCCGGTGTTCGTCGTCGCCCACTCGCGGAACTTCTTCTTCTCCTTGGCGTAGCGGCCTTCGACCGTCACGCTCCAGTCGGTCGCGAACTTCCACTCGACGAGACCGAACACCGCCTGGTTGTCGACGTTGCTGACCTGGAAGGGCACGTACATGCCCTTCGGTGCGTAGAAGTTGATGTCGGAGAGTTCCTGCTCCTGCTTGTACTGGAACAGCCCGAGCAGGAAGCGCAGCGAGCGATCGCTCGGCGACGCGATGCGCACCTCCGCCGACCAGTCGCGGAAGTGATCCGCACTGGTGTTCGCACCGGCCGCTTCGGCGCCCGCCGCGCGATTCGCGGCGCTCAGGTTGTTCACCGACGTGAAGTCGGAGTCGGACCCGGTGCGCCTGCCTTCGACGCGGAGACCGCCGTCCACCGTGAGCGTGTAGCCCGAGCCCGCGATGTCCCAGTCCGCGATGCCGCTGACGTACCGCGAGTCGCGTTCGACACCCGAGAACGCGATGCCCGGCCCCGTGTTGTAGAGCGTGGCCGCCGGCACGCCCGTGATGGTACCGACTGGCACCGACCGCTCGATCGGGAGCGACGTGAACTGCGAAGCACCGTCGTTCGCGTAGATCTTGCGCACCTTCAGCTCGCCGCAGAAGTACTGGAACGGGTTGTTGATCTGCGGGTTCGTATTCGTGATCGCGTAGGAGCTGAGCGAGCGCGTGCCCGGGAAGCAGTTGTTCTGGTCGGGGGCGGAGAACCAGAACGGGCGCGTGCCGTCGCGGTCCTTCGTGTACGAGGCGCGCAGCTTGAAGCCGAAGTCCTCGCTCGGCTGCCACTGGAGCACGCCGGCGACCTGTTGCGTGCGCTCCTGGCCGATGTCCTTGCCGGTGACTTCGTTCTTCCACTGGCCGTCGAACTTCGTGTGACGCAGCGACATCGACGCGCGCAGCGTGTCGCTGATCGGGCCCTCGAGCCGCAGCGATGCCGACTGCTCGTCCTGGTCGATCGAGGCCCGGCCCGCGGCGCGGAACGTGTCGGAGGGATTCCGCGTCACGTAGTTGATCGCGCCCGAGTACGTGTTGCGGCCGTAGAGCGCGCTCTGCGGGCCCTTGATCACCTCGACGCGCTCGACCTCGTTGAAGTCGAAGCTCTGGATGTCGCCGGGGTAGTAGATGCCGTCGACGAAGTACGCGGCGCCCGCCTCGACGCCGGCCTGCACGCCGGCGAGCACGTTGCCCTGGCCGCGGATCACGGGCCGGTCCGTCGTGCGGCCGAACGCCTTGTCGAACACGAGACCCGGCGCGAAGCGCGCCACGTCGTCGACCGACCGCAGCTGGCGATCCTCGATCTGCTCCGCCGTGAACGCGGCGACCGTGACCGGCGCCTCCTGCAGCGATTCGGCCGTCTTGCGCGCGGTGACGACGATCTCTTCGAGCTGCGCGTCCGTCCGCGCCGCCTGTTGCGCCGACGCAGCAACGGCCGTGAGCGTGCCGGCCCCCGCCAGCACGAGAGCGATGGCGGCACGCAGCGCGCGGTTCTTGTTCCGATGCATGAGTGATCCCCCTCCGGAGTCTCGCAAGGTCCCCTCGGCGCAGTTTGCCGCCGGGTTGCGTGCGTCCGACAGCACCCACTGACCGCAGGTCGGATGGTCGCCGCTTTTTTATTGGCGCCGCCGCGAGTCCCGTGGGCGGAGGCGATGCGAAGATCGACGCGCCACCCGGCCGCTTCGACGACCGCGTCCGATCGGGCCAGGCGCGTACGCAACACCGGCCGCACACGAGGTTCGCCACGATGGATGCCGAAGTTCGCGGGCCGCGTAGTTCCCACGCCAGGCGCTCGCTCCTGCCACGGTCGATGCGCGTGCGAGCGCGCGTCCTGGTGTTCGTGATGGCGACGTGGCTCGCGACGGCGCCTGCGACCGCCCCGGCCGCGCCGCTGCCCGAGGGCAGCCGCGGACCCGTGGACGTCCGGCGCGTGACGCTCGTCGTTCGCGACATCGAGCGTTCGTTGCCGCTCTATCGTGACGCGCTCGGGCTCACGGTCGTCTACGACAAGCTGATCGGCGGCGGGAAGGATGCGAACGGCCAGGCCACGCCGCCGACGATCCGGCTCGTGCTGCTGCGTGCGAACGACGACTTCGTCGGCCTGATCGGCCTGATGCAGCGGCTCAACGAGACGCCGCCGCCCGCGCGCGCGGTGTCCGCCGCGACGAAGGCGCACGCGGGCGAGCCGATCCTCGTGATCAATGCGCAGGACCTCGAGACGCGATTCGCGCGGATCGCCGCGGTCAGCGGCGTCACCGTCGCCACGCCACCGACGCCCGTCGAGTACCCCTCGCCCGGCGGCGGCACCATCGCCGTGCTGTTCTCCGCGATCTGGGACCCCGACGGGTTCTTCGTCGAGATCAACCAGCTGCGCGGAACCGCGGCGGGGACGGAGAAGAAGTAGCGTCGTCGATCAGCGCTGCGCGTCGGCCACCGGCGTGAAACCTTCGGTGTGGATGCGCGCCTCGGGTGCGCCGCAGCGCCTGGCGGCGGCGACGCAGTCCTCGACGAACGCGACGCTGCCCGCGACGAACACGCTGTATGCGCCCAGGTGCGGGAAATGCTTCGCGAGCAGACCCGGGATGCGGCCGTGTTCCACGCCGTCCTTCGTCTCGCGCGTGAGCGTCGGCAGGTACGTGAAGTTCCGGTACCGCGCCTGCCAGAACTGGATGAGGCCGCCGCAGTAGAGATCGGCGCTCGTCCGGGCGGAGAACATCAGCACGACGGGCGCGGCGTAGCCGCGACGCAGCGCGGCTTCCGTGAGCGAGAGGATCGGCGCGAGGCCCGAGCCCGCCGCGAGACAGAGCACGGGCGTCTCCGCGGCCGGGTCGCCGATGAAAGTGCCGTACGGTCCGGACACCGGGACGACGTCGCCGGCGTGCACGCCGGTGTGCAGCCATGCGCTCGTGTCGCCCTGCTCCTGCCGCGTGATCTGCAGCGCGATCTCGCCGTCCGGGCGCGGTGCGCTCGCAAGCGAGTACGCGCGCGGGCGCGCGGATCCGGGCTTGCGGATCGTCACGTACTGTCCGGGCCAGAAGCGCATCGCGTTGCCCAGCGGGCGCAGCCGCAGTTCGACGATCAGCGGCGTGCGCTCGATGCGATCCGTGACGACGAACGGCATGTCCTCGCTCGGCGGAAACAGTCGCGGGCGCGCTTCCGGCACGCCCCACTCGATCACCAGCTCGTCGGAGATCGGCTTCGCCATGCACATGAGGCCGTAGCCCGCGCGGCGTTCTTCCTGCGACAGCGCCATGTCGAGCACGAAGCCCTGGTCGAACGTGCCCGAGAGCACCTTCACCTTGCATTCGCCGCACGCACCCGCGCGGCAGTTGTTCGGCAGTGCGAAGCCCGCGCGCTCGAGCGCCGCGAGGACGGTATCGCCCTCGCGGCTCTCGACGACGTGCTCCGACGGCGCGAGGCGGATCTTCGTCATGTGGCGGAACCCTGAACTTCGGTGGGCACCCCCGCGGCCGTGAAACGCAGGGCCCTTCAGCAAGTGAATCGCGGGCCGCCCCGCGATTCACGTGTTCGCAGCGCCGGCAGGCGACTGCGAACCAGTACTAGAAGACGGGAATGATGTCCTTCATGTCGACGTCGCGGATCTCCTCGCCCGTGATGCCCACCTCGGGAATCGCCGGGAACGGGATGCCGTACTTGTCGAGCACGCCCTTGAGGTTGAGCATCGCGTTGCGCCAGTTCTCGCGCTTCGCCTCGTACTCGGGGATGTGGAAGCCCGCGAGCCGCGCGCAGGTCTCGATCTCGCGCTGGTTCGAGATGAAGTCCTGCGGCAGATCCCAGAAGTCCATCGGCGGCTCGTACAGCACGCCCGACAGGAACAGGAAACCCGCGCGCACCTGCTTCGTGATCAACGCCTTGTTCGACAGGTCCATCTTCGGATAGTCGCGCTCCATCAGCGCCATGCAGATCGCCATGTGGCGGCCTTCGTCGCGACCGACGTTGCGGAAGCCGGCCTGGAACACCGGCTCGCGGCACTTCGCCGCCATCTGATGGAAGATCGTCGCCGCGGCGATTTCGCCCATCAGGAACGAGCTGAACAGCACGGCGAGCGGGTACTTCGGCACCGCGGTCTTGTAGCCCTGCCAGTAGCGGCCGCCGTTGTAGTAGAGCCAGTGCGCGTTCTTCCACGCCTTCCGGCCGAGCTCGGTCTTCGGCTCGTACGTGAGCGGATCCGGGTGCTCGAGCAGCTTCGTGATCGCGAGTCCGCAGAGCTGTTCGTGGTTCTGCTCGTCGCGCGTCACGGAGAAGAAGCAGCGGCGCACCGCGTCTTCCTCGTGCGCTTCATAGGTCTTGATGAAGGCGGCGGCGAACACCGGCGGCGCGGACGCGTCGAAGACCGACAGCAGCGTCCACCAGTACGCGATGCATTCGCGCTGCTCCCAGGTGTAGTTCTCCGGACGGAACGAATCCCACGGCAGCTTCTTCGGGTCCCAGTACTCGCGCTGGGACGCGTCCCAGATCTCCTCGAGCTTCGCGGTCTTCGCGTGCCAGCTCAGCGGGTAGACGTTCGGCTGCTGCGTGGCGGGCGGCAGCTCCATCGTGCTGGCGATCTTCTCGGCGGCGTGTCCCATGAACGGCCCTCCCTCGTGACACGGAAAAGATTCCGTTACACGCTTTTCCGTGTCAAATGGAAAAGAGCCGATTTCGGGCCGCCTGCGGCAAGTACCTACGGCGCAGGCGCGGTCGATGCCGGTTCCCGATCCGCGCATCGTCCGATGCGCGCAGCACCGGCGATCCGCGCGTCGATGCGGGACCTCACGACCCTTCGGCGGACAGCGACGGTCGCGGCAGGTTCGCGAGCGCTTCGTCGATCGCCCGACCGCACCGCACCTCGTCGCCGCACGCCTCGAACAGCAGCAGCGCGAGCCGCGCGAGGAACAGAGATTCGCGCTCGCGACCGGCCGCGGTGATCGCTTCGGCGCAGCGCGTGTACAGGCGATCGCGGGCGTCGTCGGGCAGAGCATTCATCGTGGATCCTCCGGCAGCGCGAGCGCGCGCCGCAGCGCGGCGTCGATGCCCGCAGGCGGCGGGCGCCGCCAGCGCGCCGCGACGTGCCCGTCCGGGCGGAGCAGGTACGCCGTGCCTGGACGCGCTGCGAGCGCGGCGGCGAGCGTGCCGCCGGCATCGACGATCGCGTGCGGGCGCGCAGCATCCGGGATCGGCGTGACCGGCACGATGCGGACGAGATCCCAGGCCGCGCCGCGGAGTTCGGCCGCCGCGACCGTGGCTGAACCGCTCGCGTCGTCGAACGCGAGCAGCGTGAATCCCGGGCCGACCGCGCGCGTGAGATGCGTGTGCGCGCCGCCGACCGGAACCTCCGGCAGGACCGCGCCGGGCGGCGGGCCCCCGTCGAACTCGCCGGTCGCGTCCGGCGTGGAGAGCGGCGAGCTCTCGTACGCGATCGCGGCGGTCTGGCGCGGATTCATCAGCTTCGCGATCGAGGCGTACTTCTCCGACAGCGACAGCGCGGCCTCGCGCATCAGGTCGAAGCCGCGCGACGGCGGCGACATGAACTCCGTGCTGCGCATCGCGAACGCGGCGTTGACGTGGAACGCGTGCACGCGTTCGTCGGAGTAGCTGTCGAGCAGGCGCTCGCCCGCGTGGCCGCGGATCGCGAGCGCGAGCTTCCACGCGAGGTTGTCCGCGTCGTCGAAGCCCGAGTTCAGCCCGCGCACGCCGAAGATCGGCATCGCGTGCGCCGCGTTGCCGGCGAACAGCACGCGCCCGTGGCGGTAGCTCGCGAGCGTCATCGCGCCCGCGCGGTAGATGGACGTCCACACCGGGGTCCAGGGCAGGTGTCCCTCGCCGATCGCATCGAGGTGGCGCTGCACGAACGCGTGCACGTTTTCAGGGCGCAGCGCCTCCTCGGTGCTCTCCCCGTGACGGAGCTGGTAGTCGATGCGCCAGATATCGTCCGGCTGACGATGCATGAGCACCGTGCTGCCGGGATTCCACGGCGGGTCGAACCACGCACGCCGTTCGGCCGGATGCCCGCTCTGCAGCTCGATGTCGATGATGACGTAACGGCCTTCGTACGCGGTTCCCTCGAGCGCGAGACCGAGCGACCGCCGCACGAGACTCTGGCCGCCGTCGCACGCGACGAGCCAGTCCGCGTCGATGAAGTACTCGCCGTGCCCGTTCTCGAGCGCGAGCCGCACGCCGTCCGCACGCGGCTCGAGCCCGGTCACGCGGGTCGCCCAGCGCACGTCCACGAGCGCCGGATCCGCCGCGCGCAGCAGCTCGTCCTCGATGTAGTACTGCTGCAGGTTGATCATCGGCGGCAGGCGCTGACGGTCGTCCTGCGGCATCTCGAAGCGGAACACCTCGGCATTGCGGTAGAAGCTGCGCCCGCCGGTCCACGGCAGCCCCTTCGACATGAAGCCCGGCAGCGCGCCGAGGCGATCGACGATCTCGAGGCTGCGTCGCGAGATGCAGCACGCGCGGCTGCCCATGCACACCGTGTCGTCCGCTTCGACGACGACGGATTCCACGCCGAATCGCGCGAGGCCGAGAGCGACGGCGAGCCCGACCGGCCCGCCGCCGACGATCGCGACGCGGTGGTGCGTGCCACCGCGCTCCGGGCGCGCGGCGTGGCGGCGGTACACGAACGGTCCGATGCGCTCCGGCTCGGCGAGCGTGGCGCCCGCGGGCGCCGGCGGCGCGTCGCGGCGGATCGAGGCCGGGATCTTGGCGGGGTCCATCGCCCCGATTCTAGCGAGGGCCGGTCACGGCTGAGGCACGGTGCCGGGCGCCGCGCATTCGGTGACGTAGCCGCGCGGCTTGATCGTCTTCATGCCGACCGTCGTCGACACGTGTTCCACGCCGGGCATGCGGGACAGTTCGTTGCGCAGCAGCGTGTCCAGCGCCGCGACGTTGGGCACCAGCACGTGCAGCAGGTAGTCCGCCTGGCCGGCGGTCGTGTAGCACTCGAGAACCGACGCGTGCCGGACGACCGCCTGCTCGAACTCGCGGCTCGCGGTCGAACGGATCGTGACCTGTACGAACGCGTGGATGTCGAGTCCGATGGCGGCGGGGTCCACGATCGCGCGATACCCGGTGATCGCACCGCGCGCCTCGAGCGCGCGGACGCGGCTCCACGTCGGCGACTTCGACAGGCCGATGCGCTCGCCGAGGTCCGCGTACGAGAGCCGGCCGTCGCGCTCCAGGTGCGCGAGGATCGCGGCGTCCTGCTGCTCCGGCGCGGAGCGCGCCGCGGGGCGCGCGGAAGCGGCAGCCGCCGGCCGCCCCGGCGTGGCCGCAGTCGGGCGCCGGCCCGCTTGACCTGCACGGCGTCCCGGGCGCCTCGCGCCCGGCCTGCGTTCGCGCATCGCTGAACACCCCGCTGTGGAACGTTGTTCCGCTTTCGAGCCTGCTTTCGGGACGATGGTACTCCGCGGCGCCATGCCACGCATCGATTCCCGGCCAATGTTCTGCCGCTCCGCCGCCAGAATGGAGCACCGTGCCCGAGCGCGAGGAACGGGAGGAACCGTCGTGAGCACCAATGCCGATGCCTTCGACCGCTGGATCCGCACGTCCTTCGTCGAGATCAACACCGAGCTCGAGAACCTGTACTTCGCGCAGGACGACCGCGCGAACGTGGCCGGCATCGGCGAGCCGCTGAAGACGCGGCTCCGGGACGAGGGCCACGTGCACGTCGTCGCGCTGCGCGCCGAAGGCAATACCGGCGACGGCTTCCAGGTCGCGTTCAACGTGCTCGGCAACGTCGGCATGTACCTCGCCGCGCTCCGCCGCCACGAACTCACGAACCCGGCGCGGGAAGAGCGCTCGCCGTTCCCGGAAGCCTCGTCGCTCGCGCTCCACGTCGGCGCTTCGCTCGGCATGGCGCCGCGCTTCGCGACGAGCCACCTCGCCACGCACAACCGCGCGGTCGCCGGCATCCGCAAGAGCTTCACGTCGCTGCACGACGAGTTCCTGTTCATCGACGAGAACACGCGCGGCATCCTCTCGCTGCAGCGCGCGGCGGACGCGCTCACGAGCATCGTGCACCTCGGCGTGTCGAGCCCGGTCGCGGACGTGATGTTCGACGCGGCCGAACAGGCGATGCACGACGTGCTCCGCTTCAACGAGCGCCTGTACGCCGCGCTCGACGTGCAGCGGTTCTTCTATTCCGTGCGTCCGTACTACAAGCCCTACCGTGTCGGCCGCTTCGAGTACCGCGGCGCGAACGCGGGCGACTTCGCGGGCATCAACCAGCTCGACCTGCTGCTCGGCCTCTGCCGCGCCAGCGACACGTACTACTCGCAGCTGCTCGTCGACAAGATGCTGTTCATGCTGCCGGCGGAGCAGGAGAAGCTGCGCGAGTGCATGACGTACCGCAGCCTGCTCGACGAGCTGCTGGAACTCGCGCCCGGGCATTCGCGCGCCGACTGGTTCCGGCGCAATGCGGCGGCCTACCTGCGCGTGTGCGACCTCTTCGGCCGGTACTCGAGCCAGCACCACGACCAGCTCGTGAAGCGCTTCATCGAGATGCCCGCGGCGGACATGAAGCCGGAGAACCACGCGGGTCTGACCGCGAGCGGGCCGCCGCTGCCGGTGCTGCTGCGCGCACTCGAGGGCCTGCGCGACATGCGTACCGCCGCGCCGCGGCGCGACATCGACACGCGACACGAGGACCTCGCGCGGCTGCGTGCGCTCGCGAGCTGACGGCGAGCGTGCGCTGCCGCTGCGTGGCGAACGCGGCGACCGGTGTGCTGCGCTGCCACGCATTCGACCCCGAGCGGCGCCGTAGCGTACGCTCGCCGTCGCCATGCCGGCCCGTCCGCTCCGTCGTCGACTCCTGCTCCTCGCTCTCGCCGCGTGCGGCGTGGTGCTCGCCGCGTGGGCCCACTGGCCCACTCGCGCACCGGCCGCAGGCGAGCGCGCGGATCGCGTGGTCGTGCGCAAGGGCGCGCGAGCGGTGGAACTCTGGGCGGGCGATCGGCTGCTCGCGCGCTATCCGGTCTCTCTCGGCCGCGTGCCGCTCGGCCACAAGCAGCGCGAGGGCGACGGCCGCACGCCCGAGGGACGCTACCTTCTCGACTGGCGGAATCCGCGCAGTGCGTTCCACCGCTCGCTGCACGTCTCCTATCCGTCCGCCGCGGACGCGGCCGCTGCCGCCGCTCGCGGCGAGCCCCCCGGAGGGCTCATCATGGTGCACGGGCTGCCGAACGGATTCGGCTGGATGGGTCGCGCGCATCGGTTCGTGGACTGGACCGACGGGTGCATCGCGGTGACGAACGCAGAGATGCAGCGGATCTGGGACGCGGTCGCGGACGGCACGCCGATCGAGATCGTGCCGTGAGCGGCCCCGTGGACGACACGCGCGGCGGCAGGCCGCGACGCGCGTGGGCATGGCTGTACGTCGCAGGCGTGATCGCGCTCAGCGTGTACGCGATCTACGCGTCGCTCTACGACACGCAGACGGGCGACGTCGTCTTCGGCTGGCTCGGCGTGCTGGGCTTCGCCGCAGCGGGCGTGGGCTCCGCCGGTCGCGCGGTGCACGCGTGGGGCCGGAGCCGCACTTGGTTCTTCGTGCACCTGCTGCAGGCGATCCTGGGCGCGCTGTTCGCGATCCTGTTCCTGGCAGCGCTCGGGGTCTAGACCGCGTGCTGTCCACTCAGCCTGCGTCGAAGCCCATCGCGAACATCGCGAAGGCGATCAGGACGACCAGCACGACGTAGTCCAGCACGTCCACTCCGGGCCGCAGCACCGACAGCGCCGGCACGCTCGGGTGGACGTAGACCGTGACCGCGATGCCGGCCGCGATTCCCTCGAGCTCGTCGGTGGCACGCTCGTAGCTGCCGCCGCTGGCGACCCGGAACGTGAGCCGATCGCCGGAGTACTCGTCACCGCGGACGCGGTAGCGGTAGCGCACCACGGGCACGTAGTACCGATCGCCGTCCGAATCGCGCCGCTCGTCGACGAAGGCCTCGGTGACTTCCGCGCGCACGCGACGCCAGAAGGGCGACTGCAACGCGAGCCACATCCTCGCCGCGTACCACACCGCGCCGGCACCGCACGCGATCGCGAACACGATCGGCGCCACCGGGATGCCCCCGACGGAGAAGTGCGGTGCGCTACTCGTAGCGCACCGCTATCGCGGACACGTGGTAGACCATGGTCTCCATCACCTGCGAGCGGCGTTCTTCGACGTCGACGATCGCGTCCGCGCCGGCGAGACGCGCCTGCTTCTGCAGCTCGGGCAGCGCCTGCTCGAACGTGGATTTCACGAAGCCGGTCTTCTCGAGATGCACGTCCAGCCGCGCAACGCGGCGGAAGGGCCGCGAGGGCGCGCCGGTCATGAAGATCTCGACCGGCGCAGTGGCGGCGCGGGCGGGCACGGGATCGCCGAGTCGCGTGTACCGCGCCTGCGTGCTGGCGCAGGCCGCGAGCATCAGGCTCGCGAGCGCGGCGACGGCGGCGAGCGCGGCATGGCGCTGCGCGCGCACGGCGGTCAGTTCGGCGCGGGCGTGGCCGCCTCGGCCGGCGCCGCAGCGGGCGCGGCCGGGGCCGCAGCGGGCGCGTCCGGCGCCGCGGGCGCAGCCGTGGGACCGCCCGCCAGGATCTTCGTGATCTCGTCGATCACGGGCTGATTCCAGTTCTTCTGGCCCGCGCCACCGACGAACGTCTTCTTCGTGCGCACGTCCACCTTCGTCTGCGCATCGCCTTCCGCGGTGAGCGTCACGGTGACCGTCTCGCCGCCGGAGCCCACGAACACGCCGATCTTCCGCTCGCGATAGCCCTCCAGCAGTCCCGGCTCGTCCTTCTTGATGGTGCACCCGACCACCGCGAGCGCCGCGGCCGCGGCCTTCTGCACGTCCGCGATCGGATGCGCGAAGGTCTGCTGGATGCCCTTGTCCGCCGCGAGCGCCGGTCCGGTCGCGAACGCCCAGAGCAGCAGACAGGCGCCGGCCGCGAACGCACGGCGCAGTGGAAGCGTGTTCATCGTGATCCCCCGAGGTGAGCGACGGGTGGCCGTCGTCGTGTTGTTGTGTCTCGGCGATTCGACCGCGAGCGCCGCCGCGTGTCAACGGCACGGTGGAGGCGACGCGAACGGACGCGCCACCCCGGCGGGCTTGCCATGCATCGCGAGCCTGCGCTAAGAGCACCGCATGATGGTCGCCGCACCGCCCGCGCCCCCGATCCAGTTCGATGCCGTCCTCGCGCGTTCTTGCGGCGCCGCCCAGCACCGCATCGCGTACGGCGCGGCGCCCGAGCAGTTCGGCGAACTGTGGCTGCCCGACGGCACCGGACCCTTCCCGCTCGTCGTGCTCGTGCACGGCGGCTGCTGGATGAACACGCTCCCGGATCTCTCGCTCGTGCGCCCGCTGGCGGACGCGCTGCGTGCACGCGGCGCCGCGGTGTGGAACGTGGAGTACCGGCGCATCGGCGATGCGGGCGGAGGCTATCCCGGCACCTTCCTCGACACCGCCGCCGCTGCGGATCGGGTGCGCGAGCTCGCGCGCCGGTTCCCGCTCGATCTCGCTCGCATGGTCGCAGTCGGCCACTCCGCCGGCGGCCATCTCGCGCTGTGGCTCGGCGCGCGGGCGCGCATCGCGGGCTCGAGCCCGCTCGCCGCGCGCGATCCCGTGCGGTTCCGTCGGCTCTTCAGCCTGGGCGGACTCGGCGACCTGAAGCTGATGCACGAGTATTCCGGCGCCGTCGTGTGCGGACCCGGCACGCTGCCGAAGCTCGTCGACCTCGAAGCTCGCGGTGCCGCCGCATGGGACGACACCTCGCCCGCGCAGCTGCTGCCGCTCGGCACGCCGGCCTCGATGATCGTCGGTGCCTACGACATGGCGCTGCCGCCGTTCTTCGATTCGACCTATCGCGATCTCGCGGTCGCGCGCGGCGACGACGTGAGCGTGACCGTGCTGCCGGACGCGGGGCATTTCGAGGTGATCGCGCCGTGGACCGCGGGCGGCGCAGAGGTGCTCCGGCAGATCGAGGCCGCGCTCGCCTGAGTGCGTCCGGCGCGGAACGCGCCGGCGCCCGCCGCTCTCTCAGAACGAGTACTTGAAGTCGATGCCGTACGTGTCCGGCTGCGACGGCGACCCGAGATCGATGCCGGGCGCGCCGAACCGCACCGAGTTGAAGTCCTGCCAGTAGAACTCGTCGAGCACGTTGCGGCCCCAGACCGTCACGGTCCACTTGTCGCTGCCGATCGACGCACGCAGGTCGAGCAGGTTCACCGGATCGCGGACGTCGAGATTGTCCGGGTGCCAGTAGCGCTTGCCCATGCGGTTGAAGTCCGCGCGCAGTCGCGCGGTCAGCGCACCGATCGGGAACTCGTACTCGGTACCGACGGACATGTTCGACTTCTGCGTCTTCGGCGTGCGGTTGCCCCGCGCCGCCGGCACCGTGAGCGTGGGATCGATCTCCTTGATGTCGGAGTCGAGCAGGCCGAGCGCACCGTACACCTGCCAGCCCGGCGCGACCTGCGCCTGCACCTCGAGCTCGCCGCCGGTGAACTCGATCTTCTTCAGGTTGTCGATCACCTGCGCGCCGCCCGCGTTGAAGTCGACGTAGAAGAACTGGTAGTCCGTGCTGCGCGAACGGAACACCGCCGCGTTCACGCGCAGCCGGCGATCGAACCACTCGGACTTCCAGCCCGCCTCCACGTTCTTCAGCGACTCCGCCTTGAAGGGCCGGCCGCCGATGCCGTTGAAGCCGCCGGAACGGAAGCCGGTGCCGTAGCTCACGTAGCCGAGCTGGTCCTCGGTGAACTTGTGCGACAGCACGATGCGCGGCTGAGTCTCGCTGAAGGACTCCTTGCGCTTCGTGCCGGTGCCGCGATCGGTCTGCTCGCGCTGGTCCTCGTCGTAGCGCAGCGACGCGGACAGCGTCGTGCCCGGACGCAGATCCCAGTCGACCTGGCCGAACACGGAGTACGCGTCGTTGTCGTTCGACTCGTTGTTGTTGATCAGCGGGATCACGAGACCCGGCAGCAGCAGGTTGCCGATGGTCTGCAGGTCGCGCTTCGTGTTGACGTAGAACGCGCCCGCGATCCAGCGCACCGGCTGGTCGTCCGGCGACGTGAAGCGCAGCTCCTGGCTCAGCAGCTGCACCTCGAGGATCTGCCGCTGATCGGCCTGCGGCCCGAGACCGAAGATGCCCGTCGGGCAGTCGACCGGATTGCAGAAGTCGAGATCGCCGTAGTAGTCCTCGTTCAGGAGCGTGTAGCCGGAGATCGCGGTCAGCGTGCCTGCGCCGGTCTTCCAGTCCACCTTCGCGGTGAGATCGCGGATCGTGCGCTCGCTGCGGCCCAGGATGTCGGAGCGCGGATAGACCTCCGCGTTCGCGTTCGCCGGATCGCCCGGCGGCATCGAGGCGTCCATGACCGCGCCGCCGTTCAGCTTCGACCACGAGGCGCGGAGATCGACCTCGACTGCCTCGACCGGCGTCAGCAGCAGCCGGCCGCGCACGTCCTGCGATTCGAAGAAGTCGACGTTCCGACCGAGGAACACGTTCTCGACGTTGCCGCCCGAGTCCTTCCACGCGCCGGACAGGCGGAACACCGCCTGGTCGGCGACGATCGGACCGGAGATCGCCGCAGCGGCGCTCTTCGTGTCGCCGGACGCGAAGCCCGCGCTCACGGAGCCCTTGAACTCGTTCGACGGCCGCTGCGTGACGATGTTGAGCGCACCGCCGATCGCGTTGCGGCCGTAGAGCGCACCCTGCGGGCCCTTCAGCACCTCGATGCGCTCGATGTCGAACAGCTCCATCTTGAGCTGCTTCTGGTTGTTCTGCGGCACGCCGTCCACGACGATCGCGATCGGCGAGTCCGCGTTGTTGATCTGCGCGACGCCGCGCACCGACACGAAGCTGTTGCCGATCGTGAACGACTCGTCGTACGTGACGTTCGGGATCGTCGGCAGCACGTCGCGCGTCGCGCCGATGCCGCGCGCCTCGATCTCCTGCGTCGACAGCGCGGTCACGGACACCGGCACGTCCTGCAGCCGCTCCTCGCGGCGCTGCGCGGTGACGACGATGTCCTCGAGCGTGGTCGACTGGGCGCTCGCGGTCTGTGCATGGGCGGCCGGCGCAGCTGCCGATGCAGCGAGGGCGAGTGCCACCGCGACACCGAGCGGACCCCGCTCCGGGCGCGAGCCCGCACGCGTCCACCGCCGTGCACGGTCCTTCGAGCAGTGCATCTCGTTCATGTCTTCAGCCCCCTGCAGCTTCGATCGGAATGAAAGGTTCGTCGAACCCGAACGGCTTCGGTCCCCAGACCTCGAGCGCGCGTTCACTGCGCATGATCGGCGGCACGCTGCTGCCGACCACCTTCACTCGCTGGCCGTACTTCAGGTTCTCGGTCGTGATCGGCTCGGCCGTCTCGCGGTCGAGGATCGAGATGAGGTCCGGCACGATCGCGACGGTGCGGCCGCCGCGCTGCGCGCGCAGGAACTCGTTGCGGAACGTGATCTCCATGCGCTCGCCCGACCCGCGGATGTCCTCGAGCACGACGTGCCCGATCGCCCAGCCGCGCTGCGTCTCGCGCCGCAGGTCGACGATCTTGCCGTCGAACAGCAGGCTGCAGTGCCGGTAGTACTCGGTCGAGCGCAGGTACGCGAACAGCGCCTCGAACGGGTCCTGCTGCGCGCGCCGAGCGCCGCCGAGCGCGCGGCCGATGCCGAGCGCGAGGCTCAGCGTGTCGCGGATCACGCAGGTCTTCGCGGCCGCACCGCTCATCGGGTACAGCGACATCATGCAGAGCCGCCCATCGGGACGACGACCGGGCGCGCGAGCATCTCGACGCGATGGTTGTCCTCGGAGTCCACCATCACGATGTCGCCGTACTCGTTGCACATCGCGACCGGCGAGGCGCGCTGGCCGAGGATGTTGAAGCTCACCATCTGCAGCTCGGGGAACGCGCGTCCCATGCCGTCGCCGTCGACGACCGGGAGTCCGAGGCTGGCGGCCATCGCGACCGGATAGAGCGCGTTCAGGCCGCCGATCTCCGCGCTGATGATCGCGGTCGCCTTGCGGCCCATGCGCTTCTCGATCGCGCGCACCACGCGCTCGCCTTCCGCGAAGCCGATGATCTTCTCGATGATGACGGTGGGCGCGCCCATGCCCGCGACCGGCACGACGAGCGCATCGTCGGGCAGGTCGTTCACGGAGATCACGTTCGCGGGGCCGTTCTTCTTCAGCGCCTGCTGCAGCAGCAGACGGCCGATGTAGGGATCGCCGCCGCCGCCGGTGCCGAGGAACGCGGCACCGCGCGCGAAGTCGATCGCCGTCCTCGAGTCCGATGCGCATCACGCACCTCCCGCGGCGGCGAGCTCGCCGACCGCCTTCACGCGCACGCGTACCGAACCGCCAGGCAGGTACTGCAGCGGCAGTTCCTCGACGTCGACGATGCGCACGGTGTCGGGCTTCGCGCCCGCGGCGCCGCACGCGCGGTGGCCGCGGCTTTCGCCTCCGCCAGCTCCGCGTCGCGCCCGCGCGTTGCGTACGAGTACACCTGGTCGACTTCGCCGCCGACCTGCGCGATGGCGGCGCCGACGGCGTTCGCGACGCTCGCCTGGTCCGGCACGATCACGCGCGACGCGCCGCGGATGTCGCGATGCGCGAGATCGCGCCCGCCGCCGACGAGGACCACCGGCACGTCGCTCGACGAAGTCTTCACGCGATCGATCGCGTCTTCGAGCATCGTGCGCATGCGTGCGAGCGCACCCTGCACCAGAGCGCCGTCGAGCCCGCGCACCGCGGTGAGGTCGCCGACCTGCGCCTTGCCCGCCGCGACCGCGATGTCCGTCGCCGTGAGCGTCTCGCCGCCGAACACACGCCCCTCCTGCATCAGCCTGAAGCCGGCGGAATCGGGCCAACGGTGATGCCCCGCTCGGTGGTACGCACGCGGCTGCCGCCGCCGAGGCCGATCGAGAGCACGTCCGGCATCCGGAAGTTCGTGCGCACGCCTCCCACGTCGACCGCGACCGCGCTCTCGCGCGGGAAGCCGGTCGCGAGCGCGCCCACGTCGGTCGTCGTACCGCCGATGTCGACGACGATGCAGTCCTCGAGGCCGCTCAGGAAGCCGCCGCCGCGGATGCTGTTCGTCGGACCGGACGCGAAGGTGAGCACCGGGAAGGTCGCGGCGAGCGACGGCGACATCAGCGTGCCGTCGTTCTGGCTCACGTAGAACGGGCAGCGGATGCCGAGCGCGGCCAGCGCTTCGCCGAAGGAGCGCACCACGTCCTGCGCCATCGCGGCGAGCGAAGCGTTCATGATCGCGGCGTTCTCGCGCTCGAGGAGACCCACGCGGCCGATCGCGTTCGACAGCGTGATCGCCGCGGCCGGGATCGCCTGCTTCACGATCTCCGCGGCCAGCCGCTCCTGCGCATCGTTCACGGGTGCGAACACGCTGGAGATCGCGACGCTCGCGATGCCGCGCTCGCGCATCGCTTCCGCGGCCGCGCGCACTTCCGCCGGCTGCACGCGCGCGATCTCGGAGCCGTCGTAGTTGTAGCCACCGTGCACGATCGCGACGTGGCCCTCGACGACCGACTGCAGCGCCTCCGGCCAGTCGACGAACGGCGGCAGGCTCGTCGTCGCGGGCGCTGCGAGCCGGATCACGCCGACGCGCGCGAGCGAGCGCGCCTGGACGAACGCGTTCGTGAAGTGGGTGGTGCCGATCATCACCGCGGCGATCGCGCCGGGGCTCGTCTGCGCCTGGCGCAGTACCTCCGCGAGCGCGCTCCGGATGCCGGAGCCCCACGTCCGCGGTCGTCGGCGTCTTGAAGCCCGCCAGCACGTCGCGGCCGCGCATCACGACGGCGTCGGTATTGGTCCCGCCGACGTCGATGCCGATTCTCAGTGCGGTCTGCGCGTTGGCCACGCGTTTATCCACGGGCGATGCGCTAGGAGTACGCGGCGGCCGCGCGGGCGGCGCGTGCCGGCCGGGTAGGTCGCTCGAGCACGAACGGGTAGGTACGCGCCGGCGTGGCGCGCCCGCGACGTTGCGGACGGCCGGGAACGTCAGCGCGCCGGAGTACCGCCTGGTCGGTCGCCCGCGAGCACCTGGGCTGCCTCGCGCCGGGTGCCGACGCCGAGCTTCGCGTAGATGTTCTTCAGGTGGAACTTCACGGTGTTGTCGGACACGCGCATCGCGCGGCCGATCGCCTTGTTCGACAGGCCCTTGCCGAGCAGGCCCGCGACGGCGCGCTCCCGCTCGCTCAGCACGGCGGTGCGCTCGCCGGGCACCTCGACGCGGGTCGCGACCTCGATCGCGCGCACGAAGCGGTCGTGCACGCGCGGCGAGCGGGCCGGGAGTTCCTGGGTCGGCAGCAGGTCGCGGATCGCCGGGCCGCAGTCGACGAAGGGCTGCAGCCACTCCTCGTGCATCGCGAGTGCAACGGCGCCCTCGAAGGCGATCCGCGAGCCGTCGCGGTCGCCCGCGAGCGCGAGAGCGCGCGCTTCGAGCAGGCGCGCCTCGAGCACCGCGCGCACGCGGCGCTCGCGTTGCGCGTCCGCCGCGGCCGCGACCGCGTCCACGAGCGCCTGGCGCACGGCACCGCGCGCGAGCGACAGCGCAGCGAGCGCGAGACGCGCATCGACCGCGAGCCGGGGCGAGTCGAGCGTGGCGATGTACTCGCGCAGGCGCAGCGCGACCGGGTCCGCGCCCGCGTCGCGCGCGCGGTGCGGCTCCGCAGCGAGCGCCTGCACCGCGAGCACGTCGGCGTGCACGCGCAGCCGCGCATGCCGCGTCGTGCGGCCGTCTCGCGCGCGCGCGCGATCACGCGCCGCGCGCCCGGCAGGTCGCCCGCCTGCAGCGCGAAGCGCAGCGCGGTCGTGTAGGCGGCGGCCAGAACGTCGTGCCAGCTGTCGCCCGCCTCGATGCCGGGGAGCGCGGAATCGAGCAGTCGCTGCGCCTCGTCGCGGTCGCCGCGGGCGTGCAGCGCGGTCGCGAGCATCGCGGCGGCGACCGCTTCGGTCTCCGTGTTCGGGCCGGTCGTGTCGCGCGCGAGCTGCCACGCCTGCCGGAGCGTATCGATCGCATCGCGCAGGCGCCCGCGCTCGAGCAGCGCACTGCCCTGGTGTACGTAGACGAAGACCTCGCCGTAGATCGAGCGCGTGCGCCGGTAGCGCAAGGTCGCCGCGAACGCGACGTCGAGCGCCGCATCCAGATCGCCACGCTCGTAGTGGAGCGTGGTCAGCACGTTCGCGTGCGCGGCGTGCAGCACGTCCTCGTCCGCGCGGAACGCGGCCGCGATCCGCTCGAAAGAGGCGATCGTGTCCGCGGTCACGGGGCGATCCTCGTAGCGATCCACGCACGCCGACATGAGCGCACCCTCGGCCGCCAGCGTTGCATCCGCGTGCGCGAGATGCGTTGCGCGGAACGCCTCGATCTCCGCGCGCGCGGCGCGCAGCTGCCCCTGCTTCGCGAGCAGCAGCACGCGCGCGAGCTGCGCGCGCGGGTACTCGCGGAGCACGTCGGGCGGAAGCAGCGTCAGTGCGTTGCGAGCGAGACCCACGTAGCCTGCGATCGCGAGCTGCCAGCCGCCGGCGCGCTCGAACATGCCCGCGAGCAGTCGTGGGTCGCGCGTCGCGAGCGCATGGCGCACCGCTTCCGCATGCAGTCCCGCGTCGAAGAACCACGTGGCCGCGCGGCGATGGAGATCCTCCACGAGGTACGGGCGCGCGGCGGCGAGACGCGCGAGCGCGAGGTCCGTGAGCAGCCGGTGGTAGCGGTACCAGGTGCCGGACGCGTCGCGGGTCGCGACCACGAGGTCCTTGCGTTCGAGCGCGGCGATCGCCTCCGGAACCGGCAGATCGGAGGCCAGCGCGGTCGCGAGCGGCAGCGAGAACCGGTCGACGATCGCGGTGCGGCAGCAGGAATTCGTGCTCCGGGGCGGACAGCCCCGCGAGGATCTGCTCGGTGATGTACGCACCCAGATCGGCCGTCGGTCGCGCGAGCGTCGCGCTCACGCGTGCCGGGGACCAGCCGCTCTGCAACCAGTCGCGCACGGCCGCGAGCGCGATCGCCCAGCCGTCGGTCCCCGCGACGATCGCGGCGAGGTCGGGCTCCGAGACCGGCGCGACCGTGCGCTCCAGGAGCGAGCGGGTCTCCTCGGCCCCGAAGCGGAGCTCGTCGCCCGCGATCTCGATGCAGCTCGCGCGCAGCGCCGCGTCGTCCGCGATCATCGGCGGCAGCTCGCGCGCGGCGAACACGAAGGTCACGCGACTGCCGAGCGCGCGGACCAGCGCGGCGACCGCGCGATGCACCTCGGTGCCGCGCAGCCGGTGGTAGTCGTCGACGAGCACGACGGTGCGGCCGCGCGTGCGGCGCAGACACTGATCGAGCGCCGCGATCAGCGATTCCGCGGGCACGTCCGGGAAGCCGCGCTCCGCGGCCGGACCGAGCGCACCCAGGTCCACGCCGGCGGCCGCGAGCGAGGCCGCGAAGTACGCGAGGAACTGCAGCGGCTCGGAGTCGTCCTCGTCGAGCGAGAGCCACGCGGTGCGTACCCGCTGCGCGGCGAGACAGCGCCGCCATTCGGCGAGCAGGCACGTCTTGCCGAAGCCCGCCGGGGCGTGCACGAGCGCGACGCGCGTGCGCAGGATGGCGGGGAGGCGCCGACGCAGGCGCTGCCGGGCGACGAGTCGCTCGGTCGGCGCAGGCGCTTCCAGCTTCGTGCGGATCAGCCACATGGCGCGGTCGCGGGGCGCGGTCCGGGACGGACCGCTCCGATTCAACACGGACGCCGCGAGGATGTCGAGATCGCGTGAACGGCGCGGGCATCGACGCGGGCGACGCTCTGCTTGCAGAATGGCCCGGCCCGCCCGGAGTGCCCCCCGATGTCAGAACTGCCCCGATCCGTCGCGTCCGTCGTGGAGCGCAGCCCGCTGCAGCGGGTCGCCGCGGAGGACCTGCGCGGCTGGTGGTTCCTCGCGCTCGTGCAGATCGGAGTCGCGATCTGCGTGCCGCTGTTCGCGCTCGGGGGCCAGCTCGGTCAGCACATGCGCTTCCTCGATCTGGTGCCGGCGCTGCTCGCCGGCACGACGCTCACTGCGCTGTGCTGCATGCTCACGGGGCTGGTCGGCGTGCGCGCGCGCGTGCCGACCGCGCTGATCGTGCAGCGTGCGTTCGGCACCGGCGGCGGCAGGCTCGTGGCGGCGATCTTCATCGTCACGCTCTTCGGCTGGTTCGGCGTGCAGACCGAACTGCTCGTGAAGAGCGTGAACGCGCTGCTGCAGTCGAGCGCCGGGACCACGGTGAATCCGCTGCTGCTCACGCTGCTGTGCGGGCTCGTGATGAGCTCGACCGCGATCATCGGCGTGAAGGCGCTCGGCAAGGTCGCGTATCTCGCGGTGCCACTGCTGCTGCTGGTGATCGGCGTGCCGACGTGGCTGACGCTCGCAACGCGCGACCTGCACGCGCTCGTGACCGCGCCCGCGGCGGCGGCGCCGTTCTCGTTCGGGGTGGCCGTGTCGATCGTGTTCGGCGGCCACATGGTCGGCACCGCGGTGGCACCCGATCTCACGCGCTTCCTGCGCTCGCCGCGCGACGTGGTCGTCGGCTGCAGCGTGAGCCTCGGGATCGTGCTGCCGACGCTGATCGCGGTGTCGTCGCTGCTCGCGGTCGCGTACGGCACCGGCGACCTGGTGACGCTGCTCGTCGCGACCAGCGTCGGCGTGCCGGCGATGATCGTCGTGATCCTCGCGACGTGGACGAGCAACGACAAGAACCTGTACGAGTCCGCGCTGTCGCTGTCGACGCTGCTGCCGCGGATCGAGCGCTGGAAGCTCACGGCGATCGCGGGCATGGTCGGCACGCTCATCGCCGCGGCGGGGATCTTCCAGCACTTCATCATGATGCTGATCGCGCTCGGCATCACGATCGGGCCGATCGCGGGCGTGTACGTCGCGGACTTCGCGCTGCGCCGCGGCGGCGTACACGTCGGACGAGCCGCGCACGGAGCCCACGATCCGCTGGAGCGCGGTCGCGGCCTGGGTGGTCGGCATCCTGGTGGGCGTCGCGACGCTGCCGGCGGACCAGCTGGGTCTCGGCCTGCTCACGCTCACGCACGTGTCGGCGCTCGACGCGCTGCTGGCCGCCGCGCTCGCGTACACGGGCCTGCACCACGCTTCGGGAGCGGCGACGGCCGCGCGCGTCGACGCGTAGCGGCGCGGCGGCACCGAACCGATGCGCATCGCACGGCGCAAGCAGGTCGCGACGGCCCGGCGCACGCTGCCGGCGGACCTGAACCTCACGTACCTGCACGAGGTCGCGGCACTCGGTTCGATGCGCGCGGCCGCGGACGCGCTCGGCGTCGCGGTGTCCTCGATCAGCCGCCAGATCGCGCAGCTCGAACGCCAGCTCGGCATCGCGCTGCTGGAACGGGGCCGGCGCGCCGCGAAGCTCACCGAAGCGGGCGCGGCGCTCATCGACTACTACCGCGACCGGCAGGGTGCAGCGCGAACGGCTCGAGCAGCGGCTCGACGAGATCCGCGGCTCGCGCGCGGGGCGCGTCGTGGTCGCGATCGGCGAAGGCTTCATCGGCGAACTGCTCGCGGAGATGCTCGCCCGGTTCATCGCGGACTATCCGCAGCTGACGGTCGACGTGCGGATGACGGCGTCCTCGAACGAAGCGGCCCGGCTCGTCGCGGAGGACGAAGCGCACGTGGGGCTCGCCTTCCAGGCGCTGCAGCGCGCGCGGGTCCGCACGCTGAGCGGCGTGAGCCAGTCCCTGTGCGTCGCGGTGCCCGCCCGGCCATCCGCTCGCGAGCGCACGGTCGGTGACGCTGAAGCAGCTCGAGCCCTACCGGCTGTGCCTGCCCGAAGCCACGTTCCGCACGCGGCAGCTGCTGCGCGCGGTCGAGGTCGCGGAGAACTGCCTCGCTCCGCCCGAGCATCACGTCCAATTCGCTCAACCTGCTGAAGTCGCTCGTCCGCTCCGGCGACTTCGTGACCTGGTGCCCGAACTCGCGGTGCACGAGGAACTGGAGCGCGGCGACCTCGTCGCGCTGCCGCTCGCGACCGACCTGCTGCCGCCCACGGGCATCCACGTGCTGACCCGTGCCGGCCGGCAGCTCTCGCCGGCGTCGCAGACGCTCGCGAAGGCGCTGACGGAGTTCCTCCGCGGCTGCGGTGCGCGCATCGAGCGCGCGCCGACGGCGTCCAGGGCGGCGCTGAGCCGGAAGTCGGAGGCGCCGGCGCCGGCACGCCGCGCGACGTCGCGCGGACGCCACGCACGCGGGCCGATGCCCCAGGAAGGCGCACGATCGGGACCGGCGTCGCACCCGAATGCAGCACCGCCGCCCGTCTGGAACAGGTGTTGCTTTCCGTGCAACGAAAGTTACCGCGACTGTTATTGAACGCGCGCGGCCGAATGAGGACGCTTGGTGCACGGGGACCACGTTCGAGAACTCCGCCACGGGGGACGCCACGATGACGCCGAACTTCCGCCACACCACCGCCGCGCCGCTGAAGCAGGCGATCGCCACGCTGCTGGCCGCCGCCGCATTCGCCGCCGCGACCGCCCACGCGGCGGACGCACCCGCCGCCGGGAGCGATCTCGGCGACGTGATCGTCACCGCGCAGAAGCGCTCGGAGCGCGTGCAGGACCTGCCGGCGCAGGCGACCGTGATCACGGCCGACGACCTCGAGACCGCCGGCGTGCAGAACATCCAGGACGTCGCGACGCTCACGCCGAACCTCGTGATCATCGATCAGCTGCGCCCGGCATCCAGACCGTGTCGTTTCCGCGGCTTCACGACCGTGCAGGGCGGCCAGTCGCCTTTCTCGATCGTCGTCGACGGCGTGCAGCAGCCGGGTCAGGAGTACCTGAAGCAGCAGCTCGTCGACATCCAGCAGATCGAGGTGCTGCGCGGACCGCAGGGCACCCTGTACGGCGCGGGCGCGATCGCGGGCGCGATCAACATCGTGACGAAGCAGCCCGGGGATTCGCTCGAGGTCGGCGCCAAGGTCGGTTTCGCCCAGGGCGACGACCGCACCGCCACGTTCACGCTCGGCGGCCCGATCGCGGGCAACGTGAAGGGCCGCATCTCCGCGTTCTGGCGCAACTTCGCGGGGCTGATCGACAACACGTCGACCACCATCGACCAGGACTTCGCGAACGAGCGCTCGTTCGCGGGCGAGCTGCTGTTCTCGCCCAGCGACCGCCTGGACGTCTCGGTGCGCGGGGCGCGTCACGCAGGGCACGAACGGCGCGCTGTGGCTCGTGCTGGTCACCAACGATCAGTTCGACAACTTCGACCAGGGACCGACGAACAACATCCCGGGCGTGGACGAACGCGACCTGAAGAGCTTCTCGGTGAAGGCGGACTACCGCTTCGATCCGTTCACGTTCACGTCGATCACCGCCTACAACAAGGCGAAGCAGTTCCTGAACGCGGACGGCGACTTCTCCGCCGCTTCCGTGTTCGCGCAGACCTGGCTGAACGACACGAAGTCCTGGAGCCAGGAGTTCCGCCTCACGTCGGCGTCCGAAGGTGCGCTGCAGTGGAACGCGGGTGCGTTCGTGCAGGACTACGACGTCACGGACGTGACCGCGTTCTTCACGGTCGGCCCCGGCTTCAACGCCGTGAACGACAACGTGTTCCAGCAGAAGAGCTGGGCGCTGTTCGGTCAGGCCTCGTACGAATTCGCGCCCAACTGGACCGGCACGGTCGGCCTGCGCTACGACCGCGTGAAGGCGGACTTCACCGACCGCGCCACCGGCGACACCGGCGACAACACCTTCAAGAACGCGCAGCCGAAGGCGACGCTGTCGTACAAGTGGAACGAGAACGTGCTCGGCTACCTCACGTACTCGAAGGGCTTCCGCACCGGCGGCTTCAACCCCGACACCCCGCTCACGCTGCGCCTGTACGACAACGAGACCGCCTCGAACTACGAAGCGGGCATCAAGACGAGCGCGTTCGACAACCGGCTGATCGTGAACGCGGCCGTGTTCCACACGGACTTCAAGAACCAGCAGTTCTTCTTCTCGCAGGCGACGAACGTCGGCATCTTCCGCGCGATCATCAACATCCCGAAGACGAAGGTGAACGGCGCCGAGATCGAGATCCAGGCGCGGCCGTTCCGGTCGCTGAAGCTGCTCGCCTCGGCCGGCTACAACGACACCGAGATCGACCAGTTCGTGGATCCGACGTTCAACGGCAACCGCACGCCGCAGGTCTACAACTTCACGAGCACGGTGTCCGCGGAGTATTCGCGTCAGGTCGGCAACGGCCTCGACCTCGTCGCGCGCGCGGACTGGAACCACCGCGGGCCGGTGTACTGGGACCTCGCGAACGACCTGCGCACGCCGTCGAAGGATTTCCTCAAACGCGCGCGTCGCGCTCTCGTCGGGGAAGTGGACCCTCGCGGCGTTCGGGCGCAACCTCACGAACGAGCGCACGCCCGCGGCGGTCGGCGCGAACGCGTTCGGCCCGGGTCTCACGCTGCGCAGCGCGAACTCGCCGAAGCAGATCGGCGTCGAGTTCGAAGTCCGGCTGTGATGCCGCTCGCCGCCGTGCCGGGAGCGTACGTTCCCGGCGCAGCGGCGGTCCGCGGACACGCCGCGGACTGAGCGCAGGACGAACGAGGACGAGATGAAGAAGGGAGCCGGCGAGGGGCGGTTCCGTGTCTCGATCGACATCGGCGGCACGTTCGTCGATGCGGTGGAGCACGACCGCCACTCGGGTCGCGTACGGATCGCGAAGGCGCCGACCACGCCCGCGAAGCCCGCGGAAGGCGTGCTCGCGGCCCTGGCCGCGCTCGGCACGCCGCTGGAACACACCGAAACGTTCGTGCACGGCACGACGCTCGGGCTGAACGCGATCCTCGAGCGCAAGGGCGGCCCCACCGGGCTCATCGCGAACGAAGGCTTCCGCGACCTCGTGGAAGTCGGCCGTGGCGACGTGCCGCCGGCGCACATGTACGACTTCCGCTACCAGCGGCCGGCACCGGTCGTGCCGCGCCGGCTGCGGCGGGGCGTGCGCGGCCGGCTCGACGCGCAGGGCAACGTCGTCGAGCCGCTCGACGAAGCGGGCGTGATCGCGGCGGCGGGTGAGCTCGTGCGCGCCGGCGCCACGTCGATCGCGATCGCGTTCCTGCACTCCTATCGGAACCCGTCGCACGAACTGCGCGCGGCGGAACTGATCCGCGCCGCGCATCCCGGCCTCGCGGTCTCGCCGTCCTGCGAAGTCGCGCGCGAGTATCGCGAGGTCGAACGCTCGACGACCGCGGTGCTCGATGCGTACATCCGTCCGATCATCGAGGCCTACCTCGCGGAGCTGCGCAACGCGCTCGTCGAGCGCGGCTTCCGCGGCCGCTTCCTCGTGATGCGTTCGAGCGGCGGCGCGATGTCGATCGACATGGCGACGCGCACGCCGCTGCTCACGGTAATGAGCGGTCCGGCCGGCGGCATCGTCGGCACCGCGCGCATCGCGACGGAGACCGATCACCCACGCCTGATCTCGCTCGACTTCGGCGGCACGAGCCTCGACGCCGCCGTGATCGAGAACGGGCAGCCGAACGTGCTGTACGAGACCACGCTCGGCGGCCAGCCGGTGCTGATGCCGACGTTCGACATCCGCTGCATCGGCGCGGGTGGCGGCTCGATCGCGTGGGTCGAGGAAGGCCTGCTGCGCGTCGGTCCGCGCAGCGCCGGCGCGCGCCCCGGCCCGATCGCCTATGGCCGCGGCGGCACGGAGCCGACGACGACGGATGCCGCGCTCGTGCTCGGCTACATCGATCCCGCGAACTTCCTCGGCGGCAAGCTGCCGCTCGACGCCGCGGCCGCGACCGCGGGCGTGCACTCGCGAATCTCCGGCCCGCTCGGCACGAACGACGTGACCGCGGCGGCCGGCGTGTTCGAGATCCTCGCGGCGAAGACCGTCGGCGCGGTGCGCGAGATCACGGTCGAGCGCGGCAAGGATCCGCGCGACTTCGCGTTCCTGTCGTTCGGCGGCGCGGGCGGGCTGCTCTCCCCGCTCGTGCTCCGCGAGCTCGATGCCGCGGGGCTCGTCGTGCCGAACCTGCCCGCCGCGTTCTCGGCGTGGGGCATGCTGATGTCGGACCTGATGTACGAGACGTCCACGACCGCGCTCCTGAAGCTCGACGCGACGACGCTGGCGAGCGCGCGCGCCGGTCTCGACGGGCTCGCGACGAAGGCGCTCGAAGTCATGGCGAGCGAAGGGCTCGGCGCGGAGGCGGTGCAGGTCGAGCGCATGCTCGAGTGCCGCTACGTCGGTCAGGAGCACGCGATCGCGGTCGTGGACTCGGCAGGCCTGTCCGCGGACGGGGTCGCGCGCGAGTTCAACCGCCTGCACGAGGAGCGCTACGGCCACTCGATGAAGGACGCGATCCAGATCGCGACGCTGCGCGTGCGCGCGACCGGCCGGGGCGAGCGCCCCACGCTGCCGCGCGCACCGTCGCTCGACCGCAGCGTCGCGAAGCCCGCGAAGGTCCGGCACGCGTACTGCTTCGCGCGCCGTGCGCGCGTGGAGTTCGGCATCTACGACCGCGACGCGCTTCGACCCGGACAGCGCTTCGACGGACCCGCGATCGTCGACGAGCCGACCTCGACGACGGTCGTGCACTCCGACCAGTCCGTCGAGGTCGACGCATTCGGCCAGCTCGTGATCCGGAGGCGCGCATGAGCCTCGCCGCAGCCACGAACGAAGTCCGTCCGCAGCTACCTCGCGTCCGCCGCGGAGGAGATGCGGCGGACGCTCATCCGCACGGCGTTCAATCCCGTGATCTACGAGGTGCTGGACTTCGGCATCTCCGTGTACGACGAGAACCTGGACCTGATCGCGGATGCACCCGGGCTCGCGCTCTTCATCGGCGCGAACGACTACGCGATCCGGCGGGGCGTGGAGCATCTCGACCGCTCGAAGCTCCGCCCCGGCGACATCGTGCTGATGAACTATCCGTACTGGAACAGCGCGCACGCGATGGACGTCACGCTGTTCGCGCCGGTGTTCGCGCCGGGCGGCAGCGCGCCGTTCGCGTTCACGTGCATCCGCGCGCACTGGATGGACCTCGGCGCGAAGGATCCGGGCTACGTGCTCGACTCGACGGACGTGCAGCAGGAAGGCCTGCTGATGCCGTGCCTGAAGGTCTACAAGGCCGGCGAGCCCGACCCCGAGATCTTCGACCTGATCCGCTTCAACTCGCGCATGCCGGATCTCGTGATCGGCGATCTCGAGGCGCAGGTCGCGGCCACGCGCGTCGGCATCAGGCGGCTGCAGGAAGTGTATGCGAAGTTCGGCCGCGGCACGTTCCGCGGCGCGATCGACGCGATCCTCGCGCACGGCGAGAAGGTCACGCGCGAGCGCATGGCGAAGCTGCCGCGCGGCACGTGGGCCGCGGAGGACTGGGTCGACGACGACGGCATCACGAGCGATCCCGTGCGCATGCACGTCGTCGTCACGATCGACGACACGGGCATGCACTGCGACTTCTCCGGTTCATCGCCCGCGGTGCGCGGGCCGATCAACATGCCGTTCGGGCTCACGCAGACGATCTGCAAGTTCGTGCTGAAGTCGATGACGACGCCGGACTCGCCGAGCAACGCGGGGCAGTTCCGGCCGCTCACGGTGGTCGCGCCGCCGGGCAACCTCTTCCATGCGGTGCCGCCCGCGCCGACGTTCACGCTGTGGACCGCGCATCTCGCGCTCGAGCTCATCTACAAGGCGCTCGCGCAGGGCATGCCCGACGCGGTGGCAGCGTCCTCGGGCGGCGACGTGCCCGGCTTCATGATGGTCGGCACCGACGCGAACGGCGCGCTCTACGCAGTGAGCAACAACGATCCGGTCGGCTGGGGCGGCACCGCGGCGCACGACGGCGCGAACGCGACGAACCACCTCTCCGGCTGCCTCGTGCGCAACACGCCGATCGAGGTGATGGAGCTGCGCACCGGCATGTTCATGGAGTCGTTCGAACTCGTACCGGACAGCGGCGGCGCCGGTCGGGGTCGCGGCGGTCTCGGCACGCGCCGCTCGATCCGCTTCGTGCAGCCCGGCGAGTTCCTGTCGGTTGCGAAGAAGACGAAGACGGACCCGTGGGCGCTCGCGGGCGGCCGCGAGTCGAAGGCGACGAAGTACACGCTGTTTCCCGGTACGGAGCGCGAGAAGGACGTCGGCACGTACCGCACGCCGGTCGTGCCCGGCGATCGCATCGTCGTCACGACCGCGGGCGGCGCCGGATACGGCGCGCCGTGGGAGCGCGAGCCGGCCGCGGTGGCCGCGGACGTGCGCGACGGCTACGTGTCCGTCGACGGCGCACTGCGCGACTACGGCGTCGCGCTGACGAGCGACGGTACCGTCGACTCGGGTGCCACCGGCGCAGCGCGCGCCCGGCTCGCGAACGGCGAGCCCGCGGTGCCGGAGACCGGCCCGGCGTCGAACGAGCCCTCGTTCGAGCTCTACGACCTGCGCGTCGAGCTCGTCGCGCCGCCGGGCGGCCGCATCCTCTGCAACGGCAGGCCGGGCGATCACTTCGACGTGCACGGCGAGCTGCTGAAGTTCCCGCCGGGGCAGCCGTTCTCGATGTATTCGCTGGCCGCGGTGCTGCCGCTGCTGCCCGCGAAGCAGCGGCCGACCGATCACCACGACTGGATGAGCTCCGATGCCGAAGTCGCCTGCCCCGATCCGAACTGCTCCACGCGGCTGCGCATCACGCGCACGGGCCGCCGTCGCTTCCGCCGCGCGGACACGACGGACGTGCCGCTGACGCAGGCGATCCCGCGCACGACGCTCGGCGGCCGCGGCGGGTACGAGATCTCGCGCATCATCAAGGGCGGCTGGCATCTCGCGGGCGGTCACGGTCCGATCGACCCGGAGCAGGCGGTCGCGGACATGGCGCGCTTCGTCGAGGCGGGCATCACGACGTTCGACTGCGCGGACATCTACACGGGCGTCGAGGAACTGATCGGCCGGTTCCGCAGGCGCTACCCGGAACTCGCGCGCGGCGTACGCGTGCACACGAAGTTCGTGCCGGACCTCGCATCGCTCGGGACCGTGGATCGGCGCTACGTCGAGCAGATCGTCGACCGCTCGCTGGCGCGCCTCGGACTCGAGCAGCTCGACCTCGTGCAGTTCCACTGGTGGGACTACGCGGTGCCGCGCTACGTCGAGATCGCGCTCGAGCTCGCGCGACTGCAGCAGGCCGGCAAGATCCGCTTCGTCGGCGCGACGAACTTCGACGTGCCGCGTCTGCGCGAGATGCTGGACGCCGGCGTGCGCATCGCCTCGCACCAGGTGCAGTATTCCGTGCTCGACGATCGGCCCGAGCACGGCATGGTCGAGTTCTGCCGCACGCACGGCATCGATCTGCTGTGCTTCGGCACGGTGGCCGGTGGCCTCCTGAGCGAGCGGTGGCTCGGCAAGCCCGAGCCCACGGACCTGAGCTACAACCGCTCCCTCGTGAAGTACAAGCTGATCGTCGACGAGTTCGGCGGCTGGTCGCTGTTCCAGGAGCTGCTGCGTGCGCTGCAGGGCGTCGGCGCGAAGCACGGCTGCGACGTCCGCGACCGTCGCCACGCGCTGGGTGCTCGATCGCCCGGGTGCGACCGCCGCGATCGTCGGCGCGACGAACGCCTCGCACGTCGCGGAGCATGCGAAGGTCGGCGCGCTCGCGCTGTCGGCCGACGACCGCGCGGCGATCGAGCGCGTGCTCGCGGGCCGTCGCGGCCCCGCCGGCGACGTGTACACGCTGGAGCGCGACCGCGAGGGGCCGCACGGCCGCATCATGAAGTACAACCTGAACAGGTGAGCCGAGGCATGGCGGCGTCCATCACGGTCACGAGCGCGATCCCGAACGGCAGCATCGACGTCGTCGCGGCCACGTCGCCGGCGAACGTGCGGCTGCGCCTGCGCCGGGACCCGGGCCCGGACCAGCTCGCGATCGGCTGGTTCCACTTCATGGCGCTCGGCGGTCGCGGCGAGCGCTGGCGCTTCCGCATCGAGAACACCGGGACGGACGCGACCGCGCGACTCGAAGGCCGCGAGGGCTACGAAGACGGATGGACGAACACCGGCCCGCACGTGTCCTACGACCTGCGCGAGTGGTTCCGCATCCCCGCGAAGCTCGACGGCAGCGCATGGGTGTTCGAGCACGTGCCGACGAGCGACGTGTGCTTCTACTCGCGCTGGGCGCCGTACTCGCCGGACGACGACCTGCGCACGCTCGCGCGCGCAGCGGCCACGCCGGGCGTCGTCGTGGACTCGCTCGGCGCGAGCGTGCAGGGACGCCCGATCTCCTGCATTCGCATCGGCGAGCCCGGGCCCGGCAAGCGCGTCTGCTGGATCGTCGCGCGGCAGCATCCGTCCGAGATGATGGGCGGCTATTTCATCGAAGCGATGCTCGAGCGCCTGCTCGACCGTGACGACCCCGTGACCACGCAGCTGCTGCGCGGCGCGGTGTTCCACGTCGTGCCGAACATCAATCCGGATGGCTCCGCGCTCGGGCACACGCGCGCGAACGCGGGCCGGTGCGAACCTGAATCGCGAGTGGGTGTCGCCCGTCGCTCGAGTCCAGCCCGGAAGTGCTGCACGTGCGGAACGAGATGGAGCGCACGGGCGTGGACTTCTTCCTCGACTGCCACGGCGACGAGGAACTGCGCTGCGTGTTCCTCGGCGGCCCGCTCGAGATCCCGTCGCGCTCGCCGGAGCTCGCGGCGCTGTTCCGCGCGTTCGAGCTGTCGTGGAATACGGTGTCGCCGGATTACGAACTCGGGCATCCGTACCCGGGCGGACCGCCGCCGGTCGCGAACCTGCAGATGGCGTGGAACTGGGTGGGCGAGCGCTTCAGGTGCCTGTCCGTGCTGCTCGAGCAGCCGTTCAAGGACACGAGCTGGACGCGCGACGCCCGCGCGGGCTGGTCCCCGCCGCGCGCCCGGCGCCTCGGCGCCTCGCTCCCGGTCGCGCTGCTCGGGGTACTGACCCGATTGCGTTGAACGCCGATGCCGAGTGCCGCGGACCCGTCGTAGGGTCGTGCGTCGATGGCGAAGATCGCAGGAACGAGCCCATGAGCGACGCGAGCGTACTCGGCCGGATGTTCGACTGGTGGAACGGCGCCTACGAGGCCGCGAGTGGCTTCACGCCGGAGGCCTTCGGCCGGTTCTTCACCGACGATGCAACGCTCCGCGTGAACGGCCAGCTGCGCGCCCGCGGACTCGCCGCGCTCGCGCAGCACTTCATTGGCATCAAAGCCTCGACCACGCGCGTCGTGCTGGAGCGTCCGGCGCTCGCGGAATTCGCGTCCGCGGACGGGCGCTACGCCTGCAGTCATCACTTCGTGAGTGCGACTCTCGGGCAGAAGCAGGGCCGCGAGCGCGTGATGGCGGTTGCGACGCTGCGCGACGGGAAGATCGCCGCGCTCGAGGTCGTGAGCGCCGAGGCAGGGCTCGCCGCGACGGACTGAGTTCCGCCGCGGGCGCTGCACGCGGCGCCTGCTGTTTGCACCGCGGCCCCGCACTCGCCCGCGGCTCGCCGTGCACGTCGCGGAACTGCTAGGCTCGGTTCCGTTCCCGCTTCGGATCA
>JAZKJV010003328.1:0-300860 GCA_037367405.1 Ottelia alismoides | reverse complement strand
ACAAAATATTATATTATTTTGTAGAATAATTTACAACAATTGTTGTTGTAAATATTGAAGATTTCTACGGAATAATGTAATCTCATGAGTTTGCATGAAGATTGCACCTTCCTACTTAGGGAGGGTGGACGGCCACCAATCCCATTAGGAAAGGGTGGTCCCTCCCTCTTAATGGAAGGAGGCAATCTTGCTTCCATTGTATCCATGCTTGATTGATTTATTTTGAGATTAATTATATTGATATATATTTAATCTAAATTAAATTAATTATTGTTGTGTTTTTACAACAAAATCTTGGACATTGAAAGAAGCACAAATCAATTGCATCCATTAACTTTGTGTAGTCCATGGATTGTGATCCATGAACTCCTAAAACTCTATTTAAGAAGAGGCACCACTTTCTCTTCAAAAGTTACAAGAACAACAATAACAACAAATGCTCTCTCTCTCTCATTCTCTACACATCCTCTCTCTCTCTCATTGTGGCCGTCCACCATGGAGGCTTAGAGAGAGTCACCATCGCCGTAGTGTTGCCATTATGTTGCCAGATTATTTTCTCGTGGATCTCCGTCTCCTTAGGTGTGCCTCGCTCATGAAGAAGAAGTTGGATCTTGTGTGACAAGATCAGGAGATTCACCACATGGTTCATCAACATGGATTGCGAGGAGCATGCATTTCATCGACGTGCTCGCAAGCGTCTCCTCCGTCGGATCAGACTCGAGATAAGTGGTCTCTTCATTTAGAGACTCAATCGCAATCACGCTTCAAGAGGTAACCCTAATACTTGTTTGTGGATTATATTAAACTATCCGAGAAGTGTTCTTAGATCATGTGATTTCATTGTTTGAATTTTTTTAATTCCACTGCCTCGAGCGACTAGTGCAACTAGTCCCTCTCGATCGCATACTATGCGATCCTCACGCTTTTGTGATGCGCTTAAGGATATTATCATATCCTTCAAGTGGTATCATTGCCAGGTTCAGAGGTTTAGGATAGGATCCATAAACCTAGGATGACTTGGGCTCATTAGGGTTTGCAAAATTTTATCGTGTTTTGTTCACGCAGCCCTGTTTATATGATTTTTCCGTCATGTTTAAATTTTTAAACACGAAATTATCACTTTTATTATGTTCTCCATTAGTAAAGTAAACTGTGGGATTTGAGTTTGCGTGATTTGGAATCTGATTGCTCAAGTTATGATCATTTTAGCTAACATGTATCCACAATTTCAGGGATTGTGAATCTTGAAGTAATTAAGGAGTTAATTACGGTTTTGAAATGCCTAGAAATGTGTGAAAATCACTTGGATTCTGTTGTAAATCAAATTATCAAACTATGAAAACTTATTTTGCATTTTTTACATTTAAATTGATTGAGATATGTTAATTTTAGTAAGTGAGGGTCACTGCTCGAAATTACATTCCTAATCAAGAACTATGTGGTTGTCATTTAATCAATTAGTGAAATTAGTAGTTAATTTCCTGGAATAATTATTGATGAATGGTTTCTTGAAATTTTTAATAATTGTTATTTCCTTATATGATATTGCCTTAACCAATAATTTATTAGATGTGATATAGATCACAATTGGTTACATGATCTTCTATCGAGCAAACAAAGTTGCTTGAATAGAATTGGGGATTTGTTTTGCAAATCTTCTTATAATGTTAAACAAAAATGTTTTGATTATTATTGTATGGTTTAACTTCGATTGAAATACCGATCATTATCTCAATTACAACGTGATCAATTGGCATTATCCTGACCCGAGGCAGATATGGTGTCTAGTCGAGGAGCGTTGGGGTAGTAGGTTGCTCCGTGAGCTGTCTATCCAACTCCTGTCGGTACTGGCCTTGACAGCTTGTAGGGAAGGGGTAATGTTTAAGAGATCATGTTGTATTTTTTCTAATAATTAGAATTCAAAAAGTACATATTTTTGAGATAATACCATCGTTCAATTAATAATTAAAATTGTTTGTTGGTCGATTAATTCGATTGATAATTTATTTGCTACAAATAAATTAATTAGATCAAATTAAAATTTATACACTCTATTATGAATAGAGTTGTTATTTCCCTTGGAATAATTAATCATAGTGAGTAAGATTCATAATAATTAATTAGAATTTGAATATGATATCGAGGATCACATAAGTGACATCCATGGTCTCCCGTCAATGTAAAGGGTTCTGTCGCCAGGGATTGTATGTAGGAGACGCATGTCCGGAGTGACAGCTCCTTCATACAAGCGCATCTGGATCAGGCTATTTTCTTCTCGAAAGAGTAAGGACGTATGCATAGGAACCCCAATATCGGGTCCTCATATTATGGGGGTGATATTGGATTGCGCATAGTAAGTGCTATTCTTGTTGATGGTTGGTTCAATTAATAATGGGTCAACATCACCCTAGGGTGGTGGGCCCGGGTGTTAAAGACCGAATTGGGAATGCAAGTTGGACTTGCAAGTCAGAATGTGTTCCCGATTCTTTTTATCCAAGTTACAGGTTCTCATATTATTGGGAGGTAACAAAGATAAGAAAGGGGATCACAGATCTTACTTGAGATATAATGGTAAGTATATCTCTTATATTGAAAGTAATTAAGGGAATGAATTTTCAGTATTGACAAGGGAAGACAACTTTGATATAAAAATTCCTAAATCAAAGGAATATATATTTTTATTTATTTACACAAATTTCCCATTTCAGATAATCCTTCATTAAATCCGCTCAATACTACACACAATAATAACCAATAAATTCTCATGAATTGGATTCATGATCAAGATATTGTACTTGCAGTTGGACACATAATGTAATTGCAATATGCAAGTTTCCTCATAATAATGATGAATGACAATTAAATAGACAATAGGATAACAACCCTAGGGTTTCTATGTCTCTTTAGTCTTGATTTCTCATCGAATATACTTTTGGAAGTAGCATGTCATTGATGATCGTAATTATCGAATAATCCTTATAAAAATCTAAGAAGAAGTTCTGGCATATATATGTGATCTTGACATTTAATCATGAATGACTTGGCTCGTTGCGTCATGCATAATGGTGACTCTATAAGAGATGATGTATTCAAAATGTTTGAGTACCTACCTGAACCTAAGTTTTTAAGAGTTAAGTTGTATGTAGATATGATGAATGTCATCATTCTACTATCTATACTCAAGTCATTTATGAAGCTTCATAATACTCATATTGTATGAATTGAATGAAGCATGTATAAAATGTTGAAATACTCTTATAATGAAATCCTTTGAATTCAATATAAGAGATCCTTTGTCTTAAGCAATGGTTGTTTATAGATGAAGGGAGCGCAGTGAAAGCATGGGTTGGACAAAAGTTAGAAGGGAAGTCAAAGAGTTGATAGTAGTATTGAGCGAGATTCTTTGGATTTTTGAATCAAGATTTTAAAATAATTGCGCACTGGTCGTTGCAACCCAAATATCCCGCAACAAACAAACAATTTTTTTCTTTAAATATCCCGCAACAAACAAACAATTTTTTTCTTTCTCAAGCTACAAAAATAACTACAAGAGAATAATGAAGCGAGAGAAAGTTTTGCTACTTATTTACATGTATAGCAATAGGATCAAACTCGGGGAGGCAACAATTCTCGAGGGCTACTCAAATAATCAAAAATTACTTAAAAGAAAAAGGGGATCTGAAATGCAAATTATCTTGGTTTCTTGTGAATTTTTTCTTTTTAGTTTTTAAATTTTTTTGTATTTCTAATTTTTTTTTATTTTCAAATTTTTAATGATTTTTATTTTTGCAATTTTTTTTAATTTCAAAGATAAGGAACAATATGCACAAGGGAAGAAATACGCGTACCACACTATTTTTGTATTTTTCAATTATATCAAAAATGCTCAGAAAAATCTAGATAAAACATTTTTATGTATTAAACAATTTGAAATATTTTTGGGAATTTTTATAAAATTTTCAAATGATTTTTTATTTTTCTAAAAATCAAACAGTGGCAAAAATGATAAATAGTGCATAGCTTGGAGTAATTTGCAACTTAAAAATATTTTAATGCCCAAAACTCCTGAAGACTATTTTATGCTAATAGATAAATATCTACATACTTGAAGTGAAATCATGATTTTTGGAATTCTGTAGAATTTTCTGTGATTTTTCTAAAATTTCTGATATTTTTCAATTTTTGGGGGTTTTAAAAAGAATTATATGCACAAAATTTGTAAAGACATTAAAAGATAATGAAAGGAAATTAACCTATTTTTTTTGGAATTTTAGAGCAATATTCAAATTTTATAAATTTTTGAATTTCAGGAAGAGAAAATGATACTGTTTTTTTACTTTTTAATAATAACAAAGGAAAATAAAATGCAATGAAAAATTTATGCTAGAAAGTTACACACATCAGGAGCAAGGCATGATTTTTGGACAATTTAGAGAGAAATGATATTTATTTCAATAAGAAGAAGCGTATAAATCAAGTCTAGAAAACAGAGGTTCATTTGCAAATAGTTAACATTTAAGAATCAAGCAAATGATAATAGTGAACCTGCAGGGAGAAAACGTGAAATTACCCTGGTGAGTGATGGTCCTGCACATGACTGGATGGGTTGGCTGGGGTAATTTGAAATTTGCAGAAATATGAGGGAGTTATTGTAATTTTTCCAGAACAAAATATTGTAATTTTTTCAAGAAAAAAATGAATCTTTTAGGGTTACTATTGGAAGTTTTTCGTTCACGCTAAAATGATGTGTTGCCCCTTGCGACCTGGTCTCCAAGGAGTGGTGGTGTGTACAGCTGAGGGAAATTGGGTTGTGGCAGCATCATCTTCATGCTGGCGGAGGCAAGGGGAGCAGGAGGTGATCGCGTGGTGGTGGATGCTCCAGACGGCTAGTGGAGGGGCTACAAGTAGCGAGGTGGATGATGAGGAGCGGTGGCTTGCACGGGGGCACGCAGATCTGGCTATGGAGCATGACGGAGGGCCACGCAGCGGGAAGAGGACAGTGATAACGGTTGTTCGGACGGTGCTACAGGCGCGGGTGGCAGTAGCAACAGGGAGATCTCCCCTTGCATGGCCAACGGTGGTTCTGCAGTCAGGCGGAGAGGGGCGGGCGCCACCTGCGGCTGGAGGAGCGGTGCCGGCCGCGGCTAGAGAGGCGGAGGCATCGCCGTTGGGCGGAGACAGGATGAGCGATCGCATGCATCACCGGCAGTTAGAGAGGCGGTACTAAATGAAAAGATTTTTTTATTTTTTTCTAGATAAAACATGAACGACAACAGTCTCTTTTTTATATTTTTTATATTTTTTATACTGCAAAACAAACATTAGAAAGAAAGGAAAATATTTTTTTTCATTTTTTTATTTATAAACAATTAGGATGCGAGCACGACGTCTCGATCCCAAAATCAAACGGAAGATGTGAACGAGTGCGGTTCTGAGGAGAATGGTAGATGGAATTGAATCTCCGACCATGGTACGTGGTCGGAGGTGAGGGATCGTGCGAGGTAGAACGAGAATGTATAGAGATCAAGAAAATGAGATGAAAAATTGGAATCGAAAGTGGATAAAAATCTTGATGGATTCTAAGATCTAGATAAAAAAATGACAACGAAATTAAAATGCGAAAAAAATAAAACTACGATTAATCATAGATTAAAAACAAGAGAAATGGATCTTACCTTAGGAGCGGAAAAGGTCGTGATCTCCTCGATGAAGGCCGACTCGCCGGACCGGACGGCTCAGAGGTTAGGCACCTCTCTACGACAAGATAACTCTCAGAGAAAGGCTCCTCCCACCAAAGATTGATCAAGTTGAAATGGAGGAGAGGGAGCCATATTAATAGATAAAGAATGGAGTTTTAATTTTTGAATTTTTAAATGAAGATAAGAGATAAGAGAAAAAAACTTGAAATGAGATAAAGTTAAGATTCTTTACAAAAATTAAAAAAATGTATTTTCATCACTTTATTAAATTGAATAAAAAAAGTTAATTTTTTATTTTTTTATGGGTGTTATTTAAGAATAGCAACTATATATATTATATACATATGGTACATTATATACATAGTTAAATAAGGAAATTGGTTTTTTTGTTTTTAAAATTCCTATTTATTTTTATTTATTTTTTTTATTTTTATTTTAAAAAATTAGAAAAAATATTTACAAATACAATATGTACAAATAAATGGCAAAATTGCACAACCATCATAGAAAATCGATTTTTCAACTGTAATTTTAAAAATACGAAATCACAGTCATTTTAAAGATAATTTAATTTAGAATACGGTGGAAGTGAGTTTGATTCAATTTGAGTTCATATGGAGCCGCATTTGGTCTTTTAATCATCCCTTAATGGCTTTTTTATGATTGATTTTATTTTGTACATGATTTTATTTTGCAAACATTTTTATTATTTAGGACACATTTTTGTTTACAACTTTTGTTTTGAAAATTATTTTGTTTGAGGTTAATTTATGTATAAATAAAATAGTGTAAGTATACAAATATTTACAACAAAGATTTTTTTGGATTTTCTGATTAAGGACCCTATCTCCCCCTACTTTATTCCTGATCGTTCATATCAAGTCTTGATTCTTCTCCGGGGTTCGGGTCCGCCTATATCTATTACATATATACCGTCTTCTTTTCTTTTCTTTATTTTTCCTTTCTTTCTTTATTTATTTATTTTAGGTTAAAATGGTAATAATTCTACAATATTTACACACATATGCAAGTTAGTAAGAATACATAGTATTATATATGGGTGTTTTATAAGGGATTTTAAGCTAAATTAAATGAATAAAGATGATGAAATATAGATTCATCATCCCCCTATGCTTTACCTTTACTAGTCTCTTAGCAAAAACTTATTTGAAAGAATAAGTGAATAAAAAGAAAAAGGAAAAAGAAAGGAAAAATGAAGAAAATAGGAAAATATTGAATATTAAACTTATCATCATAAAATTGTAGTATGGAGCTCTGTCAGACCTTTGGATTATTAGTGTGGTGGAACCTTAATGGGAAATGGATTTAAAACCTAACATCCTCTACATTCCACAAGACTCATATTCAGGTCTCCTTAACAGTCAGGTCAAAACAAGTCTATATACACAAATTCTTATGACTATGAATCTTTACTTGTACGGTGTAAGTGAAGTATAGCTCCCCATCTCAAAAGTAGCAATGAAACAGCCTCCCTCGACATGGGAACTCTAGTCCCCTGATCTAGCAACTCTTTCCTCGAGGAGCGGTGATATTCCCTTCTAAGTTCAAGTACAACCAGCTCAAGAAGAGGAGATGGAGAAAAGAATGGACGGTAACCAGTGTAGCTACCTATCCTTGGATGCATGACTAGTGTAGCCAAGTCATCCAGTTGCAAGCTTACAAAGATTTGACTTTGAAGCTCTTATTAATTAATTTTTTATATCCATGTATATACACTCCAATAGGCATTTTACTTTTCAATCAGGCCCTGTCGACTTTTGGAGATTCTTCATTTTTTTCCTTTTTTTTGAAAGTATATACAAGGTGCAGCATGTACATAAGGAGTTTTTCCTCTTGAGCTATTAGACTATCCCTCTTTTGAAGCATTATTGCAACACTATAGCATCCTTACTTTAGACCTCAATGCCACTAGACCAGGTTGAGACGCACTTTCCTTCCTAGAGGAAGACGAGAGGTTCCGCCTAGATGTACTACCCTCGTATGCTACTCCAAGCCAAAAGATTCTGCCTCCTCACTAGCTGCTCCATGAAGAGCTATGTGTAGAGTGCTTGTCCAAGATAAGCTACGTTCTGAAACATCACACATGTATTGTCAAATGTTCTACTTAGACTAATCACGATGACATGTGAACATAGTGTCATGGACTCAAAGAATTAGGTCGCTAGGACCTGAAAAGTCTTAACTCCAGTTCTTATAAGGTTCCTCTAAAATTAAGTGGATTAAGACCCAACTAAGCTCTATTTTTCAATTTTATTCCAGACTTAGTTTAAATGTCAATACTATCCTAAAAAATGCACATGCAAATGCAAGAAATATGTACAATGCAAACAACAGTTTTTTAAGCAATTTTCTAATTTTGAACTTTTTATGGGTTTTTGGAAAAGAAAGGAAAAATGATGTATATGCGAAAAGAGTTTTTTATGCAACTTTTTATAGATTTTTGGTTTTGTAGTTTAAAAAAAAAAGAAAAAAGGGTTAGTAAAATATATACAAGGATATACAAGGATTTTTTTTGTTTTGTTTGTTTTTTAATTTTTGTTTGTTGTTTTTTATTTTTTTTGTTTTTTGTTTTTTGTTTTTTGTTTTTTTTTTGTTTTCCCTTTTTTGGTTTGTTGTGTTTTTTGTGTTTTTTTGTTTTTGTTTTTGCTTTTATTTTTTTAAGGTGATCAAAATCTATACACACATGTGGATTTTACGAATTTATATACATATCCCCAAAAATAAATATATTAAAAGTACGAGTTATGTCTAATGTATATATACAATATATACGACACCCCCTGTACTTAGCTCGAACTATGTCCTCATAGTGATCAGAGAGCGGAAAAGGAAGACATAACTCGTGCTAAGAACAAAAAAGTGAAAAGACTCCTATGCTACAATGACTCAACGAGAAAATGAAAAGAATAGAAGTCAGTGTTCCTAAGTATACTTAGGATCAAGTAATCCTAAGTATAGAAGACTGTAAAAAAGGGAAAACTGATGAAGAGAATGTATGGACTCAAAAATAAAAAAACGATATGAACAACATTACCCCCTCCCCCCTATACTTAGGGTAGAGTATCCCTACGTATAGGCAACAACAAGAGTGATAAATAGGACGAATATGAATAACACAAATCCCTTCACCTCCCCTATACTTAGGATAAAGCACATCCTAAGTATAGCATATATATACACACACAGAAAATGAGTGAATGATAAACGAGAGAATAAAGAATGAAACAAAAGGATATACAAAAGGAGTGGATGTACAAAGGTCAAGAAGGTCGAAAACGAACCTTCTTGCGGGACCACTGAGGAATGGATCTAATAAGGTGTAGGTCGATATTTTGGTGTCATCATTAGACATGAACTTATCAGGATCGACCAAGAATGTATCCTCAGCAGTCTCAGAGTGTGCAGGCACAAATCGGTTAGTGGAAGTAGTGTGGTCATGTCCTTCCTGGGTATCAAAGTAAAAAGGATCAAAATCATTATCAAAAAAAGTAAAGTGAATTTCAACCTAGAGAGCCTCTATTGGATCATCATCGTTATTAAAGGTTCAAATTCCTATATAAAAGCAATCAAATCAAATTTGGCCTTATCAGTCTCATCTAAATCAAGGCGACTAAGAACAAACTCATCAGTGAAAGTAGTCAAAGCATGTTCTTCCTGTCTAGTCTCAAAGACTGTCTTCTGCTATAGGGTGTCTATCGTGTAAATCCTGTGGATGTCATCGATGCATCGCCACATACCAGAAGGGAAAACTCCAAGGTCAATGCTTTCCGAGTCTTCCTCCTTAAAGAGGAATTCTTTTGTTTCATTATCATCCAATATACAACAAGAATCTCTGATGTTATCATCAAGGTCAAGGTCATTGGGGTTGGCTACCGCGGGCACACTCTCATGGGATGCAGGTCTCTGATCACTAGTGAGTGTAGTGATCAACACATCGCTCCCTACATCAGAACGAAAGAGAATCTCTCCTGATCCATAATCAATAACGGCTCTCGCAGAAACGAGGAAAGGTCGTCCCAGGATGATGGGAGAGTGATCCATAGGGGTGGAGGTCTCCATGGGCAATACGATAAAATCTGAAGTAAAATTCATGTCCTGAATAAGAATGGCAGCGTTTTCTAGAATACTCTTCAGCCTCTTAATAGATCCATCAGCAAATTGAACTATCATCCTAGTTTTTTTGAAATGCCCAAGATGAAGAGACTGTACCATAGAGAAGGGTATTATATTGATTGACGGACCGTCATCAAGGAGAGTGTTATCACAAGAATAGTCATATATGTAGCAACTCACAAGAGGTATGGCCGTGTTCCCTTTCTTAAAATGTGAACGATGAGAGAAGGAATAGGCAATGGCCATGGTCAAGATGTGATGCTCAGATCTGCTTCTCCGATTTATCTTCTTATGTTCAGGAGCAGATAAATGGGTCATGACCTGTTGAAGTGGGGCTTTAATGATCTCGTCAATGGTGGCCATCACTTCAGGTTCAGTCAATATTTTTTTGAATTTTTGGACCTCCTCCATACAAGGGAGGAGATCGGAATCTGCATATACACGAGGATTGCCAAGTACAGTATGTATAGTCGAATTCTCAGGGTCAAAGTTGGGGACATGTGGTGGATGACTGTGTGGGAAAATGGTTTGGCATGGGTGCCCTCTCCTCACAAAATGAATCAATAATGTGTCTCCCGAAATCTTTTGGATTTTTAAAAATTTCTCATTTTTTGTATTTTGGGCAATTGCAAGCTCTCATGATTATCCTCAAGTAAAGCCATATCCTCAAATAGTGGAGCAGCGCTCCGGCTCTTATTTATGTTAAATAGATTGCTAATCCTCGAATTCATATGCTCCATCATCTGATTCAGGATCTCAAGTGTGGAAATCATGAAAATGTGACTCCAAAATCCCAGGGTCGGGTGAGTGGAATGAGGTTGGGTGAGAATCAGAGTCCGTCTCCTGAAATAATGGGTTAGGCGGATATACACAAAAATTAGGAGGAAAGTCCTCCTGAAAAAAGGACAGTGGATCGGCTAGAGGGTACGAGGGATCTGCAAAGATCAGATTAAAATAACTCCAATCGACCATCTCTGAAACAAAAAGACGGAGATCGGGAGAACATGATAGTCAAGTCAAGTTATGCAAGACAAAGGCACAAATGTGCAGAAGGATCTAGTTTGCACACAAGCAATCAAACACAATACAAACATCTAGTTCACCAACTCTATGCAATGTGAAGACCGTGAAGGTTCGGTCAATTATCTTGTCAATTTTAGAGATTGGTGAGAAAACAATCTATCAGAGCGCTTAAAGCGAGTTGTTAGGAACCCAATGCTCCCATGAGACTGTCCCAATCTCACAACTAGTTTTCCCAACCAGTAGGGTGCAGATCGTTTACCGGCTACCCGATCTGCCCACTCTGCTAAGGAAACCCCTGGACCAATTACTGCCTACCCGGTGAAGTACTCACTAGAGAACAACTAATCACAAGACGGTAGTCTGAAGAGAGTTCAGATGTGGTTCTATCCTAGTGTGTGGGTCGCTCTCTCGCTGCAGATAAATCAAACAAGGTAGGGTTTACTCTCCTCAAAACAATGATTTTTCCTACGTTTATTTTAGGGTCAAGTTTTCTTTAACAGTCCTGAATTTTAGGCAGTTATCACTTGATTTGAATATTTTCAATGAATCGCCTACTGAGTGTCCAATTTCCTTTTAACTTATGTGAGTGAAAAGAAGGAAGGAGATCGGAAATGCCAATGCATGATTAAACACAATGATGCATGCAGGGATTAGAGATGTGTACATTCTCGCCAGCATTCTACATGCAGGGTGATCCATGCAGAATTTAAATACAGAAATATAAACTAATCTATATCCAAATGCAAGTGAACCGTCCAAACAATAGCTTATATTAACGGGCAAGAACTGATTAATTTGATTAAGTCCAATTATGCTCTATTCTATAGGTACAAAAATTATTGTTTGGGGTGTTTGGACCTAAATACCTGGCTCAAGCAAATTAGTTAAAGCAATCAATAGGTAGCTTATTAAATCCACGTGAAATAAAGAAAAAAATAAGGTGATGAAAACAAAATCAGTGAGGTCCTCCAAGTGCATCGGCACTCGGTGAAATAGACTTCGCAACAAATGAATGTTCGTTTAAAAGAGTTCACATGCTAGAAAAAATAAAGAAAAAAATCTATTTTTTGATCTCCTTCAATTCTTCTTTTTCTCATCTCTTGTTATTATGCAGCTTGGTGAAGAATCAAGCTGCCCCCGCTTCGCTTGGGTGCTTCAGCTCTCCTAGGATCGCCTCCTTCACTTAGCAAGCCCTCACAAGAAAAAGAAAAGAGAGAATGTGTATGAAATACAATTATCAAATATGAGGAAAAAAATTGGAATAAAGACAGTGAATATGAACAATGAAATAATGTGGCAAAATATAAATAGATATTTATAACCAAGAATAGCAGGTCAAAAGAGAAACCTAACTACCCTCGTTATGCCTCCCCGGCAACAACGCTATTTTGTTGGGCGAGGATTTTTTAGGAGTGATTTATTATTTTTATTCCCTGGAAACGACGCCATTTTGTTGAGCAAGATTCTTAGGGTTTTGGAATCAAGATATTAAAATAAATGCACAGTGGTCATTGCAACCCAAATATCCCACAACAAACAAACAATTTTTTTCTTTCTCAAGCTACAAAAATAATTACAAGAGAATAATGAAGCGAGGGTTATTCAAATAATCGAAAATCAATTAAAAGAAAAAGGGAATCTCAAATGCAAACTATCTTGGTTTTTTGTGAATTTTTTGTCTTTTTATTTTTTTTAAAAAAATTTTATTTCTTATTTTTTATTTTCTGATTTTCAAATTTGTAATGATTTTGATTTTTGAAATTTTTAAATTTAAAAAATAAAGAACAATATGCACAAGGGAAGAATTATACGCACAACACTCTTTTTGTATTTTCCAATTATATCAAAAATGCTCAGAAAAATCAAAAGAAAATATTTTTGGGTTTTAAACTATTTGAAATATTTTTGAGAATTTTTGTATAATTTTTAGGTATTTTTAAATTTTTGTAAAAATCGAACAGTGGAAAAAATGATAAACAATATACAACCTGGAGTAATTTGCAATTTAAAAATATGTAGCCAAAACTCTTAGAGACTATTTTTATGCTAAAATATAGACAAATATCTATAAACAATAAGTGAAATCATGATTTTTGGATTTGTGTATAATTTTCTGTGATTTTTCTAATATTTTTGATATTTTTCAACTTTTTTGAGTTTTGAAAAGAATTAATGCACGAAAATTGCAAAGAAATTAAAAGACGATGAAAGGAAATTAATCTAAGTTTTTTGGAATGTTTATAGCAATATTCAAATTTTTATGAATTTTTGAATTTCAAGAAGAGAAAATGACATTGTTTTTTTATTTTTTAATAATAACAAAGAAACTAAAATGCAATGAAAATTTTGTGCTAGAAAGATACACACATCAGGAGCATAGCATGATTGTTGGAGAATTTATTGAGAGAAAATGGTATTTATTTCAATAAGAAGAAGCATGTAAATCAAGTCTGGAAAACATGGATTCATTTGCAAATAGTTAATATTCAAGCATCAAGCAAATGATAAAAGTGAACCTGTAGGGAGAAAATGTGAAGTTACCCCGGTGAGGGATGGTCCTGCACGTGACTGGATGGGTTGACAGGGGTATTTTTAAAATTTGCAGAAATATGAGGGAAGTTATTGCAATTTTCCCCAAACAAAATTAATCTTTTAGGGCGACTATTAGGAGTCTTTCTTTCACACCAAGATGAGGTGTTGCCCCTTGCGACCTGCTCTCCAAGGGGGCGGCGGCGTGTACGATAGAGGGCGGCTGGGTTTTGGCAGCATCGTCTTCATGCTGGCGGAGGCATGGGGAGCAGGAGGCGGTCGCATGGTGGTGAATGCTCCAGACGGCTGGTGGAGGGGATGCAAGCGGTAAGGCGGATGGAGAGGAGCAGTGGCTCGTGCGGGGGCATGCAGATCTAGCGGTGGAGCACGGCGGAGGGCCATGCAGCGGGCAGAGGACGGTGGCGACGGCCGTTGGGAAGGTGCTACAGGCACAGGTGGCAGCAGTAGCTGGGTGATTGCCCCTTGCACGGTCGATGGTGGTCCTTCGGTCAAGCGGAGAGGGGTGGCGAGCGTCGCATGCAGCTGGTGGGATAGCGCCGACCGCGGTTGGAGAGGTGGAGGCGTCACCGTTGGGCGGAGACGGACTGAGTGGTCATGGGCGTCGCCGATGGTTGGAGAGGTGGCACTTGCGGCTTGTTGTTTTTTTTATTATTTTTTATTTTTTTATAAATCAGAAATGAAAAGAATTTTTTTTAATATTTTTTCAGACAAAACAAGAACGGCAACCGTTTCTTTTTTATAGTCTTTTTATATTTTTTGTTTCTTTATCCTGCAAAACAAATGTTAGAAAGAAAGAAAAAATATTTTTATTTTTTATTTATAAATAATTAGGATGTGAGCATGATGGCTTGATCCCAAAATCAAATGGAAGATGTGAACGAGTGTGGTTCCGAGGAGCGTGGCGGATAGAACCGGATCTCCGACCACCATAAGTGGTCGGAGGTGAGAGATCGTGCAAGGTAGAACAGGTACGTGTAGAGATCGAGAAAGTGAAATGAAAAATAGGAATCGAATGTGGATAAAAAATATGATGGATTCTAAGATCTAGATAAAAATGATTATGAAATAAAAATGCGAAAAAAATAAAACTACGATTAATCCTAGATTAAAAATAAGAGAAATGGATCTCACCTTAGGAGCGGAAAAGACCGTGATCGCCTCGACGAACGCAGACTTGTTTTCACCAGATGGCTCGGAGGCTAGGTGCCTCTCTGCGACAAGATAGCTCTTGGAGAAAAGGCTCCTCTCACCAAATATTGATCAAGTTGAAATGAGGGAGAGGGAGCCATATTAATAAATAAAGAATGGAGTTCAAATTTTTAAAATTTTCAATGAAGATAAGAGATAAGAGAAAATAATTGAAATGAGATAAAGTTAAGATTATTCACAAAAATTAAAAAAATGTCTTTTCATCATTTTATTAAATTGAATAAAAAACGTTAATTTTTTTATTTTTTGTGGTGGTTATTAAAGAATAGCAACTATATACATATATTATATACATATGGTACATTATATACATAGTTAAATAAGGAAATTAATTTTTTTTGTTTTAAAATTTTTATTTTTTATTTTTTAAATAATTAGTAAAAATATTTACAAATACAATATGTACAAATAAATGGTAAAATTGCAGAAACCACCCAGAAACCAACTTTTCAACCGTAACTCCAAAAATTATGAAATCTCAAACATTTTAAAGGTAATTTAATTTAGAGTATAATAGAAGTGAGTTTGATTCAATTTGAGTTCATATCGAGCTGCAATTGGTCTTTCAATTATCGCTTAATGGATTATTCCAAGTGTGGTTGATTTTATTATGTACATGATTTAATTTTGCAAATATTTTTATTATTTAGTACACATTTTTGTTTACAACTTTTGTTTTGAACATTATTTTGTTTGAGGTCAATTTATGTATAAATAAAATAGTGTAAGTATATAAATATTTACAACACATTTTTTTTGGATTTTTTATTAAGAACCCTATCTCCCATTACTTTATTCTTGGTCGATCAGGTCAAGTCTTGACCTTCTCTCGGGGTTCGGGTCAGCCTGTATCTATTACATATATACGGTCTTCGTTTCTTTCTTTTTTTATTTTTTTCTTTATTTTTCCTTTATTTATTTTTTATTTATTTTAGGTTAAAATGGTAATAAGTGTACAATATTTACATACAGATGCAAGTTAGTAAGAATATGGAGTCAGTATTATAGACATGTGTTTTATAAGGGATTTTAAGCTAAAATAAATGAATAAAGATGATGAAATGCATGTTTATCAAGTACTTCTGTGACTTCCATATGACATCGAAAGAATTGGATGAATGCCAATACTATAATAAATTGATGTTATGATAGTATGGCTATCAAGTCTATCTTAGATCCTTAGAGAAAGACCTAGATAGTGCATCGGAATAATCTATACCTACCTATCATCATTGAAATTGATTTACCTATTAGACAATATTAGAAGTCTAAAAATTGTATCTCATTCTTCTAATAACACTTGCAATTAGTTGCATATGTGTTAGAAGACTAGAAAATTTGATCTTAAGCTTTAGTAGTCATCCACATGGATATTGATGTAATTATTACAACAATCTCCATTGGATAGATAGACTTCATAATTTCAGTGGAAGAGCTCTTAGTCTTAGAGAATGTCTCTATGACCTAAATATTAGAATACACTTATTGTTTATTTCTAAATGTTGGAAATAAAAATGAATTCTGGAATAAACCTATCACAAAGAGTTATGATGGATATATTTCATATAGTAATCTAGCATCTAGTGGACTCTACTAAATTAGAAAATTAATGAATGGTTCATTAACATTTCTAATACTGAAAATTAAACCTTTAAGATCAATAAGGGGATGAAGATCATTTGACAATGATCTGGCATCATGTCTTGGACATAAGTTTGTTGATGAGATCAATAGACTAGTAAGATGTTGAACTTTAGATTATCAAAAGGTTCAAAACTTACATACTTATGAATATTGTGTTCAAAGTTCAAATGTCCAATGCACCCTTCTCTTGGAATGGTGTCAGATGTCAAGGAATTCAAGATCTCATACATGTTAATGTTTGTGGATCATTTGTATCATAATAAACATTAATGATATGTGATATCATTCGATGATTATTTGTGATATGATATATCTTCCCTTCACCTTTGAAAGCTTTAAAATGTTCAAAGATTTCACAATTTTGATTTAGAATCAAAGTTGGAAGGAAAATGAAATGAATTTGATCGGACCTAGGTAGAAAGTACCTATTAGATGAATTCAAGGAATACCTTATGGGGAAAGGAATATCATTCCTATCTCAATCATTCTAATGTACCTTGACTCAATAGAGTTGTAGGAAGATACAATTGGATCATTTGGGACATGATTTGATCAATGATGAATCTTAGCATAATTACCTCTTAGTTTCCAAGGTATATGTATAGTAGAGACTACAATATATATCCTTAATAAGGTTCCATGCTAGTAAGATGGAACCATGCACCAGAGAGTGCTACTTCATTAGGAAAATAAAGGATGGTATTGGATACCTACTTTATAAACTTTAGATTCTTAAAAGATTTCATCTCTAAAGATATGCTTCTTATAGGATGACTCTCTTTAGAATCAAAATAAAAATGAAGTGAAGGAACTCATTTAATCTTGAAAGATAATGTGGCTCCTGAAATCGGAAACCAAAAGGACTATTGAAGATGAAGCACTAATACCTCTTCAAAAGAGTTTGAGGATGGATTCCATGTCTCAGCTAAGCGTGACAATGATCTTACTTCATGTGATGAAGCTTCTGAAGATCATGACATGGAAATATGGATGTTAGCGGTAAAAGTAAACTTCATATAAAAGTGTTGTATATGGACCCTCGATGATCCACCTATAAGGGTAAAACATGTTAGGTGTAAATGGATCGTTAAGAGAAAGAGGGAACTTGATGAGAAGGTACAAACCTTCAAAGCATAGCTCGTATCCACAAGATACACACCAAAGAGAAGACATCGCTTGCGATGAGACTTTCTCTTCTGTGACCACGCTTAAACCCATCAGAATATTGCTAACCATAGCTACACAACTTGACTTTGACATCTACAAGATGGAAGTCAATATTGCATTCCTCTATGAATACCTCTCCGAAATTCACATGAAGTAGTCCCAGAGCTTCTGGTTAAGGAAAGCAAGGTGTACAATCTAAGGAACTCCATCTATGGACTCAAATAAGCTTCTTGTGGTTGGAACAATAGATTTGATGAAATTATAATGGTTATGATTTCATGTATAATCCCGATGAACCATGTGAAGTTTAGTGGGAGTGTCATTGTGTTCACTGTGCAAAATGTAGATGATATACTACTCATTTGGAATGACATAAGGATAATAATAACAAGTGTTTTATAATCTGATTGTTCCATACCTTGAGATATGATCTCAAGGATACCTCTTAAGTCTTAGTTATGAAGTTGTTCAAAAGCAAAGAAAAGAGGGTATTGGGACTGTCACATTAGTAGTATACCTTGGACATTTCCATTTTCTGTAAAATTGCAAGAAAGGCTCCTTTTCCTTAAGATATGGTACTGACCTATCTAAAGAGATAGCACCTCAAGGAGTTAAGGAAGTGAATGCTTAAACTGCTTGCCCTTGTGCATCAGTTACGAAAATCCAAGTGTATGCTAGATGTGTACTAAAGTCAGATGTCTTTCATACAGTGGGAGTAGTATACTATTACTAATCCCACTATGGAAATAAAACATTTAGTTGCAATAATAACAACGTATTCAAATAAGACAAGACTTAGAGATAGTAATCTCAAGGTCTTATCTTCAAGAACATAAGACTTTATAGATAATGATCTAAAATGTCTTAACTACAGATACATTAGGATATAGAGATCTTTCTGAATAAGGGCATTCTGATAAGTATAATAGAAATTACATACTTATTATAATGATTATTTAATTGTAGTGTTAAAAACACTATAATTAACAAAATTAGGTATTGGTTGCATAAGACGCAGCATTCGCATTGGATGTGAGCATTGTTATTAGGAGATATACAAGTGTCGTAAAAGGACTTGGCATAGTTTCTTGGTAACAGAGTGACTGATCAACTTACCTACCTATTTTTCGAAATAGTCTATTATTGTCACATGAGTGAGGTTTTAAGTATTAGCCCATTAATTGCTCTTTAGGCTAGTGGGCGATTGTTGGACATGCGAGCCCACGACGAGCCATTATGCAATAAATGTTATTGCAAATATCATTCCCTTATCTGAAATGAAGAAAAACTAATTTGCATAATAGGTCCCTTAGTACAATTAGGGTTATGTACCATAGTCATCTTAATTATTATATAGCTGTTGATTCAATTATTGAATAATAGAGGCAGGTGCTTGGATGAATATATAAAGAGTTAGATTGGGGACTCATCAAATATCGTCAAACGATTATTAAGGGATGATCTCCAACTTGAGAAGGAGATGGTAATCCTTTCTCTAAAGGCTGATATCTAATTAACCTCTTGATGCATGCCCTCTGCATAGTAATAGAGACTCGGAGGTATTAGATAAGTTAGGTCAAAGAGTTAACTTGACAAGATCGAGATAACCAAAGTCCTATGTTGTATGTTGTCACGATATAGGCACGCATCCTCTGACATGAGACATATGTGTTACTATATGTCTGAGTATGTATATTTGGTAGACCAATAGGTTGATGATCTAACTAAGGTCTATACACCGACGCACTGGTGTGCATGAAAGGGCATATGAGTAATACGATCTCTCAAAGGGATCATACAGGTTCATTACTGAACTGGAAGACACGAGCTCACTCATGAGATATTGGAAAGAATCAAATTATGTGCATTGTCGTCTTGCTTTGGAAGCTTGACTGAATTTGTAGGTTTGATATATGCTTTTGGAAAGTATATGATCAACACTTAGGTATGATATATGCTTTTGGAAAGTATATGATCGATACCGACTCCCAATGATCGAATGGGAAACATAATGATAAAAACCTGAAGTAGATAGTGTAAAATTGAACTAATATTTCTGGCTTATTTTGTGTCTTCCAATATGCATGATGTACATGTATTAGGAATACCCGAGAGTGATGTGACCATAAACGATTGTCTAGACATGATGCTTCCATTCCTAGTAAGTGATGAAACGGGTCTGGATTTTAGTGACCTCTCAGTAGAGAAGTGATCTGATCATGGTACAAGTGTTGGACACTGATATGAATGTGATTCAGATACAATTAGAAGATTAGATCTACGACTTTAATTTAGTCAAACATCTATGGGAGGTCCACAAGATTTGGATTTGAGATTTAATCTCAACATCCAAGTCACAATACCTGGAGCAATACAATTGCCCAGTCCTTATCTCTAAGTATTCATGGAGAAAACATATTATCCTTGAAAGAGTTCGTGGATAATTTCACTGTTGATATATGTATCCGAGCATTGAGAAATGGATAATTAAATGTGTTTTAATTATCATGAATAATAATTTTATTCATACTATAAAGATAGTTATCTAAGATAATTAAATGTGATTTAATTATCAAAGATGTAAATAATATGAATGTGATTCATATTATTTTGGCACATGAGAATAGAGATCCAAGATGATTAAATGTGACTTAATTATCATGGATATGAATAATGCGGATAACACTATCCATATTAATCATATATATTATAAATGTAATTTATAATATATAAGAGACAGATATTTATAAATAACATTTACAATTTAAATATTGTTGTGAATTGGATTCACGTTGGACAATTAATTGAAATGTAATTTACATTTTATTTGGGTTGTGAATGTGATTCACAATTTTTCAATGGCAAGATTGCAATACTCACAAAATAAATATAAGTTATTTTTATAGAATAATTTACAACAAGTGTTGTTGTAAATATTGGAGTTTTCTATGGAATAATGTAATCTCATGAGATTACATGAAGATTTCACCTTCCTACTAAGGGAGGGAGGACAACCACCAATCCCATTAGGAAAGGGTGGTTGTCCCCCCTTTGAATGGAAGGAGGCAATCTTGCTTTCATTGTCTCCATGCTTGATTGATATAATTTGAGATTAATTATATTGATATATATATATATATATTTAATCTAAATTAAATTAATTGTTGTTGTGTTTTTACAATAAAATCTTGGCCATTAAAAGAAGCACAAATCAATCTCATCCATTGATTTTGTGTAATTCATGGATTGTGATCCATGGACTCCCAAATTTCTATTTAAGAAGAGGCACCCCTTTCTCTTCAAAAGTTACAAGAACAACAATAACAACATATGCTCTCTCTCCCTCTCATTCTCTGCACATCCTCCCTCTCTCTCATTGTGGTCGTCCACCACAGAGGCCTAGAGAGAGTCACCATCGTCGCAGCTTCGCCGGATTGTTTGCTCATGGATCTCCATCTCTTTCGGTGCACCTCGCTCATGAAGAAGATGTCATATCTTGTGTGACGAGATCAGGAGATTCGTCGCTTGGTTCATCAACATGGATTGCGAGGAGCACACATTTCATCAACGCGCTCGCAAGTGTCTCCTCCGTCTGTTCAAACTTGAGACAGGAGGTCTCTTCGGTTAGAGACTCGATCACAACCATGCTTCAATAGGTAACCCTAATACTTGTTTGTGGTTTAGATGAAATGATCCGAGAAGTGTTCTTGGATCATGTGGTTTCATCGTTTGAAATTTTTAAATTTCGTTGCCTCGAGCGACTAGTGCGACAAGTCGCTCCCGATCACATACTATGTGATCCTCATGCTTCTGTGATGCACTTAAGTATATTATCATATTCTTAAAGTGGTATCAGATTCAGGTTTGGAGGTACGATCCATAAACCTAGGATGACTTGGGCTCATTAAGGTTTGTGAAATTTTATCACATTTTATTCACGCAGACCCGTTTTGTGCAATTTTGCCATCCTATTTTAATTGTTTATATATTAAATTATGTTCCCCTTTATTAAGAAAACCGTGGGATTTGAGTTTGCGTGATTGGAATCTGATTGCTCAAGTTATGATCATTTTAGTGAACATGTATCCATTATTTCGGGATTGTGAATCTTGATATAATTAAGAGTTAATTACTGTTTTGAAACACCTAGAAATGTGTGTAAATCAATTGGGTTCTGTTGTAAATCAAATTATAAAACTTTTGAAACTTATCTTACATGATTTGGATTTAAATTGATTGAGATATGCTAATTTTAGTAAGAGAGGATGACTGCTGGAAATTACGTTCCTAATCAAGAACCATGTGATTGTCATTTAACAATTAATGAAATTAATGGTTAACTTCCTGGAATAATTATTGATGAATATTTTGTGAAATATTTAATAATGATATTTCCTTAAATGGCATTGCCTTAACCAATAATTGATTAGATGTGATCTAGATCACAATTGGTTACATGATCTTTTTTCCAACAAACAAAGTTGCTTGAATAGGATTGGGGATTTGTTAAGAAAATATCCTTATAATGTTAATCAAAATGTTTTGATTATTATTATATGATATAACTTCGGTTGAAAGGCCGATTATCATCTCAAGTACAAAGTGATCAACTGGCATTATCCTGACCCGAGACAGATATGGTGTCTAGTCAGGGAGTGTTTGGGTAGCGGGTTGCTCTGTGACCGGTCTATCCCCCACTCTGGTTGGTACTTGCCATGATAGTAGGTAAGGAAGGGATAATATTTGAGAGATTATGACGTATTTTCTAATTAATAAAATTTGAATAATATGTATTTTTGAGATAATCCTTCAAGTAACTTTTAAAATTGTTTGTTGGTTGATTGATTGGATTGATAATTAATTTAATATGATTAAATAATTAGATCAAATTAAAATTAAAACACTCCATTATGAATAGAGTTGTTATTTTCCTTGGAATAATTAATCATAATGAATATGATTCATAATAATTAATTAGAATTTGAACATGATATGGAGGATCACATAAGCGACATCAATGGTCTCCCGTCAAAGCGAAGGGTTCCTTCGCTAGGGATTGTATGTAGGAGACGCTTGTCCGAAGTGACAACTCCTGCATACAAGCGCATCTGGATCGGGCTCTTTGCTTCTCGAGAGTAAGGCCGTATTTGTAGTGACCCCAATATTGGGTCTTCATATTATTGAGGCGATATTGGATTGCGCATAGCGAGTGCTATTCTTGTTGATGGTTGGTTCAATTAATGATGGGTCAACATCACCTTTGGGGTGGTGGGATCGAGTGTTAAAGACCTAATTGGGATTGCAAGTTGGACTTACAAGACGAAATGTGTTCCCGCTTCTTTTTATCTGAGTTACAAGTTCTCATATTATTGGGATGTGACAAAGATAAGAAAGGAGATCTCAGATCTTGCTTGAGATATAATGTTAAGTATATCTCTTACATTGAAAGTGAATAAGGGAATAAACTTTCAGTGTCGACAAGGCAAGACAACTTTGATATAAAAATTCCTTCAAAGTAATATATATATATATATTCGCAAATTTCCTATTTTAGATAATCCTTCGTTAAACCCAATCAATACTATACTCAATAATAACCAATAAATTCTCATGAATTGGATTCGTAATCAAGATATTGTACTTGCAGTTGGACACATAATGTATGTGATTGCAATGTGCAAGTTTCCTCATAATAATGATGAATGACAATTAAATAGATTATATGACAACAATCCTAGGGTTTGTATGTCTCTTTAATATTGATTTCTCATCGAATGTACTTTGGAAGTGGCATGTCGATGATGACCGTAATTGTCGAATAATCCTTATAAAATCTAAGAAGAAGTTCTGGCAAACATATGTGCTCTCGACATTTAATCATGAATGACAAGTTCACTGCATCACGTAGAATGGTGGCTCTATAAGAGATGATGTATTCAAAATGTTTGAGTACCTATTTCAACCTAAGTCTGTAAGAGTTAAGATGTATGTAGATATGATGAGTGTCATCATTCTATTATCTATACTCAAGTCATTCATGAAGCTTCATAATACTCGTATTGTATAAATTGAATGAAACATGTATAAATGTTCAAATACTGTTATATTAAAATCCTTTGAATTCAACATAAGAGATCCTTGTCTTAAGCAATGGTTGTTTATAGATTAAGGGAGCGTATAGGAAGCATGGGTTCGACCAAAGTTAGGACGAAAATTAGAGAGTTGATTGTACTTATGTGACTTCCGTATGACATCCAAAGAATTGGATGAATGCCAATGCTGTAATAAGTTGATGTCATGATAGTATGACTGTCAAGTCTATCTTGGATCCATAGAGAAGGATCCAGATAGTGCATCAGAATAATTTATATCTACCTGTCATCATTGAAATTGATTTACTTATTGCACAATATTATAAGTCTAATAATTGTATATCATTCTTCTAATAAAACTTGCAACTGGTTGCATATGTATTAGAAGACTAGAAATTTTGATCTTAAGGTTTAATAGTCATCCACATGGATGTTGATGCAATTGTTGCAACAATCTCTATTGGATAGATAGACTTCATAATTTCAGTGGGAGGGCCCTTAGTCTTACAGAATGTCTCTATGACCTAAATATTAGAATACACTCATTATTTATTTCTAAATGTTGGAAATAAAAATGAATTCTGGAATAAATCTTTCATAAACAGTTATGATGGATATATTTTAGATAGTAATCTAGCATTTAGTGGACTCTACTAAATTAGAAAATTAATTAATGGTTCATTAACATTCTAATGATGAAAATTAAACATTTAAAGATCAATAGGGGGATGAAGATAATTTGATAATGTTTTGGCATCATGTCTTGGACACAAGTCTGTTGATGAGATCATTAGACTAGCAAATGTTGAACTTTAGATATACTTATGAATATTGTGTTCAAAGTACAAATGTCCAATGCACCCTTCTTTATGAATGGTTTTAGATGTCAATGTATTCAAGATCTCATACATGTTAATGTATGTGGATCATTTGTATCATAATAACATTAATGATATATGATATCATTCGATGATTATTTGTGACATAAGATTTCTTCCCCTCGCCTTAGGAAGCTTTGAAATGTTCAATGATTTCATAATTTTGGTTTAGAACCAAAGTTTGAAGGAAGATGAAATGAATTTGATCTAACCTAGGTAGCAAGTACCTATTAGATGAATTCAAGGAATACCTTATGGTGAAAGGAATATCATTCCTATCTCAATCCTCCTAATGTACCTTAACTCAATAAAGTTGTAGGAAGATATAATTGGATCATGTGGGAAATGATTTGATCAATGATGAATCTTAGAATATTTACCTATTAGTTTCCTAGGTATATATGTAGTAAAGACTATAAAATATATCCTTACTAAGGTTCCATGGTAGTAAGCTGGAATCATGCACCAGAGAGTGCTACTTCATTAGGAAAATAAAGGATGGTATTGGACACCTACTTTATGACCTTGAGATTCTTAAAAGATTTCATCTCTAAGGATAGGATTCTTAGAGGATGGCTCTCTTTAGAATAAAAATAAAAATGAAGTGAAGGAACTCATTTAATCTTGAGAAGATAATGCGGCTCCTGAAATCAGAAACTAAAAGCACTATTGAAGATAAAGCACTAATACCTCTTGAAAAGAGTTTGAGGATGGATTTCATGTCTCAGCTAAGCATGACAATGGTTTTACTTCATGTGATGAAGCTTCTGAAGATCATGAAATGGAAAGATGGATGTTAGCAGTAAAAGTAGACTTCATATACAAGTGTTGCATATGGACCCTCGAGGATCCACCTATAAGGGTAAAACATGTTAGGTGTAAATGGATTGTTAAGAGAAAGAGGGAACCTGATGATAAGGTACAGACCTTCAAAGCACGGCTCGTATCCACAAGATACACACCAAAGAGAAGTCATCGCTTGTGATGAGACTTGCTCTTCAGTGACGATGCTTAAACCCATCGGAATATTGCTAACCATAGCTACACAACTTGACTTTGACATCTACAAGATGGAATTCAATATTGCATTCCCTTATGAATACCTCTCTGAGGTTATTCGCATGAAGTAGACCCATGGCTTCTGGTTAAGGAAACAAAGGTGTACAAGCTAAGGAACTCCATATATGAACTCAAATAAGCTTCTTGTGGTTGGAATAATAGATTTGATGAAATTATAATGGTTATGATTTCAGATAGAATCCCGATGAACCATGTGAAGTTTAGTGGAGGTGCCATTGTGTTCATTATGCTAAATCTAGATGATATCCTAATTATTTGAAATGACATAATGATAATAATAACAAGTGTTTTATAATATGGTTGTTCCATACCTTGAGACATGATCTCAAGGATACCTCTTAAATATTAGTTCCGAAGTTGTTCAAAAGCAAAGAAAAGAGGGTATTGGGACCGTCACATTAGTAGTACACCTTGGACATTTGCATTTTCTAGATAATTCCAAGAAAGGCTTCTTTTCCTTAAGATATGGTACTGACCTATCTAAAGAGATATCACCTCAAGGAGTTAAGGAAGTGAATGCTAGAACTGTTTGCCCTTGTGCATTAGTTACGAGAATCCAAATGTATGCTTGATGTGTACAAAAGTTAGATGTCTTTCATAAGAGGGAGTAGTAAACTGTTACTAATCCAATTATGGAAATAAAACACTTAGTTGCAGTAATAACAATATCGTCAAAGAAGACAAGACTTAGAGATAGTGATCTCAAGTTCTTATCTTCAAGAACTTAAGACTTTATAGATAGTGATCTAAAAGTTCTTAACTGCAGATACCTTAGGAGATAGAGATCTATGGGAATAAGGGCATTCTAATAAGGATAACAGAAATTACATACTGGTTATAATGATTATTGATTTTAGTGTTAAAGACACTATAATTAACAAAATTGTTTGGTTGCATAATATGCAACATTCGCATTGGATGTGAGCCATGTTACTAGGAGATATGCAAGTGTCGTAAAAGGAGTTGGCGTAATCTCTTGGGAACAGAGTGACTGATCAACTTACCTACCTATTTTTCTAAATATCCTATTATTGTCACTTGAGTTAGGGTTTAAGGATTAACCCATTAATGGCTCTTTGGGCTAGTTCGGGATTGTTGGACATGCGAGCCCACGGTGAGCCATTATGCAATAAATGTTATTGCAAATATCATTCCCTGATCTGAAATGAAGAAAAACTAATTTACATAATAGGTCCCTTAGTAAAATTAGGGTTATGTACCATGGCCATCTTAATGAGCATATAGTTGTTGATTCAATTATTGAATCATTGAGGCAGGTGCTTCTATGAATATCTAAATAGTTAGATTGAGGACTTATCAAGTATTGTCAAATGATTATTAAGAGATGATCTCCAGACTGAGAAGTAGATGGAAATCCTCATCTCTAAAGGTTGATATCTAACCAACCTCTTAATGCAGGTCCTCTGCAAAGGAATAGAGACTCAAAGGTGTTAGATAAGTTAGGTCAAAGAGTTGACTTGACAAGATCGAGATAACCGAAGTCCTATGTTGTATGTAGTCACGATATAGGCATGCATCCTCCGACCGGAGACAGATGTGTTACTATATGTTTGAATATGTACATTTGCAGACCAATAGGATGATGACCTAACCAAGGTCTATACACCGATGTGCTGGTGTACATGCAATGGCATATGAGTAATACGATCTCTCAAAGGGATCATACAGGTTCATTACTGAACCGGAAGACATGAGCTCACTCATGAGATATTGGGAAGAATCAAATTCCATGCACGGTCGTCTTGCTTTGGAAGCTTGATTGAATTTGTAGGTTTGGTATATGCTTTTGGAAAGTATATGATCAACACCTAGGTATGGTATATGCTTTCGGAAAGTTTATGATCGATACTAACTCCCAATGATCGAATGAGAAACTTAACCATAAAATCCTGAAGTATACAGTGTAAAATTGATCTAATACTTCGGGCTTATTTTGGGTCTTCCAGTATGTAGGACGTACATGTATTAGGAATACCTGAGGGTGATGTGATCATAAACGATTGTATAACCATGACGCTTCCATTCCTAGGGAGTGATGAAACATGTCTAGAATTTATTGACTCCTCTCAGTAGAGAAGTGATTTGATCTTGGTCCAAATGTTGGACCTTGATTTGAATGTGATTCAGATACAATTAGAATATTAGATCTACGGCTTTGATTTAATCAAACATCTATGGGAGGTCTGCAAGATCTGTATACCAATTATAATGCGTAACATTGAATTAACGTAGATGGGCCGATATTCCAGCTTAAACCGAGACATCATAAACGAACTAGTAAATAGTGATTCCCTACAAAACTTCTATAAACTCAATAAGAATTTATATTTGAGCGGGCTTATAATTACTAATGAAGGTTTGTAAATTCGGCATGAGATAATACATGCATTTGAGATTTGATCTCAATATCCAACTCACTATATGTGTAATAATACAATCGCCCTGTCCTTATATCCAAGTATTCGCGGAGAAAGCGCATTATCCTTGAAAGAGTTCATGGATAATTTCATTGTTGATATATGTATCCGAGCATTGAAAAAATAGATAATTTAATGTGATTTAATTATAATTAATAATATAAATTTGATTCATATTATGAAGAGAGTTATCTAAGATAATTATATGTGATTTAATTATCAAAGATGTATAATGTGAATGTGATTCATATTATTTAGGCGTATGAGGATAGATATCCAAGATGATTAAATGCGATTTAATTATCATGGATATGAATAATGTGGATATCACTATCCATATTAATCATTGTTGACACAAGTTTTTTGGGGATTGATAATTAATGATGGATATGAAGTCGTTGCGATCCCCAAAATTCTCGACTCAAACAAACAAATTTTTTTCTTCTCTCACTGCAAAAGAATTACAGATAATAATGTGGAGCGGGAGAAATGTTTTGCTACTTATTTACATGTATAGAAGACATGATCGAACTCAGGGAGGCCACAATTCCTGAGGGTTATTCAAATAATCGAAAGAAATTCAATTAAGAGAAAAAGTAGGAATCTCAAAGGCAATCTATCCTTGGTTTTTGTGGAATTTTTCTCTTTTTCATTATTTTTATTTTTTTATTTTTTTATTTTCTGATTTTCAAATTTGTAGTGATTTTAATTTTGCAATTTTTTTAAAATTTCAAATAAGGAACATTATGCACAAGATAAGAAATAAGCACTCCAAACTCTTTTTTGTATATTTCAATTATATCCAAAATGTTCAAAAAATCCAAAGAAAATATTTTTGGGTTTTAAAGACTTTGAAATGTATTTGGGAATTGTTTTAGAATTTTCAGATGTTTTTCGTACTTTTCTAAAAATCAAACAGTGGCAAAAATGATAACCAGTGCATAGTCGGGAGTAATTTGCAACTTAAAAATATTTTAATGCCCAAAACTCCTGGCAATTAATTTTATGATAATATAGACAAATATCTACAAATAGGAACTAAAATCACGATTTTTGGATTTTTGTAGAATTGTTTATGATTTTTTTAAGATTTTTAGTATTTTTCAATTTTTTGAGGTTTTTAAAAGAATTAATGCGTGAAATTTGGAAAGAAATTAAAAAAAAATAAAATAAAACTAATCTAACTGTTTTTTGGAATTTTTGGAGCAATATTCGAAATTTTTGAATTTCCGGAAGAGAAAAAGACATTGTTTTTTTATATTTTTTTAATAATAATAAATGAATTTAAAATGCAATGAAAATTTTATGCAATGAACATGCACATAACAGGAGTATACACAATTTTATTGTAGATTTTTCAAAACATATACCACATTTATTTAAATAAAAAGAACTTGCAAAATAAATAGTTTGGATCACATGGACTAAAATGTAAATACTTAATGTTTTTGCCTCAAATAAATAACAGAAATAAAACAGATGGAAGATTTCACAAAATACCTAATGAGTGCGTGTGTTGCACGTGACTTGCTGAAGTGGGGGCTTTTCTGAAATTTCTGAAAAATTCCAAGGGCTCAGATGTAATTTCTCCTAAATTAGGCTTCGGAGTTCTTCTTGACAATATGAAGAACTTTCGAGGGGTCGTTGCAATTTTTCAGAATAAAATAATACCCCTTAGGTTGCATTTGGTTGGGGGGTTACCCCCCACTTTGGGTGGGTAACCCTCCAAAACCCTCACTTTTAACCCACTAGTGGGGCCCACTCCCTTCCCATCAAAAAAATTATATACTATACCATCATATCATCTAAAAATCATAAAATATTCAACTTCTACTCAATATTCCAAACTTCAATACAATCACATCACAACAACCACCCACTTTTTCAAATTTCAATACAATCATATCATAATAACTACCAACTTTTTCAAATTCCAATACAATCACATCACACAAACCCTCCCAACCCTTAACCCCCCAACCAAACACACAAATACAAAATCGGGTTATCCACCCCTAGATAACCCACGAACCAAACGCACTCTTAGGGTTTTGTGTTGTTCCTTTATTTTTTCTCAAGCCAAAAGGAGCAAAGGGGGTCGTCGCTTCGTTCTTCCATCAAACCTCAAGGGAGTGCGGCTACCGACGTATAGCTGGACTACTAGCAGATGGCCGCTTCAGGCTAGTGGGTGGTCGCAACTATGGTGGCTTCGATTGGTGAAGGGCAGTGTTGCGGCTGGCGGGGATGCTTTGTGGGGGATGGTGCTGGCATCCTCAGGAGAGAGCGCTGAAGAAGCGACGCGCCAGCAGTTGGTTTGGCGTGGGCTTTCCGATAGCGACAAAGGACAACCGTGGAGGAGCGATGGCACGATGGGGCAGCGGATGATGGTTGAATGCGCGCGGGTGGACCGAGGGATCTCTCCTCCTCCTCCGCACGGGGCGGAGGTCGACGAGGATAGGTGGAGATGCTCTTCTCTACATGGGTCGGGTGCGATGGTGGTTAAATCCAGGCAGAGTAGACGTCGGCGTGGAGGCACGTCAGTGAAGGTTAATAGGCAGTCGGCGACGCTCTGGCGGAGAGAGCGGCTGTTACAGGAGGTTGCGTCGGTCGTTTGGAGAGGCGCAGTTTTTTTTGTTTTTTTTTGTTTTTTTATTTTCAAATGTAAACAGTAACAGAAAAAAATAGAAATTTTTTATTTTAAAAAAATAGAAATTGCAGAGTTTTTTTTTATACTTTTATTTTTTTGATGTTTTTATTAATCCTGGAAAACAAATGTTAGAATGAAAAGAATAGATATTTTTTGTTTTTTTATTTATAAACAATTAGGACACGAGCATGATGGCTCAGTCTCAAATCAAAATAGAATGCGTGAATGGGGCCCGGCAAAAAATAAGGAATGGATCCGAGTCTCCGACCACCGTGTGTGGCCGAAGTTGAGAGATAGTGATAGGTAGAAAGTGAACGTGGAGAGATCGAGAAAATGAGATGAAAAATCGAGATCGGTGGCGAATCAAGTTGTGATGGATTCTAAAATCTAGATTAAAAAAAAATGACGATGAAATGAAGATGCGGAAAATAAAACTGAGATTAACTTAAGATAAAAATAAGAGAGAAAAAATGTGGATCCCACCTTAGGAGCTGAAAAATACCGTGATCGCCTCGGCAATGGCCCACTCACTATCATCGGACAACTCGGAGGCTAGGCACCCTTCTGCAACAAGAAGACTCTCAGAGATCAGGCTCCTCTCACCAAAGATTGATAAAATTGAATTGATGGAGAAGGAACCATATAAATAGAAAAGACAGGAATTGAAATTTGAATTTTTGAATTTTTGGATGAAAATAAGAGATAAGAGAGAAAAAAATTGAAATGAGATAAAGTAAAAAGATTAGTATTAAAATTATTTACAAAAATTATTTTTTTTTGTATTTATGTCACTTTATAAATTTGAAAATTAAATGTTATTTTTTAATTTTTAGTAGTTATTTGAGAAAATTAACTATATACATAAACTATAGACATATAGTACATTATTTACATAGTTAAACAAGGAAATTATTCTTTGTTTATAAATTTTTTTTATTTTTACTTTAAATAATTAGTAAAAATATTTACAAGTATTTGCAAATACAAAATGTAGAAATAAATGGTGAAATTGCACAAACCACTCCAGAAAATCAACTTTTCACTCGTAACTCCAAAAATTATGAAATCACATTCATTTCAAACATAATTTAATTTAGAATACAATGGAAGTGAGTTCTGTTCAATTGGAGTTCATATGGAACTGGAATTGACCTTTCTTAGTGACTTTTTCCAAGTGTGGTTGCTTTTATTCTGTACATGGTTTGATTGTGCAATTTTTTTTATTAATTAGGAAATCTTTTTGTTTACATTTTTTTTTAAATTATTTGATTTGAGGTCAATTTATGTACAAATAAAATAGTGTAGTATACAATTACACAAAGCACACATTTTTTTTGGATTTTCTGATTAAGGACCCTATCTCCCCTACATTATTCCTGGTCGATCAGATCAAGTCTTGACCTTCTCTTGCGGGTTCGGGTCAGCCTGTATCTATTACATATATATAGTCTTCCTTTTTTATTTTCTTTTCTTTATTTTTCCTTTATTTATTTATTTATTTATTTTACATTAAAATAGTAAGAAGTGTACAATATCTACACATAGATGCAAGTTAGTAACAATATAGAGTTAGTATTATATACAGGTGTTTTATAAGGGATTTTAAGCTAAAATAAATGAATAAAGATGATGAAATGCGGATTCATCATCCCCTATGCTTTACCTTTGCTAGTCCCTTAGAAAATGCTTATTTGAAAGAATAAGTGAATAAAAAGAAAAAGAAAAAGAAAGGAAAATTGAAGAAATTAGGACAATATTGAATATTAAACTAATCTTTATAAAATTGTAGTATGGAGGACCTTTGGATTATTAGTGTGGCGGAACCTTAATGGAAAATGGATTTAAAACCTAACAGCCTCTAAGTTCCATAAGACTCCTATTCAGGTCTCCTCAACAGTCAGGTCAGAACAAGTCTACATACATAAATTCTTATGACTATGAATATTTTCTTGTTCTGTGTAAGTGAAATAAAGCTCCCCATCTCAAAAGTAGCAAAGAAACAGCCTCCTTGAACAAGGTAACTCTAGTTCCCCAGTCTAGCAACTCTTTCCTCGAGGAGTGGGGATATTCCCTTCCAAGTTCAAGTACAACCAGCTCAAGAAGAGGAGATGGAGAAAAGAATGGACGGCAAGCAGTGTAGCTACCTATCCTTGGATGCATGACCAGTGTCGCCAAGTCATCCAGCTGCAAGCTTACAAAAATTTGACTTGGAAGCTCTTATTAATTTCTTTTTTTATCCTTGGATATACACTCCGGCGGGCATTTTACTTTTCAATCAGGCATGTCCACTTTTGGTGATTCTGCATTTTTTCCTTTTTTTGAAAGCATATACAAGGTGCAACATGTACATAAGGAGTTTTTCCTCTTGAAATAGTAGACTATCCCTCTTTTGAAGCATTATTGCAACCCCACAACATCCTGTCTTTAGACCTCAACATCGCTAGACCAGGTTGAGATGCACTTCCCTCCCTAAAGGAATACGAGAGGTTCCACCTAGATGTACTACCCTCGTATGCTACTCCAAGCCAAAAGATTATGCCTCCTCACTACCTCCTCCATGAAGAGCTACGTGTAAAGTGCTTGTCCAAGATAAGCTGCGGTCTGAAAGAATCATGCATGTGTTGTTAAATGTTTTACTTAGACTAATCAAGATGACTTGTGAACATAGTTGTATGGACTCAAAGAATTAAGTCACTAGGACCTGAAAAGTACTAACTCAAGTTCTTATAAGGTTCCTCTGAAATTAAGTGGATTAAGGCCCAACTAAGCTCCATTCTTCAATTTTATTCCAGACTTAGTTTAAATGTCAATACTATCCTAAAAAATGCACATGCAAATGCGAGAATATGCACAATACAAAAAGAAAGCAATTTTTTAAATAATTTTCCAATTTTGAACTTTTTATGAGTTTTTGGAAAAGAAAGGAAAAATGATGCATATGCAAAAGAGTTTTTATGCAACTTTTTATATATTTTTGGTTTTGTAGTTTTTTTTTTTCAAAAAGGAAAAAAAGGTTAGTAAAATATATACAAGTACATACAAATTTTTTTGGTTTTTTTCCTTTTTTTGGTTTTTGTTTATTGTTTTTGTTTTTTGTGTGTTTATTATTTTTTGTTTTTTGTTTGTTTTTTATTTTGTTTTTGTTGTTTTTTTGTTTTTTTGAATGGTTATCAAAGTCTATATACACACACACAGATTTTATGAATTTATAAATATATCCCCAAAAATAAACATAAAAGTATGAGTTATGTCGAAAGTATATATACAATATATACGACACTCCCCTATACTTAGCTCGAACTATGTCCTCATAGTGATCAGAGAGCGGCAAAGGAAGACATAACTCATGCAAAGTATAGAAAAGTGAAAAGATGCCTATGCTACAATGACTCAAAGAGAAAATGAAAAGAATAGAGGTCGGTGATCCCCCTATACATAGGATCAAGTAATCCTAAGTATAGAAGACTGTACAAAGGGGGAATATCGATGCAGAGAATGTACAGATTCAAAAATAAAAAAGACGATATGGACAACATCACCCCCCCCATATATACTTAGGGTAGAGTATCCCTAAGTATAGGCAACAACAAGAGTGATGAACAAGATGAATATGAACAACACAAATCATTCACCCCCCTATACTTAGGATAAAGCACATCCTAAGTATAGCATATATACACACACAGAAAAGGGGTGAATGATAAAATGGAAGAAGAAAGAGTGAAACAAAAGGATAGACAAATGGAGTGGATGTACAAAGGTCAAGAAGGTCGAAACCGAACCTTTTTGCGGGACCGTTGAGTTATGGATATGGCGAGGTGTAGGTTGATATTGGGGTCATCATTAGACATGAATTGATCAGGATTGACCAAGAATATATCCTCAGTAATTCAAGAGTGTGTAGGAATGAATTGGTTATTGGAAGTAGCGTGGTCATGTCCTATCTGGGAAGTCTTGCAAATATCAAAGTAAAAAGGCTCGAAATCATTATCAGAAAAAGTAGGATCAATTTCAGCTTGGTGAGCCTCTATTGGATCATCATCCTTATTAAAAGTCCCAAATTCATTTTTAAAGCAATCAAATCAAATTTGGCATTATCAGTCTCATCAGAATCAGGGTGAATAGGAACGGACTCATCAGTGAAAGTAGTCAAATCATGTTCGTCATGTCTAGTCTTATAGTCATCCTTCCTCTCTAGGGTGTCTATCATGTAAATCCCACGGATGTCATCATTGCATCTCCACAAACCTGAGCAGGGAACTCCAATGAATATGGATTCTGAATCTTCCCCATTGAAGGGGAATTCTTGGGTCTTAGTATCATCCAACATATAACAAAAATCTCCGATATTATCATCGAGGTCAAATTCCTTGGAGCTAGCTAACACGGGTCTCTCATGGGATGCTGGTTCTAGTTAGTAATGGGTATAGTGATCAATACATCGCTCCATATATCAGAATAGAAGCAAATCTCTCCTAATCCATAATCAATAACGGCTCCCACGGAGGCAAGGAAAGGTCGTCCCAAGATGATTGGAGGGTGCTCTATAGGGGTAGAGGTCTACATGGGCAATACGACAAAATCTGAGGTGAAATTCATTCCTTGAATAAGAATGATTGCATTTTCTAGAATAACCTTCGGCCTCTTGATAGATCCATCAGCAAGTTGAACTATCATCTCGGTTTTCTTGAGAGGCCCAAGATGAAGAGAATGTACCATAGAGAAGGGTATTATATTGATTGATGAACCATCATCAAGGAGACTGTTATCACAAGAATAATCAGATATGGAGCAACTCACAAGAGGTGTGGCAGTGTTCCCTTTCTTAAAATGCAGACGGTGAGAGATGGCATAGGCAGTGGCCATGGTCAAGATGTGACGCTCGGATCTGCTCCTCCGCTTTCTGTTATTGTGTTGAGGAGCAGATAAATGTGTCATGGCCTGGTGAAGTGGGGATTTAATGATCTCATGAATAGTAGTCATCACTTCAGGTTCTGTCAACATTTTTTTGAATTTTCGGACCTCCCCCATACAAGGGAGGAGATCGGAATCAACATATATACGAGGATTGCGAAGAGTTGTCTGTATAGTGGAATCCTCGGGGTCAAAGTTGGGACGTGGTGGATGACTTTGTGGGAAAATGGTTTGGCATGGGTGTCCTCTCCTTACTAAATGAATCAATGATGTGTCTCCTGAAATCTTTTTGGATTTTTGAAATTTTCTCATTTTTTTGTATTTTGGGCGATTGTAAGCTCTCATGATTATCCTCAAGTGAATCCATATACTCAAATAGTGTAGCAGCGTGATGACTCTCATTTCTGTTAAATAGATTGATAATCCTCGAATCATATGCTCCATAATCTGGTTCAAGGTCTCAAGTGTGGAAATAATGAAAGATGACTCCAAAATCACAGAGTCCGATGAGTGGAATGAGGGTGGGTGAAAATCATCATCTGATTCCTGAAATAATGGGTTAGGTGGATATATACAAAAATCAAGAGGAAAGTCTTCCTGGAAAAATGAAGGTGGATCGGTTGGAGAGTGTGAGAAGTCCACGAAGATCTAATTAAAATAACTCCATTCGACCATCTCCGAAACAAAAGACGGGATTGGGGGAGCACGAGGGTCAAGTCAAAATATGTGGAGAAAAAGGCGCAAATGCACAGAAGGATCTAGTATGCACATAAGGAATCAAACACAATACAAACCTCCAGTTCACCAACTCAATGCAATGTGAAGACCGTGAAGGTTCGGTCAATTATCTTGTCAATTTTTAGAGTTTGGTAAGAATACAATCTATCATAGCGTTTAATGTGAGTTGTTAGGAACCCACTGCTCCCAGGAGACTGTCTCAGTCTCACAACTAGTTTTTCCTAGCCAGTATGTGTGCAGACCGTTTACCAGCTACCCGATCTGCCCACTTTGCTAAGGAAATCCCGGACCGATTACCGGCCACCTGATGAAGTCTTTACTGGAGAACAACTAATCATAAGACAGTAGTATGAAGAGAGTTCGGGCGTGGTTTTATCCTAGTGTATGGGTCACTCTCTCGCTCAAGCAAACCAACCAATGAGGGGGTTACTCTCTCCAAAACAATTATTTTTCCTTACATTTATTTTAGGGTCGAGTTTTCTTTAGCCGTCCCGGTTTTAGGCAGTTATCACTTGGTTTGAGTATTTTCAATGAATCGCCTATCGAGTGTCCAATTTCCTTTTTAACTTATGTGAGTGAAAATAAGGAAGGAGATTGGAATTGCCAATGCGCGGTTAAACACAATGATGCATGCAAGGGTTATAGATGTGTACCTTGTCGCCAGCACTCTACATGCAAAATGATCTGCCCAGAATTGAAATAAAGAAAAAGAAACTAACCTATATGCAAATGCAAGTGAACTGTCCTAACAATAGCTTCTATTAACGGGCAAGAATAGGTTAATTTGATGAAGTTCAATTATGCTCTATTCTATATGTACATAAATTCTTGTTTAGGATGTTTGGACCAAATTAATTACCTTGCTCAAGCAAATTAATTAAAGCAATCAATAGGTAGCTCACAAAATCTGCAGGAAACAAAGAAAAATAAGGCGATGAAAACAAAACCAGTGAGGTCCCCCGAGTGCACCGGCATTTGGCGAAACAGACCTGGCAACAAATGAATGTCCGTTTGCAAGGGTTCAAATGCTAGAGAGAAATAAATTTAAAAAAGTCCTTTTTTATCTCCTTCAATTCTTCTTCTCATCCTCTCACGCTATCTTGTGGCTCGGTGAAGAATCAAGCTGCCTCTGCATCGCTTGGATGCTTCGGCTCTCCTAGGATCACCTCCTTTTTCTCCACAGGCCCTCGCAAGAAAAAGAAAAGAGAGAATGCGTAAGAGACACAATTATCAAATATAAGCAGAGAAAAAAATGAAATGAAATAGTGAATATGAACAATGAAGTGAATGTGAAAAAATATATACAAATATATACAACCAAGAATAACAGGTCAAAAGAGAAACCTAACTACCCTCCATGTGCCCCCTCAGCAACGGCTTCATTTTGTTGACACAAGTTTTTTAGGGATTGATAATTAATGATGGATATGAAGTCGTTGCAATCCCCAAAATTCTCGGCTCAAACAAGCAATTTTTTTCTTCTCTCACTGCAAAATAATTGCATAAAATAATGTGGAGCGAGAAAAATGTTTTTCTACTTATTTACCTGTATAGCGGAGAGGATCAAACTCAGGGAGACTACAATTCCTAAGGGTTATCCAAATAATCGAAATAAATTAAAGCAAGAGAAAAAGTAGGAATCTCAAAGGCAAACAATCCTTGGTTTTGTGGATTTTTTCTCTTTTTATTTTTTTTATTTTTTTTATTTTCTGATTTTCAAATTTTTAGTGATTTTAATTTTGCATTTTTTAAAAATTTCAAATAAGGAACAATATAAACAAGATAAGAAATATGCACACCAAACTTTTTTTCTATTACATCTAAAATGCTCAGAAAAATCCAAAGAAAATATTTTTGGGCTTTAAAGACTTTGAAATGGTTTTGGGAATTTTTGTAGAATTTTCAGATGTTTTTGTATTTTTCAAAAATCAAACAGTGGTAAAAATGATATAGAGTGCATAGCCTGGAGTAATTTGAAATTTAAAAATATTTTAAGTGCCCAAACTCTTGGTAATTATTTTTATAATAAAATATTGACAAATATCTACAAACAAGAACTGAAATCACATTTTTTTGGATATTGAAGATTTTTTTATGATTTTTATATATTTTTAGTATTTTTCAGTTTTGGAAAATTAATGTGTGAAATTTGGTTAGAAATTAAAAGACAATAAAATAAAACTAATTTGATTTTTTTAGAATTTTTGGAGCAATATTTGAATTTTTATGAATTTTTGAATAAATACAACATTTTTTGGTAGAATTTTTAGAATAAATACCACATTTATTTAAATAAAAAAAACATGCAAAATAAATAGTTTGGATAACAGGGACTAAATTGTAAATACTTAATGTTTTTGCCTCAAATAAATAACAGAAATAAAACACAGGGAAGCTTTCACAAAATACCTAATAATTGTGTGCATTGCAAGTGACTTGCTGAAGTAGGGGCTTTTCTGAAATTTTTGAAAACTTCCATGGCTCATATGTAATTTCCCCCAAATTAGGCTTCAGGGATCTTCTTTATAATATGAAGAACTTTAGGGGGGTAGTTGCAATTTTTCCAGAATAAAATAATACCCCTTAGGGTTTCTTGTTGTTCCTTCGTTTTTCTCAAGCCAAAAGGAGAAAATGGGGTCGTCGATTCATTCTTCCTTCAAACCTCAAGGGGGTGCGGCGGCTTGCGTATGGCTGGACTATTGGCGGATGGTCGCTTCAGGCGAGTGGGTGGTCGCAACAATGGAGGCATCGATCGGCAAAGGGTGGTGTTGCAGCTGACTGATGAATCTGCGATTCATCACTCTTAAAGTTGAAAATAGAGCCTTGTTCTCGAGTATTTAGCAGCATATTTCCCTTTATCTTGCATAAATAGCATTCATACATGCATCCATAACTCATGCATTTTAGCATCCATATTTGCATTAAATTTGAATCCTATTGCACTTGTAAAATATTTACCAATATTCACCTAATCATCTGTATTTCGTACCCCCTCCAAATCAATAAAACCTTCCTTATACTATGCATATTACTAGTTAATAATATAAGGAAGAAGGCCAAAAATTCCTAGCTTGTAAATCACCCAATAAAACCCCAAACCCAATTAAAGACCCCAGACCTTAGAATACACATATCTCTCTCATACAACCTCCAAATTAGGTCTACTCACTTTAAGATTAATACACATTCAGAGACCTTTAAAATGAGACCAATTCCATTAAAATCGGAGCTCGTATGCAAAACTTGGGTTTTTGGGCCCCTTTGTGTACTATATGTATGTATATTTGTACCCTTGTATTTTTGTATCATATTTGACCTCATCTCCGTTTTTGGTCACATGAAACTTGTATATCTCATTGAGATCTACAACTTTCATGTTTCGAGTTACCAAATTCGGCCTCCTTCTCTCTCTAATTTCATTTTCTCTTTCAGCCATTCAGAGCAGGCCATGTGGCGTCCTCTGATTGCGCCGCACGGCTCGCTCCATTGCACGCCGCGCGCCCTCTATTCCCCGTCATCCGATCATGCACCCTCTCTCTTGATCTGGGTCGTCCATAATCGAAGTGCTTCTCAGCCATTCGATCAGACCCTGGATCCAATCTAGACCGCTCGCCAGTGCAGTACCCTCCTTGCACCACGTGGCGGCATTCACACCCTTCGATGCTTCCGCTTCTCGCTTCATCTCCACCATCCATCTCGACCCTTAGCCTCTGTCGTTCGATCGAAGCTCAAGATCTCATCACAGCCCCACGCAAGTGCCTTTACCTACACCCTCCATGTGGCTCCATCTAGACCCCTCGATCTCTCTCCTCTGATCTAATCACAACCGCCCCATCACGCCCTTCTCCTGACCGTTGGATCGCTCGATCCAACGATCACGACGTCGTCTTCTACCTCCCGCAAGGCCCGCACCACACTTCGCCCACCTTGCACGCGAGCCGCCCCCTTCCTATTTTGGGAATCACTCCGGCCACCCTCTCCAGCCTCCAACACCTCCACCTTGCATCCCACACTTCCCTCATCCTCGCCGACCCCCTCGAACTCCATGAATCGTGCCCACATCGCTCCACGACCTCCACCAACTCCATCACTTCGTCACCTACGTCGTCACCTTCCACCTATAAATCCTCCACGCCCATCGACCTTTGACCCCATCCGCCACCACGGAGAGATTCCCCTAGCTCCTACCTTCCTATTGGTGACTGCAATTCAACAAGGAGTCAAGCAACGACGGTTGCATCCCTCCGGGGATCCACGGCTAACTCCACCGTGTTGCAGTTACCTCCATTGGCTGCATGAGCTCAGGTCTACTACCAGCCTTCGAGCAACGACCAGGAGCCCAGATCCGAGCTCCATTCCCCAGGTAGAAACCTCCATCTTCCCCTTGATCATCTTCTTCATTTTCCTTCTTCTTCTCGAATTTTATTCACCTCCTTCACGCATCTTCACCTACTCCTGACCATCCTCCGAGCTCCGCCTCGGAGCTGGCATCTCCGCGCCCATATCCATCTTCTTGGACGACACACCACACCACACGCCGACGAGAGCTCCGCCACCTTGGCGGAGCAACACCACCGGACCATCCTCACGCCCCTCCAGGCCTCCCTCCGCACACACGTTCACCCCACAATCACTTTGCAAGCCTCGGCTATCAAGCTAACCCCCTGCAGGTACTCTATCTTTGATTGGTCGAACGCCTCCTCGATCTCCCTTGACCTTCATCATTGCCGCTCTCCAGACCATCCTAGCCTCAGTTGAGACCTCTGAGAGCTCCGCCATGCCTCCACGATCCTTCCAAGCTGCTCAGGAGTCCTCCACGACCTTCACCGATGATTGGAAGAGGAGGCGGAGCTAGAGCCTCTTTGCCGGAGCGCAGCCACCTCCACCGCAGGAGGCGGCGGTGCGTTGAGCATGAAGCCCAGCAGTCGTCCGATCCCTTTGATCGGACGGTTCGGAGGAAGCCACGTCGCCATCGATTCATAGCCGTCGGATCAGGAGGATCCCATGCTCTAGAGCACGCCACGTCACCGCTTCCCCTGCGCTCCAGATGCCATTTGATTGATCTTGATCCAACAGGTCGCATCACGCCACGCGCCAGCCATCAGCAGCCGCTGGATCTTCACTTGATCTAGCGGTCCAGCGGCAACCTCCGAGCCTCCGCCCCGACCATTAGGCTCAGAGCCCCAGAAGCTCCCCTGGGCCACGCCCGAGCCTGCAGCACCCCCGAGCCTCCATCCGAGCCTCCAAAGTCACCCGAGCTTGGGACCTCACGTGTCTCTCACGTGTGATCTGGGCAAATTGCACTGAGGCCTATAGAAGTTTTATAAATTACATTTCAGTCCCTGCCAGGAGCACCACGTGAGGCGCATGTGTTTTGAGAGCATTTTGCATACATGCCCCCCTCATTATAGGTAATTGAATTTAAGTCCCTATCAACATGTTTAAATTCCAGTAATTTATTTTCTGTAATTGCAATTAGGCCCTGTCTTTGCACGTATATTTAGGTATTCATTTGAAATTATTTTCGAGTCTAAAAATTGCATTATGTAGCTAAACTTGTCCTCTTTCATATGTGACACTTGTCTTATTTTTGTGATATCAGTGGAATTTATTATTAATTAATTGGTGAAATTTGTCATATTTTTCCCATTTGATGCCTTTTAATTTGTATTAAATTCTCTGTTATTCTAAAAATCATCAAAAATTCACATTAAACTTATGATAATATATTTTACATTGTGCCCAAAAATCAACTCATTTGCACACATCCTGAGGCCTGAATAAATCATTTTGTGATTTCATTAATTGATTTTTAGTACATCCAATTCACTTGGAAATTTAGGTTTATCAATTTTCATGGATTCTTCACACTTAAATCTATCTAGGATAATTTTTATATCTAGAAATAAGGTGTTTTGGTATTTCTTAAAATTAATTTGGTAAAAATCACCTTGCATTCATATTTAATTCATAGTAAATCCATAAAGTGTCAGAAAAATCCAAAAAATTAAGGTAGCTTAATTTCATTGCATTCCACATTCTGGCCAAGTTTCATAATTTTTGGAATTAATTGGCCATATTTCTGATTTAACTTGTAAACTGGCATGAAAATTGCATGTGTCTTTTCCTAATTGCATAAAAATTGTTGAAAAATATCAAAAAGAATCTTATGAAAATCCGAACTCTTAAATTTACTTAAAATTTATCTAAGGAGACAGCTTCCTCCCTGAGTTCGACCTTGGGCTTGCCCAAGTAAAATAAATTTTTCGCTCGCGATTAACTTGACATTAATTAAAAGTGGTTTTTGATTAGTCTGTATTACCTGACTACAACGAACGACAAGACATTAATTCTAATAATTAATTTGACAGAATTAACTAAGGTAGTATGCGGCTTTTCAGAATGGCGTTGTTGCCAGGGAGGCAGGGCTTAGGTTAATTTCTAATTTTTGAGTGTTTGATTTTCCACCCCCTGGTAGTCTGACCCTTGGCTTTCTTGTGAATATTTTTCTGTCTTTTTTTTTGAATCTTTTTTGTGGCGTCTTTTATCTGACCTCAATTTATTTTTGTGCGAGGAACACGAGGAGTCCCGAGGGGCTTCGAAGAACCTGTATTTTTAACTTTTTGAGTGATTTGATAGGATTTGTAAATTTTTTTCATTTTTTTCATTTTTTCATTATTTTTGCATCATTTCTAGCGGTTCACGTTTGGGTTCTCGCATGTGTAAAAATAGTGAAAACGTGTCCCCGTGTGCTGTATGGATTGAATTTTAGACTAGGCTTGCACTAGCGGCTCCTCGAGCCACTCTAGGATATGCTTGCGCTCGTAATTCTTTAGGACCACACATCACATAAAAGACGCACTTAGACCGCAGATCTAGTCAAGTTGAACTTTAGAACTGCATGTCTATGAGCGGATTTTGTCGTCTGCATTTGCATGTAGTGTAAAAAGATTTCAACTCTGTTTTGCATCCTACATAAAAGCGAAGGGATCCCTGTAAGTATTCTACACTCAGCATAAGCATCATTGATTTATCGTGCATCGTCTTTTCTCGATTTCTCTCTTGGTTTTTCACAACTTAAGTAAAAAGAATTTGGGACTGGACGATAGGCGTGTTGTGTGGATTGGATTAAATCAGTGATAACTTAACTTAAAACCGGGACTGCTAACATTATTGACCAAAAAAATCAATAAAATTGGAAATTCTGCTTGCGGGAGATTAATCCCCGACCTTGTTTTCATGCTGAGTGAGGGTACTTGAGTGTGTGTGAACACTTTAAGGCAGGGCCCAAATCCTCGCCTTCCATATCACGTGTCAACGGATCCTAGCAAATATCACAAGTTGAATTATTCAGGTTCACTGACGAGTACCAATTAGCCTCCGCCTATTCATAGGTAGATAGGGGCAAAAGTGCGGTACTTCGTGACAAGTTGCTAGCAACCTCTTGGGGTGAAGTTCCAAGCCGTGTCAACCTCCGCCTGCTTGCAGGTAGATAGGGGCAAGTCTTTGAATCCATCAACTTGGGATAGGAGCAAAGAAAGGAAGGACACAGGTATCTTAGGCGACAAGATAAATAGGGAAGACGCATCCGGCTTTGAGCCGACTTCCCTATAGGCCGCGTAATTCCTTGCTATTTTGCTTGAAAATCATACTTAAAATCAACCAGACTAATCAGACTCGGTTGTGGGTCCTTTGCCGTGTTGATTATGAAAATACATGATTTGGATTTAATTGCTTGCTTCAAATAGGAGTAAAATCCTATCTTCACTTAGAAATTTCGATTCTTCTTGCCAATCCAAGATGACTGACTAGGGGGATATCGACTCCTTATTTGCCAGTCTCTCTTTCAGCCCCCCACGAAACTCATCTTCACCAGCCCAAGCGCAACTTGGACCACCTAGAACTCGTGACCCTCTTGAGTTTTGGATTCCTCACACCCAGGGTGGTTACTCTCAAACCAACCCTTTCCTCTCCTTTGAACTTACCGAGAAAGACCATCGCCTTGGTAAAAATCCCTTCCTTGATTTGTCATCTAACCAAGTCCATTTTCCATTCCCAGGGCTAGAGGGCAAGATGCCACCTAAGAAAAAACCCGGATGGAGAGGAACACAGAGATGACCCACTACAGCAAATCTTTACTCGCCTCACCACTACCGAATAACAGAATGCAGATCATACGGCAAAAATGGGACAGACCATTGCAGCAGGAGGAATAGACCAACTGATGGGTGATGCATATAACCCAACAGTTAATGAGATGCATAGTTGGTTGGCACCAGCAGTTCCCCCTGAAGTGTCCGAGCTAAAACCTCACTTTCTGAGCCTGCTACCAAAGTTTAATGGAAATGCAAACGAAGAACCATATGCCTTCCTCAGAGACTTTGAGCTGGTTTGCAACAACTTTAGTCACCCTAGGGTTGGGTAGGATTACATTCGGCTGAAGGCCACCCCGTTTGCCTTAGGAGATAAGGCAGCTCATTGGTTGAAAAATCTCGGGTTGATATGTACAACCTGGATGCAGTTCAAGGACCTTTTTCTGAAGAAGTTCTACCCACTCAGTAGGACTAATCAAATGAGAACAAAGATAGCTAGTTTCTCCCAAGGACCCAGTGAACCATTCCATGAAGCCTGGGATAGGTTTAATAACCTAATTTAGAAATGCCCCTGCCATGGCATTTCAAAAGTGATCTTAGTCCAAACATTGTTCTGTGGCATGACCCTAGAGATGCAGGGGTTAGTAAGTGCCACCTGTGGAGGAAGCTATCTGAACAAAAATGAGAATGTTGTATGGAAGATCCTGGAACAGATGGCGAAAACAGGCAGGTCGCAGGCCACCAGGGCCTATCAGTTGTCTCCATCAATCATATCCAACGAGACAGCTAGGAGGACTGTAGTGGATTTGACACAGGACCTCATTCCCAGCATGGGGATGATAGTTGACAAGTTAACCATGGTCGAGCAGATTCACAAGAGGGTCATTGACCTTGAGTCTCTCTCGCGTTTGCCGATACAAGTGGAGGAACTTACTGAGAGGGTAGCCAAGATAAAGCTACCTGCCCCTTCTGCACCACCTGTACCTGTACACCGAGTTCATCTTGTACAGGAACAGGCACCGGGGCCTCAGAGTAGTTGGGTACAGGAGCAGACTTACACCCAGCAGGACCAGCACGTACCCCCACAAGTGGAGACAGGATACGAGGAGCCTCCGCAGGTGTTCGAGATCAACGGGCTGTGGTACAGTCATGACCCCGTCGGCAGACAGTCGGGGATGGGGAACGATCAGCCTCACCGGCCTTCCCTAGCTTACCAAGAAAACGGCTCCGTCCCCGTACCGTGCTTTGTTCAGTCCCGGTCCGGACAAGGGTACCAACCTCAGCACCACTAGCAGCAACGTACTTTCTACTCAGGCCAACAGGGCCCTCCACCTTCCCATCAGCAACAGCAGTATCGGCATGGCAAGCAGGGCCAGTATAGGAACTCATCATCGAGTCAGCATCAACCCGCCCAGCCCACCGAATTGGAGTCCCTCACCTTGGCGATCCAGACTCTGACTGATAGGGTCCAACAGATCCAGAATGACTATCTGGATATGAGAACCGATCTGAATCGTGTTTCTTGTACCCAGGACTAGCAGATGGCGCTAAGACCCCAATTCCCGCTCAGGTTCCGGCCAATCCGAACAGCTTGAATCAAGGCTAGAACCGACTACGATATCAGGTATACTATTCAGATAATTCTCTATCTAAACATGAGATCCTTTCGTATGATAATGTAAACCATATGTCCCTAAGGAGCGGAAGGACCGTGATCGTACCTGATCGGGCACGGGCACCAGAGGAAGAAGCTACCAAGTCTCTACCTGAGGAGAACTTTGAGGCAGAGGAGCAACACCACCATCACCACCACCGGCAGAAGAAGAGGACTTCTAAGTCCTCAAAGAAGCAATGGAACCGCCCCAGTAGGGAGTTCACTGAATCCGATGAAGAGCCTGCACCTCCATCTGAAGAGGATATTCCAGCAGTCGTGGAGAATGCATCACCGGTTTCACAACAACAGTTTTCTTTTCATCATAGTCAGAGTCCGAGTCAGTCTCAGAGTCTGAGTCTTGTACAGAACTCACTTCCGGTGTTGAATGAAAATCTCTCAGTTTTAGAATCTGAGTTGGAGTCAATAATCCCTTTCCCCCGAGCTCTTAAGGGTGGAAAGAAGAAAACTAAAAAAATCCAAAAAGATGACCCTGAGATGGCAGGGTTCTGCAACAAACACATCAAGGTCACGATCCCCTTTGACTAGTATGTGGAAATGACACCTGCTTTTCAAAAATACCTTAAGGTGAGATGCACAACTACTAGGGTTGATGAATATGCGATTCATCACTCTTAAAGTTGAAAATAGAACCTTGTTCCCAAGTATTTAGCAGCATATTTCCCTTTATCTTGCATAAATAACATTCATACATGCATCCATAACTCATGCATTTTAGCATCCATATTTGCATTAAATTTGAATCCTATTGCACTTGTAAAATATTTACCAATATTCACCTAATCATCTGTATTTCGTACCCCCTCCAAATCAATAAAACCTTCCTTATACTATGCATATTACTAGTTAATAATATAAGGAAGAAGGCCAAAAATTCCTAGCTTGTAAATCACCCAATAAAACCCCAAACCCAATTAAAGACCCCAGACCTTAGAATACACATATCTCTCTCATACAACCTCCAAATTAGGTCTACTCACTTTAAGATTAATACACATTCAGAGACCTTTAAAATGAGACCAATTCCATTAAAATCGGAGCTCGTATGCAAAACTTGGGTTTTTGGGCCCCTTTGTGTACTATATGTATGTATATTTGTACCCTTGTATTTTTGTATCATATTTGACCTCATCTCCGTTTTTGGTCACATGAAACTTGTATATCTCATTGAGATCTACAACTTTCATGTTTCGAGTTACCAAATTCGGCCTCCTTCTCTCTCTAATTTCATTTTCTCTTTCAGCCATTCAGAGCAGGCCATGTGGCGTCCTCTGATTGCGCCGCACGGCCCGCTCCATTGCACGCCGCGCGCCCTCCATTCCCCGTCATCCGATCATGCACCCTCTCTCTTGATCTGGGTCGTCCATAATCGCAGTGCTTCTCAGCCATTCGATCAGACCCTGGATCCAATCTAGACCGCTCGCCAGTGCAGTACCCTCCTTGCACCACGTGGCGGCATTCACACCCTTCGATGCTTCCGCTTCTCGCTTCATCTCCACCATCCATCTCGACCCTTAGCCTCTATCGTTCGATCAAAGCTCAAGATCTCATCACAGCCCCACGCAAGTGCCTTTACCTACACCCTCCATGTGGCTCCATCTAGACCCTTCGATCTCTCTCCTCTGATCTAATCACAACCGCCCCATCGCGCCCTTCTCCTGACCGTTGGATCGCTCGATCCAACGATCACGACGTCGTCTTCTACCTCCCGCAAGGCCCGCACCACACTTCGCCCACCTTGCACGCGAGCCGCCCCCTTCCTATTTTGGGAACCACTCCGGCCACCCTCTCCAGCCTCCAACACCTCCACCTTGCATCCCACACTTCCCTCATCCTCGCCGACCCCCTCGAACTCCATGAATCGTGCCCACATCGCTCCACGACCTCCACCAACTCCATCACTTCGTCACCTACGTCGTCACCTTCCACCTATAAATCCTCCATGCCCATCGACCTTTGACCCCATCCACCACCACGGAGAGATTCCCCTAGCTCCTACCTTCCTATTGGTGACTGCAATTCAACAAGGAGTCAAGCAACGACGGTTGCATCCCTCCGGGGATCCACGGCTAACTCCACCGTGTTGCAGTTACCTCCATTGGCTACATGAGCTCAGGTCTACTACCAGCCTTCGAGCAATGACCAGGAGCCCAGATCCGAGCTCCATTCCCCAGGTAGAAACCTCCATCTTCCCCTTGATCATCTTCTTCATTTTCCTTCTTCTTCTCGAATTTTATTCACCTCCTTCACGCATCTTCACCTACTCCTGACCATCCTCCGAGCTCCGCCTCGGAGCTGGCATCTCCGCGCCCATATCCATCTTCTTGGACGACACACCACACCACACGCCGACGAGAGCTCCGCCACCTTGGCGGAGCAACACCACCGGACCATCCTCACGCCCCTCCAGGCCTCCCTCCGCACACACGTTCACCCCACAATCACTTTGCAAGCCTCGGCTATCAAGCTAACCCCCTGCAGGTACTCTATCTTTGATTGGTCGAACGCCTCCTCGATCTCCCTTGACCTTCATCATTGCCGCTCTCCAGACCATCCTAGCCTCAGTTGAGACCTCTGAGAGCTCCGCCATGCCTCCACGATCCTTCCAAGCTGCTCAGGAGTCCTCCACGACCTTCACCGATGATTGGAAGAGGAGGCGGAGCTAGAGCCTCTTTGCCGGAGCGCAGCCACCTCCACCGCAGGAGGCGGCGGTGCGTTGAGCATGAAGCCCAGCAGTCGTCCGATCCCTTTGATCGGACGGTTCGGAGGAAGCCACGTCGCCATCGATTCATAGCCGTCGGATCAGGAGGATCCCATGCTCTAGAGCACGCCACGTCACCGCTTCCCCTGCGCTCCAGATGCCATTTGATTGATCTTGATCCAACAGGTCGCATCACGCCACGCGCCAGCCATCAGCAGCCGCTGGATCTTCACTTGATCTAGCGGTCCAGCGGCAACCTCCGAGCCTCCGCCCCGACCATTAGGCTCAGAGCCCCAGAAGCTCCCCTGGGCCACGCCCGAGCCTGCAGCACCCCCGAGCCTCCATCCGAGCCTCCAAAGTCACCCGAGCTTGGGACCTCACGTGTCTCTCACGTGTGATCTGGGCAAATTGCACTGAGGCCTATAGAAGTTTTATAAATTACATTTCAGTCCCTGCCAGGAGCACCACGTGAGGCGCATGTGTTTTGAGAGCGTTTTGCATACATGCCCCCCTCATTATAGGTAATTGAATTTAAGTCCCTATCAACATGTTTAAATTCCAGTAATTTATTTTCTGTAATTGCAATTAGGCCCTGTCTTTGCACGTATATTTAGGTATTCATTTGAAATTATTTTCGAGTCTAAAAATTGCATTATGTAGCTAAACTTGTCCTCTTTCATATGTGACACTTGTCTTATTTTTGTGATATCAGTGGAATTTATTATTAATTAATTGGTGAAATTTGTCATATTTTTCCCATTTGATGCCTTTTAATTTGTATTAAATTCTCTGTTATTCTAAAAATCATCAAAAATTCACATTAAACTTATGATAATTTATTTTACATTGTGCCCAAAAATCAACTCATTTGCACACATCCTGAGGCCTGAATAAATCATTTTGTGATTTCATTAATTGATTTTTAGTACATCCAATTCACTTGGAAATTTAGGTTTATCAATTTTCATGGATTCTTCACACTTAAATCTATCTAGGATAATTTTTATATCTAGAAATAAGGTGTTTTGGTATTTCTTAAAATTAATTTGGTAAAAATCACCTTGCATTCATATTTAATTCATAGTAAATCCATAAAGTGTCAGAAAAATCCAAAAAAATTAAGGTAGCTTAATTTCATTGCATTCCACATTCTGGCCAAGTTTCATAATTTTTGGAATTAATTGGCCATATTTCTGATTTAACTTGTAAACTGGCCTGAAAATTGCATGTGTCTTTTCCTAATTGCATAAAAATTGTTGAAAAATATCAAAAAGAATCTTATGAAAATCCGAACTCTTAAATTTACTTAAAATTTATCTAAGGAGACAGCTTCCTCCCTGAGTTCGACCTTGGGCTTGCCCAAGTAAAATAAATTTTTCGCTCGCGATTAACTTGACATTAATTAAAAGTGGTTTTTGATTAGTCTGTATTACCTGACTACAACGAACGACAAGACATTAATTCTAATAATTAATTTGACAGAATTAACTAAGGTAGTATGCGGCTTTTCAGAATGGCGTTGTTGCCAGGGAGGCAGGGCTTAGGTTAATTTCTAATTTTTGAGTGTTTGATTTTCCACCCCCTGGTAGTCTGACCCTTGGCTTTCTTGTGAATATTTTTCTGTCTTTTTTTTTGAATCTTTTTTGTGTCGTCTTTTATCTGACCTCAATTTATTTTTGTGCGAGGAACACGAGGAGTCCCGAGGGGCTTCGAAGAACCTGTATTTTTAACTTTTTGAGTGATTTGATAGGATTTGTAAATTTTTTTCATTTTTTTCATTTTTTCATTATTTTTGCATCATTTCTAGCGGTTCACGTTTGGGTTCTCGCATGTGTAAAAATAGTGAAAACGTGTCCCCGTGTGCTGTATGGATTGAATTTTAGACTAGGCTTGCACTAGCGGCTCCTCGAGCCACTCTAGGATATGCTTGCGCTCGTAATTCTTTAGGACCACACATCACATAAAAGACGCACTTAGACCGCAGATCTAGTCAAGTTGAAATTTAGAACTGCATGTCTATGAGCGGATTTTGTCGTCTGCATTTGCATGTAGTGTAAAAAGATTTCAACTCTGTTTTGCATCCTACATAAAAGCGAAGGGATCCCTGTAAGTATTCTACACTCAGCATAAGCATCATTGATTTATCGTGCATCGTCTTTTCTCGATTTCTCTCTTGGTTTTTCACAACTTAAGTAAAAAGAATTTGGGACTGGACGATAGGCGTGTTGTGTGGATTGGATTAAATCAGTGATAACTTAACTTAAAACCGGGACTGCTAACATTATTGACCAAAAAAATCAATAAAATTGGAAATTCTGCTTGCGGGAGATTAATCCCCGACCTTGTTTTCATGCTGAGTGAGGGTACTTGAGTGTGTGTGAACACTTTAAGGCAGGGCCCAAATCCTCGCCTTCCATATCACGTGTCAACGGATCCTAGCAAATATCACAAGTTGAATTATTCAGGTTCACTGACGAGTACCAATTAGCCTCCGCCTATTCATAGGTAGATAGGGGCAAAAGTGCGGTACTTCGTGACAAGTTGCTAGCAACCTCTTGGGGTGAAGTTCCAAGCCGTGTCAACCTCCGCCTGCTTGCAGGTAGATAGGGGCAAGTCTTTGAATCCATCAACTTGGGATAGGAGCAAAGAAAGGAAGGACACAGGTATCTTAGGCGACAAGATAAATAGGGAAGACGCATCCGGCTTTGAGCTGACTTCCCTATAGGCCGCGTAATTCCTTGCTATTTTGCTTGAAAATCATACTTAAAATCAACCAGACTAATCAGACTCGGTTGTGGGTCCTTTGCCGTGTTGATTATGAAAATACATGATTTGGATTTAATTGCTTGCTTCAAATAGGAGTAAAATCCTATCTTCACTTAGAAATTTCGATTCTTCTTGCCAATCCAAGATGACTGACTAGGGGGATATCGACTCCTTATTTGCCAGTCTCTCTTTGAGCCCCCCACGAAACTCATCTTCACCAGCCCAAGCGCAACTTGGACCACCTAGAACTCGTGACCCTCTTGAGTTTTGGATTCCTCACACCCAGGGTGGTTACTCTCAAACTAACCCTTTCCTCTCCTTTGAACTTACCGAGAAAGACCATCGCCTTGGTAAAAATCCCTTCCTTGATTTGTCATCTAACCAAGTCCATTTTCCATTCCCAGGGCTAGAGGGCAAGATGCCACCTAAGAAAAAACCCGGATGGAGAGGAACACAGAGATGACCCACTACAACAAATCTTTACTCGCCTCACCACTACCGAATAACAGAATGCAGATCTTACGGCAAAAATGGGACAGACCATTGCAGCAGGAGGAATAGACCAACTGATGGGTGATGCATATAACCCAACAGTTAATGAGATGCATAGTTGGTTGGCACCAGCAGTTCCCCCTGAAGTGTTCGAGCTAAAACCTCACTTTCTGAGCCTGCTACCAAAGTTTAATGGAAATGCAAACGAAGAACCATATGCCTTCCTCAGAGACTTTGAGCTGGTTTGCAACAACTTTAGTCACCCTAGGGTTGGGTAGGATTACATTCGGCTGAAGGCCACCCCGTTTGCCTTAGGAGATAAGGCAGCTCATTGGTTGAAAAATCTCGGGTTGATATGTACAACCTGGATGCAGTTCAAGGACCTTTTTCTGAAGAAGTTCTACCCACTCAGTAGGACTAATCAAATGAGAACAAAGATAGCTAGTTTCTCCCAAGGACCCAGTGAACCATTCCATGAAGCCTGGGATAGGTTTAATAACCTAATTTAGAAATGCCCCTGCCATGGCATTTCAAAAGTGATCTTAGTCCAAACATTGTTCTGTGGCATGACCCTAGAGATGCAGGGGTTAGTAAGTGCCACCTGTGGAGGAAGCTATCTGAACAAAAATGAGAATGTTGTATGGAAGATCCTGGAACAGATGGCGAAAACAGGCAGGTCGCAGGCCACCAGGGCCTATCAGTTGTCTCCATCAATCATATCCAACGAGACAGCTAGGAGGACTGTAGTGGATTTGACACAGGACCTCATTCCCAGCATGGGGATGATAGTTGACAAGTTAACCATGGTCGAGCAGATTCACAAGAGGGTCATTGACCTTGAGTCTCTCTCGCGTTTGCCGATACAAGTGGAGGAACTTACTGAGAGGGTAGCCAAGATAAAGCTACCTGCCCCTTCTGCACCACCTGTACCTGTACACCGAGTTCATCTTGTACAGGAACAGGCACCGGGGCCTCAGAGTAGTTGGGTACAGGAGCAGACTTACACCCAGCAGGACCAGCACGTACCCCCACAAGTGGAGACAGGATACGAGGAGCCTCCGCAGGTGTTCGAGATCAACGGGCTGTGGTACAGTCATGACCCCGTCGGCAGACAGTCGGGGATGGGGAACGATCAGCCTCACCGGCCTTCCCTAGCTTACCAAGAAAACGGCTCCGTCCCCGTACCGTGCTTTGTTCAGTCCCGGTCCGGACAAGGGTACCAACCTCAGCACCACTAGCAGCAACGTACTTTCTACTCAGGCCAACAGGGCCCTCCACCTTCCCATCAGCAACAGCAGTATCGGCATGGCAAGCAGGGCCAGTACAGGAACTCATCATCGAGTCAGCATCAACCCGCCCAGCCCACCGAATTGGAGTCCCTCACCTTGGCGATCCAGACTCTGACTGATAGGGTCCAACAGATCCAGAATGACTATCTGGATATGAGAACCGATCTGAATCGTGTTTCTTGTACCCAGGACTAGCAGATGGCGCTAAGACCCCAATTCCCGCTCAGGTTCCGGCCAATCCGAACAGCTTGAATCAAGGCTAGAACCGACTACGATATCAGGTATACTATTCAGATAATTCTCTATCTAAACATGAGATCCTTTCGTATGATAATGTAAACCATATGTCCCTCAGGAGCGGAAGGACCGTGATCGTACCTGATCGGGCACGGGCACCAGAGGAAGAAGCTACCAAGTCTCTACCTGAGGAGAACTTTGAGGCAGAGGAGCAACACCACCATCACCACCACCGGCAGAAGAAGAGGACTTCTAAGTCCTCAAAGAAGCAATGGAACCGCCCCAGTAGGGAGTTCACTGAATCCGATGAAGAGCCTGCACCTCCATCTGAAGAGGATATTCCAGCAGTCGTGGAGAATGCATCACCGGTTTCACAACAACAGTTTTCTTTTCATCATAGTCAGAGTCCGAGTCAGTCTCAGAGTCTGAGTCTTGTACAGAACTCACTTCCGGTGTTGAATGAAAATCTCTCAGTTTTAGAATCTGAGTTGGAGTCAATAATCCCTTTCCCCCGAGCTCTTAAGGGTGGAAAGAAGAAAACTAAAAAAATCCAAAAAGATTACCCTGAGATGGCAGGGTTCTGCAACAAACACATCAAGGTCACGATCCCCTTTGACAAGTATGTGGAAATGACACCTGCTTTTCAAAAATACCTTAAGGTGAGATGCACAACTACTAGGGTTAGCAGGAAGTCCAAAAGCCGTGTTGAGAAACACGTCCTGTCAATAGCCACGACTTGCGCAATAAAGAATTCGTTTCCAAGGAAACGAAGAAATATGGGTGCACATTATGTGGTGAGTCATGTTGATGACATTTCGTTTGCACGCACTCTCCTAGACAACGGATCCTCAATCAACTTAATACCCACAACCCTCTATGAGCAGCTTAATCTCGGACCTCTTAGGGAATCTAGAGACCTCCTTCAGTTCGCTGATAAATCTACCAAGAGGTCCCAAGGAGAACTGAGGAACATTGTCATCAAAGTCGAGGGCCAGGAATACATGGTGGACTTCACCGCCCTTGATATGGAAACCCCTTGTAATTGGAGAGACTCCCAAATCATATTAGGAAGGCCCTTCCTCAGAACAGCAGGGTCCTTGTTCGATTATAAGATTGGTAAGATTCAGTTCCAGACTCCAGGCGGAGACGAGGAACTTGAGATGAAGCAGACCATATTGCAGAGACCAGATTCTGAATCCAACACCGAATACTCTTCATCCGAAGCAAACTGCATTCACGTAGACACTGTTGGGTCATGGAGACAGAACCCAGTCATCACCGATGAATCCCTCCCCTCAGGAGATCTTGTGTATGAGTCAGTTTGCAAGGTCCTTAGAAACGAGTACAACTCAGAATTTGCATCCCCCTACATCTTCGATGACTTAGAGGCCAAGCTGGGCATGTCGGTCCTTCCCTTTTTAGGACAATCAGAAGATGAGGATGACGATTTCGACGTGGCTTTTGCTGATTGCATGGAGACCTTTGACGATCCGACTCCAGAGCCGAATGAATTGGTGGCATCTATTACAAAGACAGATCCAGCCACTGCCAACACTGAACTAGATTCGATTGAGCCAGACTTCCTAGATGATCACACATTACCTGAGCTCAAACCCTTACCCACAACACTCAAGTATGCCTTCCTTGCGAGACAAGAGAAGAAGTATCCGGTCATCATCAGTTCGCGATTGATCGAGGAGCAGGAATCTTTCTTGTTAGAGATCCTGGAGAAAAACCGCAAGGCAATAGGCTGGAGAATCTCTGATCTCCATGGGATAAATCCCACTTTATGTTCGCACCATATCTACTTGAAGAATGAAGCTAAATCCTCTCGTGAATTCCAACATCGATTGAATCCAAATTTACGAGAGGTAGTGAAGAAGGAGATAGAGAAATGGTGCAACGTGGGTTTCATTTATCCCATCTCCGACTCCAAATGGGTGGCCCCGATCCATGTTGTCCCGAAAAGTCAGGAATTCAAACGACCACCAACGAAGACGGAGAGGAGATCGTGACGCGAGTACCCACGTCGTGGCGTGTCTGTGTGGATTACATACGCCTGAATGCTTCGACGAAGAAGGATCATTTCTCCTGCCATTCATTGATCAAATCCTAGAGAGACTAGCAGGGAAAGAATTCTTCTGCTTCTTGGATGGGTTCTCGGGCTACAATCAAGTAGCCATAGCTCCGAAGGACCAGGAACAGACCACTTTCACATGCCCCTTTGGCACCTATGCTTTCAGGCACATGCCCTTTGGGTTATGCAATGATCCCGGTACTTTTCAAAGGTGCATGATTGTTGTATTCGCTGAAATGGTCGGCGAATTCATGGAAGTCTTCATGGATGACTTCTCGATCCACGACAATTCCTTCGATTCCTGTCTTAGGAATCTGGACCGAGTCCTCAAAAGATGTTGTGAGGTTAATCTGGTGCTCTCCTCGGAGAAAAGTCACTTCATGGTGACGGAGGGCATTGTGTTGGGGCAAGTTATCTCCAAGAGAGGAATGGAGGTTCACCCTGCCAAGGTGGATGTGATCAGACGACTCTAGCCACCAACCAACGTTAAACAGTTGCGGTCGTTCCACGGGCATGTCGGATTTTATCAGAGATTTATCAAGGATTTTTCTGAGATTGTCCGACCGCTAACTGAGCTTTTAGGCAAGGACATGGAGTTTATTGTTGATCACAAATGTCTCGAGGCCGTTAAGCTATTACAAGGAATGATCATGGATGCCCCAATCCTACATGCACCAGACTGGTCTCTACCATTTGAGATCATGATGGACGCATCAGATCTTGCTTTTGGAGCTGTGTTAGGACAGAGGAGGGATGGTGTCCCATTTGCAATACACTATGCAAGCAAAGTGCTTGATACCACTCAACGTAACTACACGATTATGAAAAAGGAAATGCTTGTGGTAGTGTTTGCCTTGGACAAATTTAGATCTCATTTAATCGGATCCAAGGTAATTGTGTTCACTGACCACACAACACTACATTATTTAATGGAAATGAAGGACGCGGAGGCGCGTCTTCTTAGGTGGATTCTGCTTATCTAAAAGTTTGACTTGGACATTCGTGATAAACCTGGAAAACGTAGTAGCTGATCATCTCTCCCGTCTCGAAGATCTTAATGCTTCCGAGGATTCACCAATTTGAGACTCCTTCCCGGATGAATCGATTTTTGTTGTCGACTCAATCCCATGGTATGCCAATATCATGAACTATCTTGTCTCCAAGAAAGTTCCCGAAGATTGGCCAAAGAGCCACATTGACCGACTCCAGTCAGATGCTAGACACTACCATTGGGAGGATCCTCTCCTTTTCTTTGAAGGACATGATTGTGTCTGGAGATGGTGCATTCCTCAAGAGGAATACCAGAGTGTCCTTTCTTTATGCCACAGCTTGGAGGCAGGAGGACACCACTCCGGGAAGAGGACCGCATGGAAGGTACTTCAGTGTGGTTTTTACTGGCCGACTTTGTTTCGCGATGCCATCACGTTTGCGAAGTCATGTCCAGTATGTCAGCGAATGGGAGGAACTGTTGGTTCCAAGGATGAGATGCCAATGCAGCCTGTCATCATTTGTAATTTCCTTGATTCCTGGGGCATCAACTTCATGGGCCCATTCTCTGTTAGCCATGGATATGAATACATCCTTCCTGTGGTAGATTACTTGTCCAGGTGGGTGGAGGCTATTCCAACCCGAGCCGCAGACAGCAGGACTGTTTGTAAATTCATTAGAGATCATATCATCTCTAGGTTCAGGATCCCCAAAATATTGATGTTAGATGGGGGTAGCCACTTTGTAAACTGAGATGTGAAGAAACTATTGAAGGATTGTAGTATCGAACAATGTGTCGCTAGTCCTTACCACCCACAGACTAATGGTATGGCTGAGGTGTCAAATAGGGAGGTGAAAACCATATTGCAGAACCTTGTCCGCCTAGACAGGAAGGATCGGTCTCAGATCTTGGATCAAGTCCTGTGGGCTTATAGGACAACATACAAGACACTGTTAGGAACCTCCCCATTCCGGATGGTATTCGGAAAGCCGTGCCATTTGCCCGCAAAATTAGTGCACAAATCAGAAGGGACAATCAAGAAGGTCAACTGGAACACACACCTGGGCAGAAACAACGAGAAATGGATCTGAATGAGCTAGTGGAAGTCAGAAACCGAGCATACGACAACAATTTAGTGTACAAGGACAAAGTGAAGCGTTGGCATGATAGATATATCAGACAAAAGGCCTTTGTTCCTGGACAGAAGGTATGGTTGTTTAATGCAAGGCTAAAGATCTTCCTAGGCAAGTTGAAATCCAAGTGGACGGGCCCATTCATTATCCGTGCAGTGCATGAAGTGGATGTGTTGAGATCTCAGATCTCGCAGATGATGCACTGACATTCCTAGTAAATGGACAATTGTTGAAGCACTTCGTCGAATACAATGAACAATTAGTCCATGTCGAAGAGATTGCATTCAAGCGCGAGTCAGGTTCAATAGATACACATCGAGCCGCACATGAGACCTTGCAACAGTGAGCTCTCGCCATTAGCAGCATCTGGAAAGATTTAGTCCGCAATCCTTGTATATATCCATCACTCCTGTATATTCTACCCCTCCCTCACGTGACTCTAATCACTCACCCCAACTTCATATATTCTCATCTACGACTATACTTAGGATGACCAGATCCTAAGTATTAGGGGGGGGGGGGAGAGTCACCTGAGTCCATTCACTGTACATCCTACAGATCACATCGGTCCTCATACTCACTCCAGTCCTATTCTTAGGCTGAACTGAGCCTAAGTATAGGGGGGACCGATGCCCGCCTTGTACATGAATCATACACTTCCCCTCTTGACCTCGTTCACCCCATTTTTGATCTTCTTCTACACTTAGGCTGCCAGAGCCTAAGTATAGGGGGGCAGGACGACTTCTATACATTTTTGCTCCTTTGGCTCTCTTACGCTTAACACGAGCTATGTCTTTTTCCTCGCTTTTCGTACTTTGAGAACATAGCACACGCTAAGTATAGGGGGCGTATATATATTACATATATACTTTACCCATTTCTCGTACTTTCACGTATTTTTGTATATATTACGTAATAATTACGGGATCGGTAAAATTGGAGAAATTTTTTTGTAAAATACACTTGTATAATCTGCATAATACTCATAAAACACTTGTATCATAGGATGTATACCAGAGATTAAAAAATGGAAAAATCAAAAATCAAAGGCTTCTTATTTACTCTTGCATATCATCTCTGCATCTAAAAAGAAAAGAAAAAGAGTCTTGCATTTCATTCATTTACATAGCATGTCATCTACATCTTATCTACATATTTTGCATATGCAAGGTGAAAAGCTAGTAGGTTCTGAACCAAGTTATGAGTAGATGATGAGGAAGGACTTGATTTGACCTTAATCCACCTAATTTCAGAAGGACCTTATAGGAGATGGAGTTAAGATTTCTCAGGTCAAGTGACTTAATTCTTTGAGTCTGCAAGTCTATGTTCACATGTCATCTTGATTAGTCTAAGTAATATCTCATGCACATGCATGATTATTTTAGATAATGACCTAACTTAGACAAGCCCCATGCACGTAGCTCTTCATTGATGAGGTAATGAGGAGGTCGAATCCTTTAGCTTGGAGTAGCACATGGGTGGAAACATCCGTCCTCCTCTAGGGAGGGTAGTGCATCTCAACCTAGTCAGGTGGTGTTGACATCTAAGGACGAGATGTTGTAAGTTGCAATAATACTTCAAAACAGGGTAGTCTACTAGCTCAAGAGGATAAACTCCTGATGTACATGATGCACCTTGTATGTAGTTCGAAAAAAAATGCAAAAACTCTAAAAAATCAGACAGGTCCAAGTAAAAATAAAATACCTATCGGAGTATGTATATTAGCAAAGAAAATGCAGTTGGATGACTTGGCTACACTGGTCAAGCATCCCGGGATAGGTAGCTACACTGGATACCGTCCATTCTTTTCTCTACCCCCTCCTCTTGAGCTGGTCGCACTTAAACTTAGAAAGGAATACCCTGCTCCTCGAGGAAAGAGTTACTGGACCGGGTTATTTGAGTTACCTTATTAGAGGAGGCTATTTCTGATCCATTTCTGATGTGGAGAGTTACATTTCACTTACACAGTACAAGTAAGAATCATAGTCATCAGAAATTTGCATCTGAGGATTTGTTCTGACCTGACTATTGAGGATTCTTGAATAGAAGACTTGTGGAACTTGAAGTCTGTTAAGTCTTAAGTTCAGGTCCCAATGAGGTTCCACCACACAATTAATCCAAAGGCCGCGTCAAGCTCCATTTTCAACTTTTGTTCATGACCTTTGTATGGAACCCAAAATCATTTCACTCTTGCATTTCATTTAGTTGCTCGGGGACGAGCAAGGTTTAAGTATAGGGGGTTGATGAATATGCGATTCATCACTCTTAAAGTTGAAAATAGAACCTTGTTCCCAAGTATTTAGCAGCATATTTCCCTTTATCTTGCATAAATAACATTCATACATGCACCATAACTCATGCATTTTAGCATCCATATTTGCATTAAATTTGAAGCCTATTTCACTTGTAAAATATTTACCAATATTCACCTAATCATCTGTATTTCATGCCCCCTCCAAAGTCAATAAAACCTTCCTTATACTGTGCATATTACTAGTTAATAATATAAGGAAGAAGGCCAAAAATTCCTAGCTTGTAAATCACCCAATAAAACCCCAAACCCAATTAAAGACCCCAGACCTTAGCTCTCATACAACCTCCGAATTAGGTCTACTCACTTTCAGATTAATACAAATTCAGAGTCCTTTAAAATGAGACCATTCCATTAAAATCGGAGCTCGTATGCAAAACTTGGGTTTTTGGGCCCCTTTGTGTACTATATGTATGTATATTTGTACCCTTGTATTTTTTATCATATTTGACCTCATCTCCATTTTTGGTCAGCAAGGAACTTGTAGATCTCACTACAACTTTCATGTTTTGAGTTTTTTCCAAATTCGGTCTCCTTCTCTCTCTAATTTCATTTTCTCTTTCAGCCATTGAGAGCAGGCCATGTGGTGCCCTCTAATTGCGCCAAGCGACACGCTCCATTGCGCGCCACACGCCCTCCATTCCCCGCCATCCGATCACGCCCCCTCTCTCTTGATCTGAGTCGTCCATAATGGTAGCACTTCTTAGCCATTCGATCAGACCCTGGATCCAATCTAGACCACTCGCCAGCGCCGCACCCTCCTTGCGCCACGTGGCAGCATTCACACCTTTCGATGCTTCCGCTTCTCGCTTCATCTCCACCATCCATCTCGACCCTTAGCCTCTATCGTTCGATCGAAGCTCAAGATCTCATCACAGCCGCATGCTAGTGCCTTTACCTACGCCCTCCACGTGGCTCCAACATGACCCTTCGATCTCGCCCCTCTGATCTAATCACAGCCGCCCCATCGCGCCCTTCTCCTGACCGTTGGATCGCTTGATCCAACGGTCAAGACGTCGTCTTCTACCTCCTGCAAGGCCCGCACCCCACGTCGGCCACCTTGCACGCGAGCCGCCCTCTTCCTATTTTGGGAACCACTCCGGCCACCCTCTCCGACCTCCAACACCTCCACCTTGCAGCCCACACTTCCCTCATCCTCTCCGACCCCCTCGAACTGCATGAATCGTGCCCACATCGCTCCACGACCTCCACCAACTCCACCACTTCGTCACCTACGTTGTTACCTTCCTCCATCCCCATCGATCTTCGACCCCATCCGCCACCACGGAGAGATTCCCCTAGCTCCTACCTTCCTATTGGTGACAACAATTCGGTAAGGAGTCGAGCGACGACGGTTGCATCCCTCCGGAGAGATCCACAGCTAACTCCGTCGTGTTGTAGTTACCTCCGTAAGCTGCACAAGCTCAGGTCTACTACCGGCCTTCGAGCAACGACTAGGAGCCCAGATCTGAGCTCCATTCCCCATGTAGCAACCTCCATCTTCCTCCTGGTCATCTTCTTCATTTTCCTTCTTCTTCTCGAATTTTATTTGCCTCCTTCACGAATCTTCACCTCCTTCTGACCATCCTCCGAGCTCCGCCTCGGAGCTGGCATCTTCGCGCCCATATCCATCTTCTCGGACGACATGCCACACCCCATGCCGACAAGAGCTCTGCCACCTTAGTGGAGCAACACCACCAGACCATCCTCACGCCACTCCAAGCCTCCCTCCGCACTCACGTTCACTTCACAATCACTTCGCACGCCTCGACTATAAAGCTAACCCCCTCCAGGTACTCTATCTTTGATTGGCCGGACGCCTCGTCGGAGCTCCCTCGACCTTCATCGTCGCCACTCTCTAGACCATCCTAGCCTCAGCTGAGACCTCCGAGAGCTCCGCCACGCCTCCACGATCCTTTCCAGCTGCTCAGGAGTCCTCCATGACCTTCATCTATGACTGGAAGAGGAGGCGGAGCTAGAGCCTCTTCATCGGAGCGCATCCACCTCCGCCGCAGGAGGCGGTGGATCGTTGAGCATGAAGCCCAGCAACCGTCCGATCCCCTTGATCGGATGGTTCGGAGGAGGCCACGTTGCCATCGATTCATAGTCGTCGGATCAGGAAAATCCCATGCTCCAGAGCATGCCACATCATCGCTCCCCCTGTGCTCCAGATGTCGTTGGATCGATCTTGATCCAACGGGTCACATCACGCTACGCGCCAGCCATCAGCAGTCATTGGATCTTCACTTGATCTAGCAGTCCAGCGGGAGCCACATAGCAACCTCCGAGCCTCCGCCCCGACCACTAGGCTCGGAGCCCCCGAAGCTCCCCCGGGACACGTTCAAGCCAGCAACGCCCCCGAGCCTCCATCCGAGCCTCCGAAGTCACCCAAGCCTAAGACCTCACGTGTCTCTGACGTATGATCTGGGCAAATTGCACTGAGGCCCCTGAAAGTTTTACATATTACATTTCAGTCCCTACAAGGAGCACCACGTGAGGTGTACGTGTTTTGTGGGCATTTTGCATACATGTCCCCCGCATTATAGGTAATTACATTTAAGTCCCTGTCAGCATGTTTAAATTCCAGTAATGTATTTTCTGTAATTGCAATTAGGCCCATGTCTTTGCACACATATTTAGGTATTCATTTGACATTATTTTTCGAGTTTAAAAATTGCATTATGTAGCTAAACTTGTCCTCTTTCATTTGTGATACTTGTCTTATTTTTGTGATATCAGTGGAATTTATTATAAATTAATTGGTAAATTTTGTCATATTTTGCCCATTTGATGCCTTATAATTTGTATTAAATTCTCTGTTGTTTAAAAATCATCAAAAATTCACATTAGACTTAGGATAACTTAGTTTACATTGTGCCCAAAAATCAACTCATTTGCATACATCTCGATGCCTGAATAAATCATTTTGTGATTTCCATAATTGATTTTTAATAGGTCCAATTCACTTGGAAGTTTAGGTTTATCAATTTTCTTAGATTCTTCACACTTAGATCTATCTAGGATAATTTTTATATCTAGAAATAAGGTATTTGGTATTTATTAAAATTATTTTGGTAAAAATCACCTTTCATTTATATTTAAATCACATTAAATTCATAAAGTGTCAGAAAAATCCAAAAAAATAGGGTAGCTTAATTTCATTGCATTCCACATTTTTTTCCAAGTTTCATAATTTTTGGAATTAATTTGACCATATTTATGATTTAACTTGTAAACTGGCCTGAAAAATGCATGTGTCTTTTCCTAATTGCATAAAAATTGTTGAAAAATACCAAAAAGAATCTTCTAAAAATCCAATCTCTTAAATTCACTGAAAATTTATCTAAGGAGACAGCTGCCTTCCTGAGTTCGACCTTGGGCTTGCCCAAGTAAAATAAATTTGCCGTCTGCGATTAACTTGACATTAATTAAAAATGGTTTTTGATTAGTCCGTATTATCTGACTACAACGAACGACAAGACATTAATTCTAATCATTAATTTGACGGAATTAACTAGGGTAGTACGTGGCTTTTCACTGACGGGGATGCTCTGTGGGGGATGGTGTTGGCATCCTTGTGCAATCGCACTGAAGAAGCGACGCACCGACAGTTGGTTTGGTGTAGGCTTGACAATAGTGACAAAGGACCGTCACAGAGGAGCGGTGGTGTGATGTGGCGTCAGATGATGGTTGCATGCGTACGGGTGGACCGAGGGGTATCTGTTCCTCGTCCACGTAGGGAGGAGGTCGACGAGGATGGGTGGAGTTTCTCTGCTCTGCGCAGGTCAGGTGCGATGGTGGTCAAATCCAGGCGGAGTAGACGTCAGCGTCGAGGCACGTCGGTGAAGGTCAATGGGCGACTAGCTACGCTCTAACGGAGGGTGCGGCTGCTACAGCCGGTTGCGTCAGTCGTTGGGAGCGGCGTAGTTTTTTTATTATATTTATATTTTTTTTCAAATGTAAATAGTAACAGAAAAAATAGAAAATTTTTATTTTTTTAAAAAATAAAAATTGTAGAGTTCTCTTTTTATACTTTTATTTATTTATTTATTTATTTTGGTGTTTTTTAATTTATCCTGCAAAATAAATGTTAGAAAGAAAAGAACAGATATTTTTTTGTTTTTTATTTTTATTTATAAACAATTAGGATGCGAGTACGACGACTCAGTCTCAAATCAAAAGGAATGCATGAATGGGGATCCGGAAAAAAATGAGGAATGGATCTGAGTCTCCGGCCACCGTACGTGGCCGGAGTTGAGAGATTGTGATAGGTAGAAATTGAACGTGGAGAGATCAAGAAAATGAGATGAAAAATCGAGATCGTTGGCGAATTAAGTTGTAATGGATTCTAAAATCTAGATAAAAAATGACGACGAAATGAAGATGCGAAAAATGAAACTGAGATTAACCTAAGATAAAAATAAGAGAAGAAAAATGTAGAGCTCACCTTAGAAGCAGAAAAATATCGTGATCGCCTCGACGAAGGCAGACTCGCTATCACCGAACGGCTCGGAGGCTAGGTACCCTTCTATGACAAGAAGACTCTCGGAGATCATGCTCCTCTCACCAAAGATTGATCAAAATTAATTGATGGAGAAGGAGCCATATAAATAGAAAAGATAGGAATTGAAATTTGAATTTTTTTAATTTTTAGATGAAGATAAGAGGTAAGAGAGAAAAAATTTGAAATGAGATAAAGTAAAAATATTAGTGTTAAAATTATTACAAAAATTAATTATTTTTTTGTATTTTCACCACTTTATTAATTTGAAAATTAAATGTTATTTTTTTAATTTTTTTGTGGTAGTTATTTAAGAAAATTAACTGTATACATAAACTATATACATATAGTACTTTATTTACATAGTTAAATAAGGAAATTAATTTTTTGTTTAAATTTTAAATTTTTATTTTTATTTTAAATAATTAGTGAAAATAGTTACAAGTATTTACAAATACAATATATACAAATAAATGGTGAAATTACACAAACCACCCTAGAATACCAACGTTTCACTGTAACTCCAAAAATTATTAAATCACAATTATTTTAAAGATAATTTAATTTAGAATACAATGGAAGTGAGTTTGGTTCAATTTGAGTTCATATGGAGCCGGGATTGATCTTTCAATGATTGCTTAGTGGCTTTTTTCAGGTGTGGTTGCTTTTATTCTGTAAATGATTTGATAGTGTAATTATTTTTATTAATTAGGAAACATTTTTATTTACAACTTTTTTCGGAAAATTATTTTGATTTGAGGTCAATTTATATACAAATAAAATAGTGTAGTATACAAATATACACAATGCACAATTTTTTTTTGATTTTCCGATTAAGGACCCTATCTCCCATTACATTATTCATGGTCGATCAGGTCGTCTTGACCTTCATTGGGGGTTCGGGTCAGCTTGTATCAACTACATATATACAGTCTTCCCTTTTTATTTTCTTTTCTTTATTTTTCCTTTCTTTCTATATTTATTTATTTTAGGTTTAAATAGTAAGAAGTGTACAATATCTACACACATATGCAAGTTAGTAAGAATATGGTGTTAGTATTATATACGTGTGTTTTATAAGGGATTTTAAGAAAAAATAAATGAATAAAGATGATGAAATGCTAATTCATCAATCATATATATTATAAATGTGATTTATAATATATAAGAGAGAGATATTTGTAAATAACATTTACAATTTAAATGTTGTTGTAAATTGGATTCACATTGGACAATTAGATGAAAATGTAATTTACATTTTATTTTGGATTGTGAATGTGATTCACAATTTTCCAATGACAAGATTGCAATATTCACAAAAAATATGAATTATTTTTGTAGAATAATTTACAATAAGCGTTGTTGTAAATATTGGAGATTTCCATGGAATAATGTAATCTCATGAGATTACATGAAGATTGCACCTTCCTACTTAGGGAGGGTGGACGACCACCAATCCAATTAGGAAAGGGTGGTCATCCCCCCCCATGGAAGGAGGCAAACTTGCTTCCATTGTCTCTGTGCTTGATTGATTTAATTTGAGATTAATTATATTGATATATATTTAATCTAAATTAAATTAAATTTTGTTGTATTTTTACAACAAAATCGTGGCTATTGAAAGAAGCACAAATCAATATCATCCATTGATTTTGTGTAATCTGTGGATTGTGATCCATGGACTCCCAAAACTCTATATAAGAAGATGCACCCATTGCTCTTCAAAAGTTACAAGAACAATAACAACATATGCTCTCTCTCTCATTCTCTTCACGTCCTCTCTCTCTCTCTCATTGTGTCCGTCCACCATGGAGGCCTAGAGAGAGTCGCCATTGCTGTAGCATCGTTGTTATGATGCCAGATAGTTTGCTTGTGGATCTCCGTCTCCTTCGATGTGCCTCACTCATAAAGACATCGGATCTTGTGTGACGAGATCAGGAGATTCACTGCTTGGTTCATCAACACGCTCGCAAGCATCTCCTCCATCGGATCAGACTTGAGACAGGAGGTCTCTTCATTTAGAGACTTGATCGCAACCATGCTTCAAGAGGTAACCCTAACACTTGGTTGTGGTTTAGTCATATGGTTTCATCGTTTGAATTTTTTTAAATTTTGTTGCCTCAAGCAACTAGTGCGATTAATCGCTTCCGATCGCATACGATGTGATCCTCACACTTTCGTGATGCGCTTAAGGATCTTATCATATCATTCACAAAATGGGTTTGCAGCATACACATCTGCAAAGTTCTGAGATTTTAAGCCAAGTTTGGATAAATAACAAACATAGACTAAATCGACCTTTAGATTAACATGTTCAGGCATGTCAGATCATCCCGAGTATAACATATATTATCTTTAACTTTGAGTTGAATTTGAACTGTGTGTGAAAGTTATAGCTCTTCCCAACTTACAAGAAAAAATATACCGTACTACCTTAAGAAAGGTACCAGGGGAATTCATAAAATCTAAAGCCTATGTTCTCTCTAAGTCTAGGATTATTCTTGTTTCACCAGAATCTGTTAGGAAATGAAGATGGGTGCAAAGTGTAGAGAAATTGGACTTTTTTAAGGTTTTCCATTGACCTCTTTGGTCCATTGCTCTCATTTTTTCCTTTTCCGCAGAGCATAATCTTGAGCCTCTTTGGCCTCTTTTAAACTAGTAGCAACATTGATCTGCAACTTGTTTTATTTATTAGAGCTGAGTTATTTGAGTAGATTTTTCTTTGGCAGATCTTTGCTTTGCATTTGCATTTTTGGAATAGGCATCTCTTATTGTGCCTTCTTTTTTATGAGATTTTCTAGCATTGGGTATCAAGAGTGTACATGTATAAAATGTGAGTTTAAGATACATGTACAAGGAAAGTTTGCAGCAGACCCAAACTTATAGAAAATAAGTAGTTCCTGAACTTAGATCATTGCATTTTACTTACCCTCACATTCAGAGTCACTCCCTTTCAGAGTCACTCTCTTCCCTTGATGGAGATTGCAACAATCTCTTGTACATGCAAAGTAAGTTGAAATAATGGGTAAGGTATGGTTTGTTCAAGAGTAAATCAAGAGTAAAAGAGTGCTATAGCTGTCAACATGATCTATTTAGACCCATATTCTGGTCACCGCATAAAATTAACAACACTTAAGAAATTAAGTCTAAAATAGACCTAAAGAACCTGAATACTTAAACCTAATGAAGTCCTATGAGATTATGTGGATTAAGGGATTCTTGGTCTAAATATAACATTTGTGAAAACCAAACTTCTAATCTCAAAAGGTTAGGAGTAAATTAGAAAAATATTTTTAGATTTTTGAAAAAAAATGCTGATTTTTTTTAAAAAATGGGAACTTTTACAATTTTTATAAGATTTTGAATATATGTAAATGTTTTTTGTTTTTTAAACATGCAAAAATAATGCAATGTTTTTTTGAATAAGTTAGAAAATTTAGAAATTTTTATGATTTTTTTATGAAAAATAAAATCAATATAAAATAAAAATGGAATGCATGAAAAAATTTAACAAAAAGATGTGTATGAAATGTGATGCACCCCCATGCTTAGCAAGAGCCATGCCCACATGGTGATAAAAGAGTGAAAAAATTCGGGACAACGTGATTGAAGAGAGTGCAGATGCAAGCGATGAAAAATGTTTTTTCATCATTTTTTTCTAATTGATTTTACCAATTTTTATGTGTGGCTTCCCCATACTTATTCAAAACAAAAAAGTTAGAAAAAATGCAAGTACCTGAAACATAACTATGGGAGATATCCCATGATGTTTGTTGGTTTTAATGCCCCCATCCGGCTCCAGGATTAGGAATACCATGTGTCATGAGTGTATGCATCGTCTACGTTTAGAAAAACCACGATGATGTACAGAACGTGGCTCGATGGACAAGGTGGAAATGTGGTTACCTTTATGAAGCTTGTAATTGATGGGTGGGACCATCAACATGAGGCTCCGGTGAATGATAGGTTCTATTGGTATGATAAATGACACAGTCGACTGAAGTGAAGATGTGAGTGGAAAGGGTGAAGTCGATTTCGATAATAATGTCTTTAATCAGTAGGTGCGTTCAAGATGGTCCAAAGCTACAAATTTGTGTTCATCACATAAAATTGGTTATTAGTGAAATCCTTCTCCTTGAACACAACAAATGATTCCATGATATTTCCACCCATAGTACCAAAATTTTCTACCTCGATGGCCTCCTTGGTGTTACAAAGGTCAGATATTTAATCATGTCATTGAACTATCTCCATGAAATGAGTGTTAACTTGAATGTTCAAGGACGGGAGGGTTGGTGCATGTATACTAGGATTTAATGGTTGCTCAAGCTCATTGTCAGTATGTGAATTTTACATATCATTCAAAGCAATTGTTTCTTTTCCAAGCCTCATTTTCAATCGAATAAGAAGATGGTTCCTGCCATGACAAAATCAATGTGGTAGTTGGTCCCTGCCATGACAAAATCAATGTGATAGTTGGTCGTTCATCCTCGATTTTCTTAAGGAGCTCTTCATTTTCAACCTAAAAATTATCAAGAGACAGAGAGTCATTAATGAATCAATGATTCACCTACTCTATATGAACGTTTTACCAAAATCCTCTTAATAATTTTCTAACTAAACCCCTTAAAATCAATTAATTAATTGTTACTAATTAGGATTAAAATCTATAATCTATAAATAAACAACCTTGTTTTTTACCTTACTTGAGCTTATTATTTTATGTGTAAAAATCCTTATTTTAATTAGATTCTTTCTATAATTTAATCTTCGATTAATTAACTAACTTTTAGTATAGAATTAAAATCCATAACAGAACAAAATAAAGAGGAAAAAGAAAATTCTGACTTCGTATAAAGTATACATATTTTTATCTTTATCAATTTTACTTTATCATTTTCTAACCTAAAAAAATCCATATAAATTAGATTAAATATGTACATATTGTATATAGATAAATCCACTAATTAAAATCAAATTAAAAATATAAAAAAAATTACAAAATGCAAAATTCTAGTATTTTATTATCTAAAGAGTGCCTCCAAAAATACTATTTCTGCAGTTAGCCTCGTTTGTCTTTGGGTCCTTCACAAAAGTTGTAGATCTCGTTTTCTCTTTCTTTTTTATTTTTCTTTCAATTTTATTTTATTTTATTTTTTATCTTTATTTTATTTTTAATTTTTATTATTTACTCCTTATTTTCCTTTAATTAATTTTATTTTACTGTTTATTTAATTTATTTAATTTTTTAATTTTTTAAATTCCTTTTTATTCTTCTTTATCCCTCTTTCCTTCTCTTTCTACCTCTCTCTCTCTCCCTCTCCCTTCAAGGGTCACGTGCCTGGCATGTGACCTTGCAACCCTTATCCCTCTTCCCTGGCACGTGTGTCGCATGTGCCATCTCCCTCCTTGGCACGCATTGTGCACGTGACTGTCACTTCCCCCTCTATCGTTTCACCCCTCCCCGTCGCTTCCCTCTTCCGCAATGGTTGTTGCATCACCTCCTCGATCGTTTACCCATCTCCCCTCGCATACGTAACGGTGACCTCCAGCCGTTTCTCCTCCTCATCTATTTAAGGTCGCTGCCGCCATCCCTTGACCCTATCCGCCATTTACAGAGTAGGGCCAAGCTTCTCTCCCACCATAGGTGACAGTTGAGGTATTTGAGCGAGCGATGACTCCTGCACTCCAAGCGAGATCCAAGGACCGACCTCGGTCCTTGTCGTAGCAGTGTCGCGAGCTACTGAGCTCCACCCTTGCCGAGGCATGTGAGTGACAACCAAGAGCTCATGCTTTCATTTCTTAGGATTCACGTTCATCAATCTTCAAGTATTGATTTTCTTCCTCTTCTTCTTCCCTCTTGCTCCTTCGTTTGTTCTCTCCCTTCCGTTCTTCTCCTTCCTCGTTGCCAACTTCCACCATCACCATCGCAAGCTCCGAGCTGCCCCTCACTTTCCAACTCTGTCGTCATGCATTGCACCTACTAACGACCACCCCATCGCTTCGCGCCTTCACCTCCTCCAATCTGGCCGCAAGTGAAGCAAACCACTTCCATCCATCATCTTCAGCAACACACAACTCCACTACTCCTCTCACGAGTAGCTCCAGCCTTCACCACCGCCCATCAGTACCTAGATTCCACCCGCACCCCTCTCCACGGTCGCCTCGTGTGGCTCCTTTAGCACCAGGTCACCCACTGCACACTCGCCTCCAACGTTCGTCGCTCCACCACCTTAGGAAGCAGCCGACCACCTCCAGATCTACCCTCGGTCGCACCAGAGCACCACCGCTTGTCGAGGCCCTCCCATGGTCACTCAGACCTCACCACCCTCGACAAATGGCCCGCCTCAGAGGAGCTCCTCCGCCTGCTGCCCAAACTCCCCCCACATGAGGAGCATGTGGGGCGGGGCAATTTTGCATGCAGATCCCCCAGTTCTCCACAAATCTAAAAAAGAACCATCCAACCAGGAGTCATGTGCAGTGCACGTGACTTGTTGGGAAAATTACATATGCACCCCATTGGTTCCAGAGAACTACAAGAAGGACTCTGCCAGTCAATGACGTTAGGAATGTGATGCACTAGAAAAATTACAACAAAATCCCTATGAGTTTCATTTATTATAGATAAGTTCTCCAGGAGCTAATTTGACAAGAAAATATTTACTTTTATTGCATTTTAGTCCCTAGAACTTCATTTTATCATAACTTTTGCATACGAACTCTGATTTTTGTGCACAATATGTCATTTTGAAGCTATCCATGTGCTCTTTTATATTATATGTATGGTGGATAGATCTGTAGATGTTTATTGATGATGAATATTTGTTGAACCTCTTGATATATGTAGCGTGATTTCTGACATTTTTGTACTGTATTTTATTAAGAAAATTGATGATCTATTTTGCAGGAATGCAATGAATGGATATTGAACGTGCTTAATTCTCTTTGTATTCTTGTTGACACCATTTGAGGAATTGATTTTTGTTGGGCTTCAAGGAAGAAAATTAAGGATTAATTTCCCTAATCATTATTATACTTCAAGATTTATTCGGGGACATTTCGATCTTATTTATAGGGATTCAAATGTGGGATTATTTAATCTGATTAATTCTCTTTTGATAATTGATCTTTTTTCTTCAAGAAATTAATGTTTGTAGGGGAACAATTGGGAAGGAATTAATTTAACCCTCGATGTCTGATGTGATTAAACTCTATTTACTTGTAGATCAGTATTAGAGGGAATTTTGAGATCATTATCTCTATTTAAGGATTAGTTTTGATCTTGTTATAGATCGGATTATTCATTGATTAATCTCATTGTCTACAGCTTGAATTTGATTGGAAACTTATCTCATGAATCTCTTTCGATTTGTGATAATATTTGAGGATATTGATTAATATTGTTTAGACTAAAAATCATAATCACATATCTAGTGCTTAATTATCCCCTCTGTTTATTTTCTTCGCATTGCATCTATTGCATTTCATTGCACTTCATTTTCATTTTTGACATAAAAATTAACTTAGCATTTAATTAATTATTTACATTAATCTAAAACCACGCAACTAGAAAAAATGTTTGTTCCTTGTGTTCTACCTTGATATACCTACCAAGTAAAGTAACTTCCACATAATCGAAAGTGTGGTTTTTGATCGATCGTAATTTGCCTCCTATACTACAATGATAAGACCTTATTAAAGAGGCGTTTTTTCGAGTTCATCAAATGAAGATCTTGCCAAGGAATGGAGTATTTTTAGGGTTTTAAATTATTTTATGCATTTAATTTTTGTGAAATTAATTTCTATGTCATTTTTTCCTTTGTTTTGCATTTTTATTTTATGTATTTCATTTTGCATCTTTCTCTCACTTTTTGATACTAACCATAATTTCTCTCTTCACATATTACTCAGAGCAAATTTTTGGATATAATTCAAGGGCCTATGAAGAAGACTGAATTTTATTTTTTTGGTGAGAGAGAGTTAGATAGTTTAAATTTATGCATCATTCATGGGGTCCCTCTCTCTGAACCCAGAGAACTTGTAATAATTTGGATTGTACTGATATGTGGTATGTCAGGTCTGTTTCAACCCATGTTGTGCGGTTGGGACCTGACTTGAGGGGCGTAGGAATTAGGCACATATGCTAGCTTAATTATTTACTCTTGAGTGTGCTCGTAATTCTTAGGCCACACTTGCACTAAATATATGAACAAGTAGATCGTTCAACATTAGCTAACTTTTTAAATCATTTTCTTCTCACTAACGAAACTTTATGCTTAGGACGATTCCATCTATGCATACCATTTAGTGTGAATTTTCAATTTCTTGTATTGCATCCCGCATGAAGAACGTGAGGAATCACTATAAGATATCTTCTTGAGCATGCATCGTTGAGTTCTCTCCTGCATCAGCTTTTTCCTATTCTATACCTCTATTTTATAACTTAAGATTTAAAGGAATTGGGACTGGTCATTAGGCATTGTCTTTCTATGCTCATATTAAAACGAAAGTGATAACCAATCTTAAAATCGGGACTGCTAGTTACGGCGACTGTAAATAAATCAACTTAAAATCAAATCTTTTCTTTGGTGGAGAGAAACCCACTCATTGTTTGTAATGACAAGATCACACACTTAGGGTAGAACTACAAATCTTAAGTTTTCATTTAGACTACTATTTTTAGAAACAACTAGTTACTTTTTAGTAAGGGGACAAGGATAGTTGTTCTATGGTATGTACTTCCCTTAGCATAGTCGGTGGTTTAAAGGACACTGTGTAAAGCATCATCCTTATGTAAGAGGTAGTTGTTTTACGGTCTGTATTTACCCCTATACTGACAGAAAGTAGGTGGAACTAGTTGTATGAACTTGGGATAGTCTTTGTGAATAATGTTGGCACCTAACAACTCCGCTTAATCTTCAAGAATGTGTGATCATTTAAAATTAAAATCAAAAAGATAAGCGACCGAGTCCTTATGTTCCTTCACCAATGTTGAGGGGGTGTTGATGAGTTTGATTTGTGTTTGTTTTGTGTGAGTTTTCTATACATTTGTACTTCAAGTGTATTCTCTCTCCTAAGTATTTCATTGTGTTCCAAAACCATTCCTTTCATTCGAGATGGATTCTTATAGAGTTCTTCGTTTGGACTTTGTGAACAAATACCAAAGCTCATCAAGTAACTCATCTCCTCAGTTCAAGATGACCCTCTTCTCGAAACCCCTTGGTCTTGGGATGACCCTCTTCCCAAGTCCTCTTCAGGGTTTAGTCAACACCGAATTTACCCTCTCTTCTATTCCCCTCTTGCCAAAGAAACTTTCATCTTTGGCAAAACCACTAAACCATTCAATCATGAGCCTAAATCAGATTTATCTACGTCTAAAGGTGAAGAAAAAGTCAACATGCCTCCCAAGAAAAACCCTGGTGAAGAAGAGGACAATGACCCAATGCGAGAACTTTTAGATAGGATAACCGCTGCCGAGCAACACAATGCACTACTTAGAGCACAGATGGTAAAACTGCAATATGGAGAAGCTACTATGGAAGATTCATACCTCCATGAATTAGATGAATATTATAATTGGTTGAGGCATGTACCACTCGAGGATGCGTTTGAGAACAAATCTCATTTCAACACATTGTTGCCTAAGTTTGGAGGGAATCATAAAGAACCATATCCCTTCCTCCGAGACTTCGAGCTAGTCTACGACAACCTGTGCCACCCTAGGGTTAGTCAAGACTACATATGGCTGAGTTGTCCCCTTTGCCTTGACTGATAAGGCAGCTTATTGCCTGAAAAATTTAGGGGAAGTGATCACCACTTGGGCCACCTTCAAGATAATGTTTCTCAAGAAATTCTACCCAGTAAGTAGAATAAATCAAATGCGGATCAAGCTCATGAGTTTTACCCAACACCCGAGTGAGCCATTCCATGAAACCTAGGAAAGGTTCCAGACCTAATCTAGAAATGCCCATGGCATCGGATAAGATAAATGATATTGGTCCAAAGTTTTGCCAATGGTCTAAACCCTCAGACCCAAGGGTTAGTGAGTGCATCCTACAGAGGAAGCTACATGGGAAGCCATGAGGACACTGTCTACAAGGTGTTCGAGAGACTAGAGGAATCCAACCAATCAGAAACCATCAGCTGGGATTACACATCCAGCTCCGAGAAGATTGTAACTAATATGTTGATCGATCAGAATGCTGACATGGGAATAATAGATGATAAGCTGACCATAGTCGAACAGATCTATAAGAAGGTGGACGAACCCCATAAATAATATGATACGGAGAAATCGGCTAACTGCCTAAGCAAATGGAGGAACTGGCTGACACGGTACCTAAAATTCAGATACCTGCCCTGACTTCACCCCCTGAGCCCATTCACCAAATTCACTACATTCAAGGGAAAGGGGTAGGGCAACAGAGCCATTGGGGTAGAGATCAAGTCTTTTCCCATAAAACAGAAGAAATCTTTACTCAAACTGTTTACGAGGAACCTCCACAAGTCTTGGAGATTAATGGAGTCTGGTATAACCTCGATCCCATCAACATATTGGATCCAAACTATACTCTGAACCCTCGTCCATAAAAGTCTTAGATCATCTACCAGCCTTGGTAGTAACAACAACAGCAGTGTCGGCAGTACCATCTAGGTTATTAGAACCCGCAGCCTTAGCAGCAGTTGTATCAACGCCAAGGCTAGCATAGCCAATTCAGACAGCACCAGTAGCCTTAGGCCAAGTAAGGCCAGTGGTCTTCCTCTTCTTCGATCTCTCCTGAACTCCAGTGAGTGCTGGATGAGCTTCATGATATGAGAGTTGACATCAATTGACTCTCTCGATGAAGAGATGAGTTGATTGTATCCCAAACCATGATTCTAGCTCAAGTTCAGGCTAATCGAAATAGCCTCGGACAAAATCAAGTATTAGTTTCTGAATGTTTTTTCATTTGTATACGAAATCTTTTCGCATGATGACACATATCATATTTCTCTTAGGAGTAGAAAGATTGTAACCATGCCTCATCAAGCAAAAGAACACAGTGGCATAGCCCCAGTCTCTACAAATTCACACAATCCTGTGGAAGAAGAGGAAGAAAGGAACGAGGAAGAGAAAGAAGAAGTCCCACCCACACCACCCGTCGAGCACTATACCACTTAGGACTCAGGAGAGTCAAGATCAGAATCTCAAGGAGAAGCATCACCAAAATAACAACAACAAGAGTCGTTCGCCAATTTCTGTAATTTGATTCGAGTCATTACAAGTCTTGTTGATACTTTTTCATTTAATAAAAGTGATGTTTTCAGTCACAATCAGCCAATTCCTTTCCCCCCATGATCTTACTACATGAAAGAAGAAAAAAATAAAAAATTAAAAAAATTGTGATGAGATGGCCTGCATATACAAAGAAAATATCAGGGTTACTTTATCATTAGATGAGATGATTGAAAGAGACCTGACTTTTCGTACGTACCTTAAGGTGAGATGCACACCAACAAGGACTAGTAAAAAGAACCCTATCCGAATAAAGACGCACGTACTCTTTATTGCCACATCTCGTCTGACCAAAAATGAGCTACCACGGAAGAAAAGAGACATAAGTGCTCACTTTATGACAAACCAGATCAATGAGATTAAGTTTTCCCAAACCTTGTTAGACAATGGCTCCTCCATCAATATCATGCCCACCACTCTTTATGAACATCTAAAACTAGGCCCTCTTAAGAACTCCAGAGTCGTACTTCAATTTCCTGACTCTTTAACTAAGAGGCCTAGGGGTGAGATTAGAAATGTTGTTATTATCATAGAGGGACAGAACTATCGAGTAGATTTCGCTGTCCTTGACATGGTTGTTCCTAAAAACTGAAAAGAGTCCCAGATGATATTAGGACGTCCCTTTCTCAGGACCGCTAGAGCCCTATTTGATTACACGTCTAGGAGAATTCAGTTTAGAGAAGTTAAGTTAGACGTGAAGCAAACTAGATTTCAAAGACCTGACATTGAATATAGCATCGGGTCTGAAAATTCATATCCTAAGGCAGAAGAAAATATAGAAGCAACAGTTGGGTTATGGAAACAGAACCCGACCGTAATAATAGAATCACTCTCGCCTGGGAGGACATTATTTACGAAATAATCTGCCAGCTCATTCATGCATCAACCAACACTCCCGAGGACTTAGAGGTCCTTATGGACATGTTAGTCCATTTACTTTTTGGATAATCCCGAAGTGAGGTAGATGGATCGGATGTAGTGTTTGCCAAACCACATTTCTGATCCCTGAAACAATTCAATCAGTGGCTGATAATGTTACACACACCCCGTCCACAACACAACAAGAATCATCAATAATATAGCTAGATTTTTTGAATGATGCAGATTTATAAGAGCTTAAACCATTGCCCACTACTCTTGAGTATGCCTTCCTTACGAGAAATAAGGGACAGTTTCCTATCATCATCAGTTCACATATGACCGAAGAGCAGGAGACCCGCCTGCTTAAAGTTTTAGAGAAAACTGCAAGGCTATAGTATGGAGATTGTCGAATCTTCAAGGGGTTAACCCGGCCCTTTGTTCACACCATATTTACCTTGAGGATAATGCTAAACCCTCCCATATATTCCAACATTGGTTGAATCCAATTATAGGGGAAGTGGTTAAGACTGATATCAAAAAATAGTGTGAAGCATGGTTCATTTATCTCATCTCAATCTCCAAGTGGGCGTCTCCTTTGCACATCGTCCCAAAAAAGTCGGTACTTTATATTATCACCAACGAGGAGGGAGAAGAGATAACGACACGGGTACCCACATCGTGGCACGTCTGTGTGGATTACAGGTGCTTGAATGCTGCAATGAAGAAGGATCACTTCCAGTTGCCTTTTATTGATCAAATTTTGGAAAGATTGAGAGGAAGCAAATAGCTCTATTTCTTGGATGGGTACTCAGGCTACAACAAAGTAGCCATCTCCCTAGAGGATTAGGAAAAGACTACTTTTACGTATCCTTTCGACACTTATACATTCAAGCACGTGCCTTTTAGGCTCTGCAACACCCTCAGCAACTTTCAGCAGTGCATGATTGCAGTTTTTACCGAAATGGTTAGAGATTACATGGAAGTATTTATGGATGACTTCTCGGTCTATGGTGATTCATTCAACGATTGCCTAGCGCACCTTGATCGAGTCCTCGAGAAGTGTATGGAAGTGAATCTGGTGCTCTCTTGGGATAAAAGCAACTTTATGGTAAAAGAGGGGATCATGTTGGGGCACATCATTTCCAAGAAGGGAATGGAGGTTGACCCTACCAAGGTGGATGTGATCAATAAACTTGAGACACCTACCAATGTGAAACAAGTGTGGTCTTTTCTAGGGCATGTTGGATTTTATAGGAGATATATCAAGGAATTTTCAAAAATTGCCCAACCACTAACTGAGCTCTTAGGGAAAGACATTGAGTTCCTTGTAGATCATAAGTGTCTTAAGGCCTTCAAACTCATCAAAAAGAAGATCATTGAGACTCCCATTCTACAAGTCCATGACTGGTCTCTTCCCTTCGAGATCATGACAGATGCTTCAGACTTTGTAGTAGGGGTTGTGTTGGGATAGAGGAAAGATGGAATCACGTATGCTATTCACTATGCAAGCAAAGTTTTAGATCCAGCTCAGAAAAATTATACAGTGAAATAAGGAAATTTGCCTATTCATCACTGACGCATACGAGGGTAATGAATTTGTCTCTTTCAAACTGTAGCTATGAGTACTACTTCAATTCTTGAAGAAATTGGTTCAATTTGAGTACATTCAAAAGAGATTTCTCACTTATGAATCATCGAGAGGGACTCGTTTCTAGAATGAGAGTAAGATGATCCTTATCTACGTGATTTTGACCTGACTTTTACTCGTTCATTCGAAAGCTGCATTCCTCCCACGCATTAATCAACGTCTTTGACCTTCGCCGGAGGGCATGAAAGAAATAAGGGATAATCGACGTGAGTGAGTCTTGGGAAAACAACAATCTCATATAGTAGAACATGGGAAAAGTAAGGACTCTTTCCCCCACTCGCCGGAGCTAGGAACGAGCCTGCAGATGTTAGTTATCGCGTTGTGAGGTAGAATCTGAGTCCAGGAAAATAGAAATGGAAATGCTTGCAGTAGTCTTTGCCCTAGATAAATTCAGATCTCTGCTTCTAGGATCTAAGGTAATAGTATACACAGACCACTCAGCCATCCGATCTTAATGGCAAAAAAAGACATAAAGGCACATCTCCTCAGACGGATACTCTTGCTTCAGGAATTCGATTTAGAGATTAAAGATAAACCTGGAGTAAAGAATGTGGTGGCTGATCATTTATCACGTCGAACAAGACAAAATCTTAGATTCATAATCTATTTGTGGAACCTTCCCAGATGAATCATTTCTGATATTGACTCTCTCCCATGGTATGCTGACATGGTTAGCTATCTTGTCTCTAAGAAAGTTCCCCAAGGTGGGCCCAAGAACAGAATTGACCGACTCAACTCGGAAGCCAGACACTACCATTAGGAGGATCCGTTCCTTTTCTTTAAAGGATTGAATTGTATATGGAGGAGATGTATTCCTCAGGAGGAATACCAAAGTGTCCCCACTCTATACCACACCTTGGAGGTAGGAGGACACCACTCTTGGAAGAGGACTGTTGAGAAGATACTACGATGTAGATTTTACTGGATGACCTTGTTTAAGTATGCCTACAATTTTGTCAGGTCGTGCCCGATCTGTCAAAGAATGGGATAGTCCATTAGTCCCAATGATGCCATTTCTATGCAACCAGTGATCATTTGTAATGTATTTTATGCATGGGGCATTGACTTTATGGGCACATTCCCTGACAGTCAAGGATTTGAATATATTCTTCTCGTGGTAGACTATCTATCTAGATGGTTGGAGGTTATCCTTACTCGAACCGCAAACAGTAAAACCGTGTCCAAGTTTTTGAAAGATCATATTATTTCAAGGTTTGGGATACCTAAGGTATTAATATTTGATGAGGGTATCCAATTTGTCAACTGGGAAGTAAAGAAGTTGACAAAGGACTACGACATTGGTCATCGTGTCGCTAGCCCATACCACTCACAATCTAATAGCATGGCCGAATTGTCAAACAGTGAGGTCAAAGAAGTTTTACAGAAGCTAGTCCGCCCTGATCGGAAGAACTGGTCCTAACTCCTAGACCAAGTTCTATGGGCTTACTTGATAGCTTACAAGACCCCATTGGGCACCTCCCCATTTCGAATGATCTATGGAAAGTCGTGTCAATTGCCCACAAAACTACTTCAAAAATCAGAGTGGGTAATCAAAAAGATCAATTGGAACTGTCATCAAGGAAAGAAGAAAAGAAAGAGATATGGATTTAAATGAACTATCAGAGATTAGAAATCATGCATATGACAACATCGACATTTACAAGGACAAAGTAATGAAATGGCACGACAAACACATACGAACAAAGAGCTTTGTCCTAGGGTAGAAAGTGTGGTTGTTAAATGCAAGATTGAAATTTTTCAAAGGCAAACTGAAATCTAAATGGACGGGACCCTTCATCATGAGAGAGGTTCACAATAACGGAAATGTTGAGATCTCAGAGACCGCAGACAACGCACAAACTTCCCTAGTCAATGAACAGTTGCATAAGCACTTCGTAGAATCACATGAGAAGTTGGTACACATAGACCAGAACTCCTTCACTCGGGACAAAGAATCAGATGAAAGACCACCATGGCCTACGTAAAACCTGGAAGCCATACTCTTCAATGCAGCTAGAATATTCAGTCGATCACTTGTATATCCTCTCCTAGTTACCTTGGTCCTCCACTTGTAATTATCCAATCATACTTAGGCCGACTTGAGCCTAACTAAAGGGGTGCCGATGTCATTATGAATACATTACTTCTATTGTTTCTCCCTATCCTCGATCGCCCCATTTCTTACTCTTCTGCTATGTGTAGGCCCTCCAAAGCCTATGTATAGAGGGGCGAGTCGACTTATGATTCTTCTTTGCACTCAACTGTATTTGGCACGGGCTATGGCTACATTTAACTTTGTGCCATGAGGGCATAACACAAGCTATGTATATGGGTGTGTGTATATACTCTATATACTTTATCTATAGCTTGTACTTTAATTGTTTATATAAAAAATGGGTATGGGTATAAGTTGTGTATATAATACATGTTTTCAAATATATATAAATATATATCAATAAAAAAATAACTTAAAGTTTGTGAAAATATAAGTTGTGTATATAATACATGTTTTCAAATATATATATATATATATCAATGAAAAAACTAACTTAAGGTTATATCCCTGACATTTTCAATATATATATATATATCAATAAAAAAACTAACTTAAGGTTTTATCTCTGACATTTTCACTATCACTCAAGACTTGAGGAATGAAAGTTAAGGTCCTTTGATTCCGAGTTAGTTGGCCTCGGTCATTAGGGTTTGAGACCTAATAATCTATACTTCCCTAGTTTGAAAGATGTGAGTGCTATATTGTGCGCTTAATCTCTACCTTTAAGAATATGATCAGTACATCACTTGCACAACTGCATGAATGATGAGATAAGTTGAGATTTCACTTGAGGGATTGGGACTTGATATTTGAGTTTAGACCTAATTTAATGATTCTCAAGGATGGCATAAAGTCGATGAAAGCTTCATGAAACCTGAGTGTCAGCAACCCCTAGCCACTATGCGAACAAGTTCTCATGATATCATTTGATATTGATCTATGTGTCAGGATGTGATGAAACTTAATAAATTTGTTGATCACTATGTGCCAACTCTTGGTAAAAGAAGTGGAGCTAGCCAAAAAGAAAAGAAAAGAAAGAAATATTGAAAAAAAAGAGCTCTCAAACATAAAGTCGAATTACAAAGAGCTTCTATCAAAGCAAGCGCTCCCAACCATTTCAAAGTGTCCACTTGCACCAAAGCTAATTAGGCCAACTGAGTCGGGCTAGTATTTCAAAAAGGCCTATGCAACATAAGCAATAGAAGTCTGGGTGTAAGTATATTAGATACTTAATGAAGACACATCTAAGTGTACTCCCAGGAAAACAAGTATGGACGACTCAACAACATTTGATGGATGTACTAGTCAACAACCCAAAAATACATGTGTTGAGTAATAAGGAACTCGAGAGGATCCTTGTTCCAATGTAAGGGAGAGAAGAAAATATCCAAACCTATATCCTTCATCATCTGGCCTGCCGTATACACTTTCAAGTTTGACAAACTACTGAGACAATAGACTGAATGCAAGAACTGATTTATTCCCTAGTATTGAGTACTAGGTCTTGAGGAGAGTCTCTTAGATCAGGACTTTGAGTGACATTTCGACTCGACTCTCATGATTGCAGTAAACCTTAAATGTCATCTCTCTTATGGTATATTTATAAATAGAGAGTCGGAAAATTAGAGAAGTTGGATTCCTTTTGACTAGAGCCTGGATTGAACTTAGAATTTTAGGACCAATAAAACCAAAGATTCTTAATGAGACAAGTCTTGAAATTTGTACATGCACAGTCAGGGATTCAACCTTCTAATTCACTAAAATTTTCTCGGGGACAAGCAAAGAGCTAAGTATAGGGGAGTGATGAATCCATGATTCACCTACTCTATACGGACATTTTAGCAAAATCTTCTTGATAATTCACTAACTAAACCCCTTAAAATCAATTAATTAACCTTTACTAATTGTGCTTAATTAAGAATTAAAATCTGTGAATAAATAACCTTATTTTTGACCTTACATGAGCTTATTATTTTATGCGTAAATAATCCATATTCTAACCTGATTCTTTCTCTAATTTACTCTTTGATTAATTAACTAACTTTTCATAAAAAAAATAAAATAGATAAAAAGAACCAATATAAGAGAAAATGTAAAATTCTGACTTTATATAAATGGTACATATTTTATCTTTGTCAATTTCACTTAATCTTTTTCTAATATAAAAATCAATAAAAATTAGATTAAAAATGTATAAATTGTATATAAACTAATCCACTATTTAAAATCAAATTAAAAATATAAAAAAATCACAAAATGCAAAATTATTGTATTTTGTTATCTCTAAAGTACCTCAAAAAATACTTTTTGTCTAGTTGACCTCTTTTGATTTTGGGTCCATGAAATGATAGAACTCGTCAAAATGAACAAGTTTCGTGTTGATCAGTTTTTTATTTGACCTCATTTGCACTTTCTTTTTTTACTTTTCTTTTAATTAAATTTATTTTATTTTATCTTTATTTTATTTTTAAATTTTTATTATTTACTCCCTATTTTTTATTTATTTAATTTTATTTTTTATTTAATTTAATACAATTTTTTATTTTTTATTTTCCTTTTTTATTATTCTTTCTCCCTCTTTCCTTCTCTCTCTACCTCTCTCCCTCCCTCTCCCTTCATGGGTCATGTGCCTAGCATGTGACCCGCAACCCTCTTCCCTCTTCCCTAGCATGTGCACTGCAAGTGCCATCTCCCTCCTTCTAGGTGTGTGCTGCGCACGTGACCATCACCCTCCCCCTCCACCATTTCACCCCTCCCCGTTGCTTCCCCTCTTTTGCATCAGCCCCGCATCAACTCCTCGGTCTTTCACCCATCTCCCCCGTACATGCAACCGCGACCTCCAGCCATTTCTCCTCCTCATCTATTTAAGGTTTTTGTCGCCAACGCTTGACCCTATCTATCATTATGGAGTAGGGCCGAGCTTATCCTCCACCACATGTGACAGTTGAGGTATTTAAGTGAGCGACGAGTCCTGCACTCTAGAAGAGATCCAAGGACTGACCTCAGTGCTTGTCGTTGCTGTGCCACGAGCTACTGAGCTCCGCCCTTGTTGAGGCATGTGAGCGACGACCAGGAAGCTCACTCTTCCATTTCCTAGGCTTCCCGTTCATCGATCTTTAGGTATCGACTTTCATCATCTTCTTCCCTTTTGCTCCTTCGTTCGCTCTCTCCCTTCCGCTCTTCTCCTTCCTCGTTGGCGACTTCTACCGTCGCTATCGCAAGATTCGAGTCGCCCCTCTTTTTCCATCCATGTCGTCATACGACACATCTACAACCGGCCACTACTGTCACTCTGCGCCTTCACCTCCACCCATATGGTTGCGAGAGAAGCCAACCACCTCCAGCCATCATCTTCAGCAACACACAACTCCACCACTCCTCTCACGACCTACTCCAGCCTGCACCAACACCCGTCAGCGCCTTTATTTCGCCCACACCCCACTCCATCGTCACCTCGCACAACTCCTTCAGCAATAGGTCGCCGGCGCATGCTCACCTCCAACGTTCGCCACTCCACCGCCTACGGAAGCATCCAACCACCTCCAGATCTACCCTCTGCTGCACCAGAGCATCATAGGTTATCGAAGCCCTCCCTTGGTTACTAAGACCTCGTCGCCCTCGTCGTGCGACCTGCCTTGGAGGAGCACCATCACTTGCCCTCGTAGTATGGCCTGCATATAAGAAGCACGTGGGGCGGGGGAATTTCGCATGTAGATCCCCTAGTTCTCCACAAATCTGAAAAGAACCAGCTAGCCAGGAGTCACATTCAGTGTACGTGACTTGTTGCGAAAAACGCACATGCACCGCACTAGTTCCAAAGAATTACGAGAAGGCCCCTGCCAGTCGCTACCTTCAGCATCACATGCCCCGCACGTGACTTACTGGAAAAATTTCAACAAAAGCCCCACAAGTTTCATTTATTGCAGATAAGTCCTACAGGGGCTGATTTGAGAAAAAAAATACATACTTTTATTGCAATTTAGTCAACATAACTTCATTTTATCATAGCTTTCGCATACGAACTCTGAATTTCGCTCACAATATGTCATTTTGAAGCTATTCATGTGCTCTTTTATATTATATATCTTCTAGATAGATCTGAAGATGTTTATTAATGATTATTATATGTTGAATCTCTTGATATATGCAAGGTGATTTTTGACATTTTTGTTGACGATCAATTTTGCAGGAACGCAATGAAGGATATTGAATGCTCTTAATTCTCTTGTATTCTTGTTGATACCATTTGAGGAATTGATTTCTGTTGGTGCTTCAAGGAAGAAAATTAAGGATTAATTTCCCTAATCATTATTATAATTGAAGATTTATTTGGAGAAATTTTGATTTAATATATAGGGATTCGAGTGTGGGATTATTTAATCTGATTAATTCTCTTTTGATAATTGATCACTTTTCTTCGAGAAATTAATGGTTGCAAGGGCATAATTGGGAAGGAATTAATTGAATCCATCGATATTTCAAGTAATTAAACTCTATTTACTTATCGATCGGTATTAGAGGGAATTTTGAGATCATTATCTATACTTAAGGATTAGTTTTGATCTCCTTATTGATCGGATTATTCATTGATTAATCTCTTTACCTGCAGCTTGAATTTGATTGGAAACTTATCTCATAAATCTCTTTTGATCTGTGATAATATTTGAGGATATTGATTAATATTTTTTGGATTAAAATCGTAATCACAAATCTGGTGCTTATTTATCCCCTCTCTTTATTTTCTTCGCATTGCATCTATTGCATTTCATTGCACTTTATTTTCATTTTTGGCATAGAAATTAACTTAGCATTTAATTAATTATTTAAATTAATCTAAAACCATACAACTAGATATAGTTTGTTCCATGTGTTCGACCTTGGTATACATATCAAGTAAAATAACTTCCACATATTTGAAAGTGTGGTTTTTGATCGATTATAATTTACCTCTTATACTACAATGATACGACCTTATTAAAGAGGCAGTTTTTCAAGTTCATAGTCATCTTGATTGAAATTCGAGGTAATATCAGGTAATGCACTTAGAGAGTGAAAGGCCAAATAAGAATGGCCATATTCACTGGAGGTTGTGGGATTAAAGTGGAAAAATTATGTGTTCGTCCCTGAGGGAACTATCATGAAGGACTTCCAACATTTGGTCCAGGGTGAATGGGAGAACATGTGGTGGCAACTCAAACTTAAGTGTCCTCTCTTTCTCAAAATTATCATCATGATCATAATCAAATTCAATTTCATTATCGTATTCATCTTTATGTCCATCATCATTCTTGTGTTCTTCCTCTAATCTAGAATTGCACTCAGATTCATTTTCAACCTCATAGTTAGATTCAACCAAATATTCATTATCGTCATCAGGTTCTGCCTCAGATTCAATTTCATCGTCATCCTTGGATTCATCATCGTATTCAACTTCAGATTCATTATTAAAATCATCCTCATGGTCATATTTAATATCTTCTTTAGGATCAGAACATGAGCTCTATATTTAAAAGTTGATGCTTGATTCAAATATTCAATCATAGTAGGACCCAATAGATATGTGGAGGGCATTGGTGTTCCACAAAAATCACAAGATTCAAATTCTTTGTAAGTTGAATCCTCATTTATCTCATCTTCTATTTCAGTCTCAAGGTTAACCTCATGATCGTCAATTATGTCATGCCACTTACGATCATCATCTAATCCTTCATTATGAAATTATTATTTGTGATCAAAGGTTCATGTTTAACCCATTGTTCAACAGAAATCTCCAATAAAACTGGGTCGAAACATTGTTTCAAAGGCATCATCTTGATTATATAAAAATCATTTGGCTCGGAGATTAGAAGAATTTATATCCTAATTTATTCATCAAAAAAATTTTCATTAGGATACTCAATTTGGTAGGTTCTCCTCCAATAATTTGTGTTTACGCTACGTCATTGTCTTTCTCATTAAAAATCTCCTCATATTGTCCTCGAAAGTTTTTCTCATACCCAGGTTGATATGTGATTGTGTTTTCCATTTCATCCCAAGCTGAGTCAAGTTCGAGAATTCCCTGATCAAAAATCTGCATATTCTTAGCCATTTTATCTGAAACCATGAGTGGATTGACAAATATATGTTCACGGATTTCAACGAATTGGTGAATATTCTCCTCATATAGTTGTTCCGTATTCATCTCAAAGTTTTTCATTGAACTCAAGAGGGTATTAAAGCCCTCAAAGATTATCTCATTAACTTAGTTGGCAAGAAATGGAGATGAAGAAGGAGTGCATTAAGTTAATTATGTAGACCCATACCATGATCCAAATTGGTTATACATCACCGAGTTGTAATATTCAAGACTTGGTAGGAGAACGATTAGTATTGTCGAAGGACTTGAATTTGTACATACTCAAATGGATCAGGCTGACTTCCCCGATTGGCGTTGAATTGTACCTCGAAATTTGATTGTGAATAATGTAGTTTGGGTATAAATCTCCTTCATAAGATGTTTAATAGTGTGAAGAGTAGTCTGGATATTGCGGTACAGAATTAGTAGTTTACATACTCTTCAAATAGGCATAGATTTGTTCACAATGAGTCATTCCCAAAGAGATCTCAAAACAAAGACAAAACAAGATCGATTCACCAACACAAGCGAGCTGCCACAAAAGCGGTTATCTTTTCAAAATTTTAATTTATTGTTCACAAAAACTCAAGCACACAAAAAGATTGATCTAAAATCTATTTGTACATTTAAGGGTTGTCCTGAATTTGTATGTTTAGATGCATCCACTTTTATCTAGTACGTGTGCAAGTATACACACCATAGATTGGCTACATGTATTTCTTGTGGACGGTGCCAAATGCGGTGTCCCTTAATCACCCACTCTGTTAAGGTTTCCCTCAATGAGAAGTGGCTAAATGTTTTAAACTTAGTAGTCAAGAAACTTACGTAGGATTTTGGCTCTGACCTAAGATTGGTTGTTTGTGCACGTGAAATTGTGTACAATGTGCAACATTTCAAAAACTTCAGACCGCTTTCGTCTGAGCCACGCGGTGACTTTCCGGACTTGTCTGATCTATGCGAACAATCATTTATAATTTTGTTTAATTGGTGAGCAGGAGGAGAGAGACCACAAAGATGAATGCAACAAGAGAACTTGATTTTTGATTTTCAGATTTTTAAAAATACACACAAATGCAAGCACCTTGAAATATGTCTAAGTGATTGGAAAAATCTCACAATGTGCGATTTGTTGGATCCAGAATTGGATCTAGAGAGAATGAGATAGAGAGATCCACTATTTTTTCATTTTTTGTACCTAAAATGAAAGATAAATAAAATTAATATACAAAAATAAAATAAAATGATAAAAGAAGTCAAAATAACTACGTAAAGTTGTTGAGTCCCTAGCAAAAATGCCAAAAATGAAACTATGATTTTTGGTGTGCCAAGAAGTGATTTTTAATGTCGATTTATGTGAAAATTGCAAGAATTCAGATAATTTTTATTACACCACAAGCCAACATATATTAAAATATGCATAGGACAAGTAGAGAATCGATCCACAAAGACTATGATATTTTTAAGTGAATTTTTATTCTATTTACAAAGATATTTTTGATGTTATTGACACAAATTAAATCCTATATTCTTTTTATTCATTGGATATAAAATATTTTGAAACTCTATCAGTAGGATCTAGACATCATAAGGATCGCACATGAATTTTTCGAGATATTTTTGGGTTTTTTGTTATTTATAATGGTTTTTGGAATTGCTAGGGGAATTGTGTAATTTTGTAAGAAACCTATGGGCTTGAATATAATTAAATAGAAGATTAAGGATTTTAATGTATCTAAAGAAAAATGACTAGATAAAAGAGAAATTTGCCAATTAAAAAAATTATTAAACATGTAAATTGGGGGAAAGCAAAAAACTTGAAGAAAATTACAGAATGGTCCTAGATGATTGAAATGTAATTAACAAGAACTTAAATCAAATAAATGCAAATGTCACAGAATAAAATATTCAAAATTGGAAAATTGTAGAGAATAAATGAAAGTTTAGCAAAATTACATATAGGTCCAAAAAGCTTAAAATTTGAAAGAAATTACAAAGTATGAAGATGCCCTTGGACCCCTTCTTTCTTCATTCTTCGTGCGGGCGACAGAGGTGGGAGGAGGCGGTAGCTCGTGGGGGCGAGGCGGTGAGGTAGACAATGATAAGGTGCGACGGAGGATGGCAGAGCGGCGGATTAGCAAAGGAGGGAGCAGTAGAGGCCATCCTGATGTTGAGTTCTCCCCCCCCCTACAGGAGGCTGTGAAAGAGGCCAAGGGGCGGTGGTGCTGGGTTGGAGGCCAACCGCCTCTGTAGTGGTTGCGAAAAGGGGAGAGGGAGGGTTGTGGGCGATGGCTGTTTATGCGGAGAGGAGAAGGGGAGGGGGCGGGCACCATTGAAGGGAGGATGAAGAAGGTGGGTGTCTGACATCAGCATGACACCAGTCCCCTTTTTTCAAATTCATTTGATGAAGTCATGTTGATGTCAGCTAATTTGTCTTGTAGTGTTTTTTTTCAGTTTTTTTGAAAATGAAGAGGGGAGATGAGAGTTTCCTCTTGGGCCTCTTCCAAGCTAGACATGGAAAATAAAAAATATAGGTAGAAACTTCTACATGGGCTTGGATCCCATATTTATTGAAAAAGTAATTAATGCATTTTTTCTTTCTTATTTGTGAGGAATGTTATGCAATTATCTTAGATGATTTTGAATGCAATAAGTATGAAAATTATAAAATGAAAATTATGCGAAAAATTAAGAAAAATGCATGGATTAAACATTTATTATTTTGCTAAAAAGGGTATAAAAATGATAAAATTACAGATTCATCAGACACCCATTACTAGTTGTCTATCACATCCCATCTCTTATCCAAGTAAACTTAGGAATGTTGTCTTTGAATAAATATTTCTAAATGCATGTCAGGTAATTTTAAATACACGTTCTTATTAAATGAGGAAATTAAGTGTAATAGTGATGGTTCCTTATACAAGTAACTGATGATACAACTTAAATGAATAACAATAGTAAAGGTTTCAAGCGATCTCCACATAATATCTTAAGATGATGACACTTGATTAGATTCACAACATGCCACTATCTTTGACTATATTTATGGCGATCATTGTTTTGTGGATGATATCGATTCACAATGATCAGGTAGTTGGAGTTAGGTGCCACAAGGGATTGGACATGCACCCTTGGGCCCTAGGTAGATGCCATGAAGGTCGCGACCCTAATAGATGAGTTAGGTGATGTTGCACCTAGCATCTTGGTTGTATCTAGAGTCGCTCAATGGAGTAGGTAGCTGGGAACAATTGGCGTTCTTGATTTCACACTTATACGTGATATTACGACTCAGGGTAGAATTAGGTGTGACTACATCAAATTCTATTTCGAGTAGTAGTATTGTGAGAGGCATTCCGAGATGTGGTTTAAAGTTGGAGAAATTGGGTTATTATCTTTTTATTTTCTGATTAAACAAAGATCCTTGAGATTCAACCCAAAATGACTACCAAGTTCCTGTGTAGCAAAGGTCTGCAAGTTGCGTACTTGTGTGTGCTTGTTTAACATGAGAAATGATCCATTATCGAATATCAGTATTTGCTTTTTATATCATTGCAAACTCTAACCAATGGGTGGAAACATAAAAATCAAAATGGTAGTCCTCAAGTGATTATTAAATTCTTAAATTAAATCACTAAACATGTGATCTAATGTAAATTAGAATAACTTAGTGAAATTTATTTTTATTTATATCCATAAGTCACTATATAGAGTTGAGTATACATGCCTTTGTTTTCCCCTTGCATTATAAATTAGTGTTTATCTTGTTAGTGGGAAATTGTTCATAGTGTAACCCTCGTGTGAACCCCACAGGTATAGCCGAACAACAGCTGCAACAGTAGCATCTTCTGAGGAGATCGGACAATCTATCGTTACACTTGCACCAGCAAGGTGTGTTTTACTTAGTGTGGTTTATTTGCTTCCGCATTATGTTTTATTTCTTTGAGATACAATGTAATTAGAAAACTTGAGTTCAATAGTCATATCTTGCATCTCATTTTGTGGACATGGACTTGATGGATATTTATTAAGGAGAATGAATGTTGCAGTTACATTTCATTTTTTGTTATTCTATGATAAATCCCATATTTATCTACACTATTTCATATTATTGACTATCTTGCTTAAGCAAATCGCTAAGATTCATTGACAATTAGGTTCAATTAATTTATTGTGTGTTGTAAATAATTAAATCTAATTATACAATATTGTTTAACCTATTATTATGTTATTATTTTATGTATTTCTTTATTATCAAAAATCAAATAAAAATTAGAATAATATTGTACATAATTAATTTTACATAAAATAGACAAAATAAAAAATAAGAAGAAAATAAAATAAAATAAAAAATGTTTTTAATGGCTTTTATTTACTTGTAAATTATTATATATGTATAAATCACATTATTTCTTCTGGAATTCTATATGGAAGTTGTAGATCTCATCAAGATTTACAAATTTTGTGTTCACATCTTTTTGTAAATCAATTTTCTTTTAATTCTTTTTTATTTTTATTCTATTCATTCCTTTTCTAACTATCTCTTTGGGCCATGTGGTGCCTCCAAATCACGCCACGTGACCCGGCTCATTATTAGACATCCACCTCCATCTAAGATCGTTTGATCATTATGATCAGAAGGCTGAGAGTATCCTAAACTCACCTTTTCATGGGTAATCCGATCTTGATCAAGTGATCATCACATTGTCCCTTACCTCTAGCACATTCCCTCGTGCCTGGAAACTACCATCATCCGCCTAATTACTCCCTATTTTCCCTTCTTTGTCAACCATCCTCTTGGCTAACTTTCTCTACCTATCAATAACCCTAAATTCATATACCCTCTATTAACCAGTGAGGAGTTAAATTTCTCAAAAAACCATGTGTAACTATGAAGCATTCTTCTTCAAATTGACCTTTCCTGTCGTCGTTAATGGTTGCTCATCCTTGCATGAGCGTTATCCTAGCCATCACATTCTCTCTGTGACAGGGATATGAAGATTCGAAGGGTAAGAATGTAGCAATTGCTCCGGTATTGACCCATGGATAGAATGGCCTTGTCATGGCTGCAGCTGTTTGAGCTTCAAGGATCGGTTATCCTTGTTAAGAGACGACCGGAGAGTCGCCATGACTCTCAACCCATGCCACAACATAAACTAGCACAATTCTTTAAATATACAGATAAGTAGGTATTTTTTTCTCTACTTGTTTTCTTCAAATTTAATCGTGTTATAAACAAACCCAAAGCTTTGACCTATTATGCTCTCGATCTTCACTGTGGATCTATTGTCCACACGAAAGATCAGGTTGGCCGTGATTCTTGTTTTATCATCTCTGTCACCTCAACTCATCTTATTCTCCAAACAAGGAGTAGAACCCACTTAGGGCACCCTATTTTCCGCTCAATTTGTCCTCAATCTCTTTCACACTCGCATACACACAAACACACTTTGTTTTCAATTTGTTTTTTGTTCTTATTACACTTGAAATTGTTGAAGCCCTCAATGATCGAAATTCGGAAGTATGCTTCGATTTGGAGCTTCACCTTCCATATTCCTCCATTGGCAATCACATCGAAGGACTTTCGTGCTTCCATCAACTTATGATGACCTTTGTTGAGTCTCAGTCAACTTTCTTCTATCATTAGATGACGTGAAGCAGCGAAGAGGAGGATGTTCAGGCTTGTTTGAGACCAAGCTTCTTCCGCCGTGATCGAGTGGAGGAAGAAGACCGATAGAGTACATATGTCATCGGATCACCCCTCAATTGGGTGTAATCGGACGGTTATGGAGGATCCACGTCAATCAGCCCAAGCTCGCAACCTCGTTCAGACTGAACCTCCAGATGAAGCACCAGAGAGCTACACATGGCCCAAGCTATGTAGCCCTCCACCTGAACCTGGGTCGCGTGTGCCTAACACATGTAGCCTTGGATATTTTGCATAGCCACCCTGTTGGCTTTCCATATTTGCATGAATGCACATACATGGGGGGTTATCGATAAAATCAGCAATCAGTTTTCTTTATTTGTATTTTCATCCTTCCAGGGACATATATGTTATGACTGTATTATGTTTTTGTATGTATTTATGACAGTTATGCCCTTGGACCTTTTGTTGAATAACTCGAGCATGTGAACTCCAAATAAGATAATTTCAATTGCAATGTGTACCTCATTTAATTATCTTTGATTGTACATTATTTTTTTTGATAGGATGTGAATTTATTGACCTATTAATAAGAATTAATATGTGTGCATATCTTCGTAGGAAATGAACATGTGCTTTGGTTAATTGCTTAAATTAAACATAGATCTTCCTTCTAATGATTGCTTAAGTTCGACAATCAATTAGGGCATAAATTATGTATCCCTATATATGTTTATACTAAATATTATTCTTTTCATTTATTCATTTTTTTCTAACACGCGTTAAAAAGTTTTGAAAATGCATTATGTCTTCTACATTCATTCTGTGATGTACTTATATTATGCAATGTTTGTTTTTGACCTAGATAATTATATAATCACTTAACGTAGATATTTAATACCTGATTAATTATATTATAGCACATGTCCTTGTGTTCGGCCCTGGACTTCTGAGGTTATATATTAAAAATCGAGTCCTCTTCGCAGAGATAATTGACTTGGTTTTGTTCATTGCGAACTGGCTCATGCTACGATGTGTGCAAGTTATATTAGTCGATTTGTGATTCATTATTCTCATGTTTTCATATATATTTCAAATGTTAATATAATTTGCATAGTTGATTTACTGAGTATTAGATATCATGGGTGTAATTGGATCGTAGGTACGTGATGAATATGTAATTCACCAATCTAAATAGCTGAAAATAGAGCTCCGTCCTAGGATTATAGGATCATTTACATGTTAACTTCATAGATTAACTTTCATGCACCCGTAAATAATTTTCATAAATTAACACTTCATATTGCATTCATAATCATATTTTCATCGAACCTCGTGCATTTTTTAATAAATTCATGCTAACTCCAATTGACATGAAACCAACTTCATTGTGCACATATCGCTAAACTTAATCCATGAAAAATCCTTAAAAAATGCTCATTTGTATATATGCAAAATAATCTGAAACCCTAATTGCAGAAAAGACGGACGAAAATGTTGATATCTCTCTCTTTTATACATTGTCAAAAAAATGAACTCTACTCACTTTTGAATTAGTGCACCTTCAACTATCTACAAATCAAGACCAAATTCTAATGAATCAAAGTCCATTTGTGAAAATTAGGTTAGGGACCTAATTGTGCATTGTATATTTTCTCTAATTTTGACCCATCATTTCATGTGCTTACTTCACTCATTTTAATTATTTTATTTTTCATTTCTTTATTTTATTATTTATTTTAGTAAATTATATTAAAATAAAAATCTAAAAAATCGGAAATAATGATAAAAAGGACCAATTATGACTTAAGTTTTTAACTTGATCCATTTGTACACACTCCACATCCCTAATTTATTTTGACATTAACTCAATCCATAAAAATAAAAAAAATAGTGATTGAGTTTTTGCATTATTCCATAGCACGTTTGATTTTTTCATGCATTTATTTATCATCAAAAAATCAAATTAAACTTACAAAGCAAAAAAATGGTATTTTGTATACATAAAATACCACCAAAGAAAAAATATCTTGCACATATCATTCCATTTGGATCCAAGTACTTCATGATCATTGTATATCTCATTAAAAGGAACATTTTTCATGTTGATCATTTTTCATTTGAGTCCATCTTCTATTTTTAGTTGATTTATTCATTCATTTTATGCACTGGTCAACCTTCCCAGTCAATGCGCCACATGGTGCGCACTCATTGGAGACACCTGGCTCCTGGTCTCCCCACCTTCTTCTTGTTAGCCATGTGAGCCTGAGGTGAACCATTCCAACAATAAATGCTATTGTAATGTTTGATTTATCAATAAAAGTTATTGATTCATTTTTACTCCCTTTCTGAGAGTAAAAAAATGAATGCACTATAAGGTCCCTTTGTACAATTAGGGTTATGTAGCATGGCCATCTTAATAACCATACAACTATTAATTCAGTAATAGAATCATAGAGGCTGGTGTTTGGATGAATATCTAAGGAGTTAGATTGAGGACTCATCAAACACCGTCAAATGATTATTAAGAGATGATCTCCAGCCTGAGTAGGAGATGGCAGTCCTTTCTCATATAGGTTGATATCTGACCGGCCTCTTGATGCAGGTCCTCTGCATGGGAATAGAAATTCGGAGGTGTCAGATTAGTTAGGTCAAAGAGTTGACTTAACGAGATACAGACAACCAAAATCCTATATTGTATACTGTCACGATATAGGCACACATCCTCTGACCAGAGATAGATGTGTTGCTATATGTCTGAGTATGTACATTTGGCAAACCAATAGGTTGATGACCTGTAAAGCCATGAACATGGCATCTTTTGGATCCTATATCATAAGATCCGACTCATTAAGAGAAAAGCAACAGAATTTGTTTCGTGTGAATCAGACTTTATTTCGATTTGTTATGATTTTCGGAAGAAAGAGAAGTAAGGAGGGTTAAGACATCATTAACCCATAATGACTATCATTAAGACTAATTAAGCATGATTAAAGAAACTAATGATGGATTAAAAACTGCTAATGATCATTAGCAAACACTAATCAATAGTTAGCAAAATATAAGCATAAGCCGTGAAAGTTAAATCACGATTAGTAAAAGTTAATCACGATTAGTGTTAATTAAGCTTCATTAGCGAATCTAGAATCTTCTAGAATGCTCTAAATTAAGCCCCAAGTTTGGGATAATCTTTGGCCAAGGGCCAAAACCATGGGCTGCTAAACCATGGTTTTCTAACCATGGTTAGTGGTTTTCTGGAGCCTATAAATACCCACTACAAGAAAAATGAGTTGTGGCCACGGAATGTGGCTATGGAAACTTGTGGCCACGATAATTCCGTGGCCACTAGTTTCTCGTAGCCACAATCCGTGGCCAAAGTCTTCATATAAGAGTTGTGGCTACGATAAGTTCTATGGCCACTTGTAGTGGCCACAGCATATTCGTGGCTAGAGAACTCTCGTGACAAGACTTGTAGCTACGGCTACTAGCCACGACGTGTCGTGGCCAGAGCCCAATTCTGTGGCTACAAATCCCATATCCATGGCCATAGTTCTGTAGCCACACTTCATTTTTCTTGTATTGACCCCCCCAACCATTCATTCTCTACGATTTCCACTACCACCACCACCCAAGGGCTAGGGTTGAGAGGTCGAGAGGAGGAGTAGGAGGTGGGGAAAGAGAGCTAGCGAAGCGCTGCCGGGAGAACGAGGAGGAGGAAGGTATGATCCTCTCTTAGTTTGCTTTGTAAGCTATGCTTTCAATTCATCCTCTTTTCTTCCAAGTTTTGTTCTTGATTCATCTTTCTTTCCGATTTGTTTCCTGTTGTGGTTTGAGGAGAAATATGTGTAACACCCTACTTAAGTGCGGGTGGATGTGGACGTCGGTGAACCCTGTGATTCGTCACAAATTCACTCACCTAAGACGCTTGGTGTCTACTGATTCTCCATTTCTTATTGTTCTTTCTTTTCCACTTTTATAGTTATTTTGATGAAGAAATCTGTGTAATACCCTACTTAGGTGCGGGCGGTTGTGCACGTCAGTGAACCCTGTGATTCGTAACCCATTCACTCACCTAAGACGTGTGGTGGCTACCGATTCTCCATTTCTTGCAGTTTAATTATATTCTTTCAGTTTTGTTGTTGTTTTCCTCTTGATTGATTTTATAGAGGAAACTTTTTTCATTTTTATTTTTAAATTTGTCCCGATATAAGGGGAAACTCTGCCAAAAGTTTCTGAGAAATATGTCCCGATATAAGGGGAAACTCTGCAAAAATTTTCCTATAAATATCACCCCATATAAGGGGAAGCTCTACTGAAATTTCAAGGGAAAATATGTTCTTGGCGTTCTTCGTGTTCGTCGTGTTCTTCGCGTTCTTTGTGTTCTTCATTCGTTCTCCACGTTCTTGACACGTTCTTAGCATTTTTGATACGAAAATGAAATTCGATCGTTTCAGGAGCCTTAAATCATCCTTTCTGAAAACGAAACACGATAAAGCACTGCATACGCAAGAGAGAGCTCGATTAGGTAACGGAATCCTTCCTTTTTCTGTTGGGTTTTCATATGAGATCGTTGAAATTTCTGATTTTATGTTTTTTGCTACGAAGAACCCTAATTTGGATATTTTTGAGAAAATATGAAAAGTTGATTTGTGATTCCAACTAAAATAAGGTCTAAGCATCGAATTGATGCAGTAGCTTGGAAATCTAGGGTTTGGAAGTTAAAATGAGCATAATTATGAGTATATAAATATATGAATTAATATATGTGTACGTCTATACTCAGTATTTTATGATTATACAATATAAGGCTGAATTGAGGAATTACATCATGGGAACTGATGTGTTTTGAGTTGGATCCTGAAAAGGGTCGTGAGTCACGTTAAGGATGACTGGGAGTAGGACTACAGGACGAGCATGCAATATGTAGGTTTGTCGGAAGGAACCCGTATTGGCATTTCCCTACTTAGGTGGTACACGGTTGTCCTGTTATGATAAGTGTGCATGAAATGAATGATTTGCAATGCCTGGTACCGGGAGCCAATATATTCAGGTTGAATGACGGAACATGTGGTCGTGCCATGTTGAGGCACGGGTGGTTCAATAGCAGCTGGGTCACGACAACATGTATTTAAGCCGCTAGGTTATAATGTTAGCCTGAGGTTTTAAGCAACAGAGTCCTCAAGGATGGTTTGCTAATTTGTTTTCCATGCTGAGGGTTGAGACCCTGGTTAATTGAAGAAAAGGAAATTGTTATGGTGGTATTGGAGGATTGGTTGAGGCGACGTGTGGCGGCATAATCTTACCAAGATCAACGCAATCTCCAATCTCGAAGTGTCCACAGCTTCAGAGTCCATGAATGGTGGGGTTCCCCTGGACTAATCCCTGACGTAGAATAGAAAAGGAATAGGACTTAAATTAACGAGAAGGAATGAAACCTTTTGTGATAACAAGTTTTGCAAAATTACACAATTTATTTGCTTTTCTCTTCTTTGTTACTTAGCATTCGCTAATTTTTTTATTCTATGATTTATGGAAATCCCAACAGGTTTCGGTGAGCCATCACAAGGACTTTAAAAATCCATCCAGCTTACATACTAGACATCCAGCTAGCCATAGCAGCTTTTCTTTGTAAGGTAGTTAGTAATATTTCTGTGTTTTTCCTTCAAGCTGATGTACATGTAAAGGGTTATAGTGGGACAATGGATCATGTAAACTTTATTTTATGAATGGCAGAGTGTTGAAATACTTCCTTCTGAGTATTTTTATTTCTGAATGTTAGTTGTGATTGCTGATAAATTCTTGTTGAGTAACCAGATTCGGATATGAGAGGATCCGACGGCCCGAGATTCGGGGTTGTGACATGACCTAACCAAGGTCTATACACCGTCGAGTTGGTGTGTATGTAAGGGCATATTAGTAATAGATCTCTCAAAGGGATCTTACAGGTTCACTTCTGAACTAGAAGACATGAGCTCACTCATGAGTTATTGGGACCCCGATCAAATTCCATGCATGGTCGTCGTTCTTTAGAATCATGACAAGAATTCGAAGGTATAATATATGCTTTTTGGAAAGCATATACCAAATCCCAATGACCAAGATTGAGAAACTTGATGATGAAACCCTGATGATGATTGTATAAAATTGATCTATATCTTCGCGTTTATCATATGTCTTCCAGTATGCAGGATGTAAAAGTATTAGGGATACCTGAGGATGATGTGATCATAAACAATTGTATAACCATAATGCTTCCATTCTGAGGGAGTGATGAAATAGGTCTGGATTTTAGTGACTCCTCCCAGTAGAGAAGAAATCTGATCTTGGTCCAAGTATTGGACATTGATCTGAATGAGATTCAGATGCAATGAGAAGAATAGATTTGCGGTCTTGATTAAATCAAGCATCTATGAGAGGTCCATGAGATCTAGACTTAAGATATGATCTCAATATCCAAGTCACCATACGTGCAATAATACAATCACCATGTCCTTATCTCCAAGTATCTGCGGAGAAAGCTTGAAAGAGATCTAGAATAATTCCAAAGTTCAATTATATCTAAGCATTGAGAAATGGATAATTAAATGTGATTTAATTATCATGAATAATGTGAATTTGATTCACATTGTCTGAATGCATGAGAATGATTATCCAATGCAATTAAATGTGATTTAATTTTTGTTGATATGGATATGTGGATAGCACTCGAGTTGTCACCTCCTCAACTGCCGCTCAGGAAGGAGGATGGAGAAACAATGCAATGAGGAGGTTATTGGGGAGAAAGACCTAATGGTCCCAGGTCGTTGGGTAGAGGGGAAGAAACATAGTAAGAGAAAATTAAATTAAAAGGTAATAAAGTAATTTTATTTAATTAGTTAATTATTATATTATAAATAATTTAGTAAATAAATAATTATGAAGTTTATTTAAATAAATAATATTATTTAATTAGTTAAATAGTACAAGTAATAACATATTTAAATTACCTATATACATATATATACATATTTTAAATTAATCATTTTTGCATAATTTAATAATTTATTAAATTACAGAATAATTAAATGATTTTAAATAAATTTTTATTTTATTTTTAAAAGTTAATTTAATGGCACATATAAATACAAGTATATACAAGATAGATAATTTATACCTACATTATAAATACGTTATTTATTTTTTATTTATTTTTATTTTTATTTAAATTTATTTAAATAAAATAAATGTGTACAAAATATTTAGAAATATAATATGTGCAAATATATACAAGAAAATAAATAAATAAATAAATATACAAGAGATATAAGTATATAAGTATACCAAAGAATCCCAAAACCTATAAGTCCGATTTCAGTGAAACCATTTTCATTTATAGATAATTTTATAAAACAAACTTTAAAAGTGAGTATACCTAATTCAGAGTTCATATGGTCGAGTTATGAGGTTTGGAAGTTAGGATTTGTTTTTCTACGAATTTTCATAAATAATTTAGAAAAAATAATTAAGTTAAAAGAGTTAAAAATAATTAAATAGAAATAAAGAAGTTCTTAAGGAAGATGTAAGTGGTGGTGACCCATGTTAGCACCACATAATTCCCGTAACCATGCTACATTATAAAATTTATAATAATTATAAATACTATTATTTTAAAGTGATATAAAAATAAAAAATTTAAATAATTAAATTATCTAAATTATGGGATATTGTACAAATATAGAAAGGGGTCCAAATGCTAAAACTCACATAGTGTATTGCATATTTTTTGTATTTTTAATAAATAGTATTAGTTACAAAATGAAGTTTAAAAGTGAGTTTGGTTAATTTGGAGTCTTTTTATAAAATAATTATGAACCCGGAAAGTTTTCATTTGCAGTTTATTAGATTCATTGTATTTATTTATTTACTCATTAAATAATTTTTCTGGTATTTTAAAATTTTATAAATATTATTACAAACAACTTTGATGAAGGAAATATTTTTATTAGAGGTTGTTATATTGATGAATACATTAGTATAAAATATTTACAAGATAAATATTTGAGAATATGTACAAATAAGAATTGGTTTTCTTGATTTTTATAAGTTATGGACCCCATCTCCACCTACTTTATTCCTTATCGACCATTCCAATGCTTGGTCTGGTCTCGGGGTTCAATTTAGTCTATATTTATTTCATATATGAAACCTTCTCTTTCTTTTCTTTTTCTTTTCATTATTAATTTTAGATAAAACAAGTGTTAAATATATAATATTAAGAAATGAAGTTAGAATATTATTTAGTGAGAATTAGTAAGTGTTTACATGTATTTTACCAAGAATTTTAGCCAAAATGAAAGAATAAAAGAGATGAATCATTAACACATCACTCGGGCTTGGCTCGGCCCAGCCATCTCATCCAATAGCTCAATTTCTTAAGAGCATGAAAGAGCGCCTAGTAGCCCGACCCAATAGTGGGATCGAAGCCCAACCACCCCTCGTGGGCCTTAACCAGGGAATCCCCCCACCAAACCCCTTCCCTCTCTTGCCCTAGCCTCAGGTGACCTAACTAGTCGTCTGACCTCTCCGTGTGGACCTTCGTCGTTGCCTCACCACACTCGACCGCCATGGAGCAGCAATAGCCTTCGTCACCTCTCCCCTCTTCTCACCCTCTGCAACCTCTCAAACAACCGTTGAAGGACCACACGTTTCATTTTTAAATTTTTATTTCTTAATCATTTCCATTTTCTTGCCTTTTATTGGAGGTGTTTTATTTCTCCAGCATGAAAGCTAATTGTTTTATAGTTGGTTGTTAATGCTATAAGGTTCTCTATCATTCTATGATATCGTTAATACAACTTTCTCATGCAAGAAGAGAATTGTTTTATTTTCTCATGCAAGAAGAGAATTGTTTTCTTAGTCAAGTAGACAATCAATAAGACCAAAGTAGCCTAACATAGTTTATAAATTTAGATGTTAGACATCAATCAAGACCCACCCACACAACCCCAATTGGAAGAGAATCTCCCAGCAATACCATCAAGAAAACCATCAGAATTTGATGAAGATGTGCCTACAAAGAAACATGGAAGACAGTTAAGGTCATGGGATTGGAAAAAGGTTGCAAAAGTCAAGATGGTAGATGGAAGAGAGATGTGCAAATGTAATTACTGTAAAGCACAATTATCTTGCGGAACAAAAGGTAGGAGTCATCTCGATTGGCATTTGAGCCTTATTTTTCCATATGATAACAAACATTTAAAGTTCAAAGGCCTTTTGAAAATTTTCAACTCTGAACAAGGAAGCGTTGTCACCACAGGGAAGTTTGAACAAAAGAGAAGTAGTGATGATTTCACAAGATGGATTGTCTATAATGAATTATCCGTTAAGGTTATCGATGACCCAAAGTTTCAAACTTTTATAACAAATCTACAGCCCAAACAAGTTTTTGTCAAAATTTACTTTCAAAAGAGATTGTATGAAATTATATGAGAGTAAAAAATCAAATTATTGGAATTATTGAAATTGATTAATAGAATTTCCATCACAAATGACATGTGGACATTGATTCAAAATATAGAGTACATGGATACTACTGCATATTTTATTGACAACAAGTTGACACTACAAAAGAACATTCTTTGCTTTTGTGTCCTCTACTCACATTATATAGGGGAGACTATTGCATGCATGATTGTAATCACTGAGTGAATTGAACATGTTGTATTTATGCACTATTTTTGTTGGTAATGCATCAACTAATGATATTGTACGGAATTTTGTTGATCACTTCTCTATGAAGGTTTCACTACTCTTGGGGGGAAGTATATTCCAAGTGCTATGTTGGGCCTGCATGTTCATTCTTGTTGTTCAAGATTGATTTTCTAACATCAAGGAAATAACCACAAAATTGATTAATTCTTGGTGAGCACTAATAATATCATATTTTCGTAATCTTGTTAAATATGTGTAGCACTTAACTAGATGATTTCAAGATTTTGTAGACATTTCTAAATAATAACAGATTAAAATAATAATAGGATTGAGGATTGATGTTAACACTAGATGGAATTCCACCTATTTAATGATTGAGTCTGCTATCAAATATTAAGATATTTTCAACCGTTTGAAGAGGTGTGATTTCCATTTATCAGAAACACCTTCTACAAACGTATGGAAAAAATCTGAGATGGTTAGTGGTATCTTAGAGAACTTGTATGTTACCACATAGGGACAAAAATATCCGATTGTGAATTTAAATTTTGGTTTGTTTGAGATTGAAAAACATCTACAAACTCTCTTAAATCGTGATGATGTATCTATTGGAATTATGGTTTGGAAGATGTACGCCAAGTTCGATAAATATTAGAGGGAAAAAGAATCGGTTATGCCTCAAGCAGTTGTAGCTATATTGGATCCTCAGTACAAGTTCATGCTCATACGATTTACTTATTCAGAACTTTATCCTGAAGTCGATGTTATTGAAAATAGGTGAAACATATTTTCTATCGCATATTTGATGAGGACTCTGTTAAGTACATGTCAAATCTTTCAAACAAAACTTCTACATCATGTTTCATTAAATAAGATACAATGTACCCAACAAAAAGAAGATGAGAAAGTAAGAAGAAAAAAGTAGTTGGTTCTTATGATTTAGGATAATCAGAGGTTGATGTTTATTTGGAAGATCATTCAACAAATAATGAGTATGGTGACAAGTTTGATGTCCTGAGATGGTGGGAATTGAACTCGAGCAAATATCGCATCTTGTCTATTATGGCTTGCAATATTCTGGTAATTCCTGTATCCACTATAGCTTTTGGGAGTGCATTTAGAACTGGTGGTAGTGTGCTAGATGCAATCATACAAAAATGGTGGAGGCATTGATTTGCATAGGACAATGGATCTGTGACCATGGGAAAAAAGATTCAGAATTTGATGAATAAGATGAAAAGGAGAAGCTAGAAGAGAATCTACTTTGTTAGTTAACATATTTTATTTAAAAGCCCAAATTTATTTTTTCCATCACCATATCTATAAAACATTTATCTTTCTTGCAAATCCAAATGCATTGAAACTTGATCATCATATTTGATTAGCAGGTTCGAACATGTAAGGCGAAATCCTTTTAACTTGATGCCAATGAATATTTACAGTAATATAACTCTACCTCTAACCATTATATAATATACTTTGAATCATTGAGATGAATTATCACTTCGTGATTACACTTTCCAATCTTAAACTAATTTTTTAGTTCTTTTACTCTTCCTGATTTTTTTATGAATGATGAACTATGGTAGTTATGTACTAATCATGTACTTATTTTTGTGCATCATTGGGTAAAGTAGATGGATTCACAAGAGATACAAAAACCTTTCTTTTATTCATATTTTTTATTTTTGTTTTTCCATTTTTTTTGTTTTTCTACAACTATCATTAAGTACAAAATGAGGCAACACAACAAAAGGTAACTTTGTGGCGTCAATATCACCCACAACATCCGAACTCACGCCATCAGCATCGCGCTCTGGCATGGCATCTGGAATCATGGTGGCATCAGCACCACCGTCAGCAACTGGAAATATGACAGCCTCAGTACCGTCATATGTATCCAAATTAGGAAATCTCTTATTGGGGCATTAGACATTCAACAAATAATTTATTAATTGGAGGATTCTTCTTTGATAAATAATTTATTGATTGGAAGATTTTGCTTTATTTCAGAGACTGGATTTGGTGTATTTCTCTAGACTCTGATCACTCTCTGGAATTGGTATTAAAAATTCCAATAGGATATCTATGCCACTGAGAGGAGTCACTAAAATCCAAACCTATTTCGTCACTCCCTCAGAATGGAAGCATCATGTTATACAATCATTTAAGATCACATCACCCTCAAGTATTCCTAACACATGTACATCCTGCATATTAGAAGATCATGATTAAACCCAATTTTTGATCTCATTTTCGATTGTCTCCTTTAGGATTTTATCATTAAGTTTTTCATTCGATCATTGGGAGTCAGTATCAATCATATGCTTTCCAAAATCATATATCATACCCACAAATATTGTCTTGGTTCCAAAGTAAGATGACCATTGATGGAATTTGGTTTGTCCCAATATCTCACGAGTGTACTCATGTCTTCCAATTCGTTATTGAATTTGTATGATCCCTTTGAAAGATTGCATTACTCATATGACCTTGTACGCACACTGGCTCATTGGTGTATAGATCTTGATTAGGTCATCGACCTAATGGTTTGCCTTATGTATATACTCATACATATAGTGATACATCTATCTAGGTCAGAGGATTTGTTCCTATATTGTTATAACATATGACATAGGTCTTAGCTATCTCCATCTTGGTAAGTCAACTCTTTGACTTAACACATTCGACACCTCTGAATCTATATTCCAATGTAGAGGACATACATCAAGAGGTCGGTAAGATAGCAGCTTTTAGAGTAAGGATTGACATCTCCTTCTCAAGCTGGAGATCCTCTCTTGATAATCATTTGACAGTGCTAGAGGAGTCGTCAATCTAACTCTTTAGATAACATCTCAGCACTAGCCTCTATAATCTAACCATTGAATCAACAACTGTATGATTATCAAGATGGTCATGGTACATAACCCTATTTGTATGAAGGGGCATTTATAAGTGTATTCATTTATTAATCTCAAATGTAGAGTGAAAAGTAATAACTTTTATTGATAGAAAATGACTATAATAAAATTTATTATACAAATGGTTCACCAAGGGCTCACATGTCTAACAATCTCCCACTAGATCTCAGAACCATTCTAGTACAACCCTTAAACCCATACTCATTACATGCTAGTCATAAACCTTCTGGGATAAATGTTTGGTAAAAGGATCAGCAATGCTTTTTGAAGAGGTCACCTTAGTGATGATGATGTCACCACGCTTTTTTTTTCTCCCGAATGATGTGATATTTCCTTTCTACGTATTTTCTCTTTTAATGCCATATGGGTTCCTTTGCTTGAGCTATGGCTCTCTTGTTATCATAGAGCAGCAGAATGAGGGTATCAGAGCAAACTACGCCAAGTTCTATAATGAACTTGCGCAACCACAATGCGTCCTTTTTAGAATCTGGTGCAGCAATGTACACAGCTTATGTTGTTGAAACAATCACAATGTCTTGCTTCTTGCTTCTCTAGCTCATAGCACCACCGCTAAATAAGAATACAAATCTTGAAGTTGACTTGTGGTCATCTATGTCAGATTGAAAGTCAAAATCTATTTATCCTAATACTTGGAGATCTCCATCTCCATATACCAAGATGTTATCTCGTGTCTGTCTTGGAAACTTGAAAATGTTCTTCACTAAATTCTAGTATTGTTCTCCATTGTAGGGTAGGTAAGTGATTTCCACTCCCACGGCATGGCAGATATCTGGCCTTGTACACATCATGGCATACATCAGGCTTCCTACTACTGATGCCTAAAGGCATCCAACCATGGCCTTCTTTTACTCAACAATATGGGGAGCCATCCCTTTAGACAGGTGGATACCATATCTTAATAGAAGGAATCCTTTCATGTATTTTTCCATATGGAATTATCCAAGATTTTCTTAATCTGTCCATGTTGGGACAATGCCAAAGTCCTTTTTCTTGATTTCTACACAGCTTCAGACCTAAGATGTAAGAGACTTCTCTAAGATCTTTCTTCTCGAAGGTGTGCGATAACCAAACCTTAACAATAGTCACTAATCATGTATCATTCTCAATGATAATGATGTCATCTACGTAAAGCACAATGAACACAATGGTGCTCCCAGTATGCTTCTTGTATAAATATGGCTCATCAGGATTCTGAATGAAATCATAACTCTTTAATATTTCATCGAATTTGATGTTCTAACTACAAGAAGCTTGTTTAAGCCCATAGATGGATTTCTTCAGCTTGCACACTTTGTCTTCCTCAACTATCAAGCGTTGGGGCTGCTCAATATAGATATCCTCCTGGTGGTATCCATTAAGGAACACAGTATTGACGTCCATCTGCTAGATGTCATAGTCATGATGTGCAGCTATAGCTAGCAATGCCCTAATAGACTTGAGCATGGCCACAGGAGAGAACATCTCATCGTAGTCGATGCCTTATCTCTTTGTGTAGATCTTGGCTACGAGTCGTGCCTTGAAGGTCTGTACCTTCCCATCAAGTCACCTTTTTCTCTTGAAGATCCATTTAAACCCAATAGATTTTACCCCTTCAGGTGGATCCCCTAGGATCCATACATTGTTATTATGCATGGACTCTATATCAAGCTTCATGATTAGCATCCATATATCCATGTCATGATCTGCGAGGGATTCATTATATGAACTCGGATTATTATAATTCTCACCCGACATATGGAATCCATACCTTTCAAGTGGCATGGCCACTGTCGAACTTCTTTGAAGTTGGGTATTTCATCTTCATTTAGGTCTTCAGTTTCTAATTCAAAAATCGTAGTATCTGTTGTAAAATACAAGCCCAGAGCCATTATGCAATAAATGTTATTACAAATATCATTCCCATATTTGAAATGAAGAATCATTAATTTGCATAATAGGTCCCTTAGTATAATTAGGGTTATGTACCATGGCCATCTTAATGATCATACAACTGTTGATTCAATTGTTGAATCATAGAGTTTGGTGCTTGGATGAATATCTAAAGAGTTAGATTGAGAACACATCAAGCACCATCAAATGATTATTAAGAGATGATCTCCAACCTGAGAAGGAGATGGCAGTCCTTTCTCTAAAGGCTGATATCAAACTGACCTCTTGATGCGGGTCCTCTGCATAGGAATTGAGATTCAGAGGTGTTAGATAAGCTAGGTCAAAGAGTTGAATTAACGAGATCGAGATAACCAAAGACCTATGTCGTATGCTGTCACGATATAGGTACACATCCTCAGACCGGAGACAGATGTGTTACTATATGTATGAGTATGTACATGTGGCAGACCAATAGGTTGGCGGCCTAATCAAGGTCTATACACTGGCGCCTTGGTATGCATACAAGGGCATATGAGTAATACGATCTCTCAAAGGGATCGTATAGGTTCATTTACTGAACCAGAAGACATGATCTCACTCATGAGATATTAGGAAGGATCAAATTTCGTGTACAGTCGTCTCGCTTTGGAAGCTTGACTAAATTTATAGGTTTGATATGCTTTTGGAAAGTATATGATCAATACATAGGTATGATATATACTTTTGGAAAGTATATGATCGATACCGACTCTCAATGATCAAATGAGAAACTTAATAATAAAACCCTGAAGGAGACAGTCCAAAAAGAGATCTAAACATGATACTTCCGTTCTAAGGGAGTGATGAAATAGGTCTGGATTTTAGTGACTCCTCTCAATGAGAAGTGATATAATCTTGGTCCAAGTGTTGGACAGCGATCTGAATGTGATTCAGATGCAATAAGAAGATTAGATCTATAGCTTTGATTTAATCAAACATCTATAGGAGGTCATCAAGAACTGGATTTCATATGTGATCTCAGTATCCAAGTCACTATACATGGAACAATAAAATTGCCTAGTCCGTATCTCCAAGTATTCGCGGAGAAAGCGCATTATGCTTGAAAGAGTTCATGAATAATTTAATTGTTGATATATGTATCTGAGCGTTGAGAAAACGGATAATTAAATGTGATTTAATTAATATGAATGATAAGAATATGATTCATATTGTAAGGAGAGTTATCTGAGATAATTAAATGTCATTTACTTATAAAAGATGTGAATAATGTGAATGTGATTCATGTTATTTACGCACATGAGATTTGAGATCTTAGATAATTAAATATGATTTAATTATCAAGGATATTATTAATGTGGATATCACTATCCACGATAATCGTGGATGTTATAAATATGATTTATAATATGATAGGGAGATTTATTTGTAAATAGAATTACAAATTATATGTTGTTGTGAATAGGATTCACAATGAACAACCAATTATAAATCTATTTTACATATTATGTTGGATGTATGAATATGATTCATATTTATCAATGGCATGATTGATGTTTTCACAAATTTAATTTGGAAATATTTTTGTGATAAATGCTATAATAGTTGTTGCATTTTATCCTATATAATAAATATATATTAAGGAAGGCAAAACCACCCTCTTTTTAGGGTGGTGGTTGCCTCTCTTATTATCTATTTCTTATAATTGAAATTAAATGAATTAATTTGTATTATGATAAAGGGATATAGTTAATTTATTTTAATTAAATTTGTTGTTGCATATTTTAGCAACAAATCATGGCCATTGATTGATAACCTCTTAATCTATACCGTTGGATTAAGAGGGCACATGGATTGAGATCCATATACATACAAGTAGTATAAAAGGAAGGGTAGCCCTTACCCTTTAGATTACACATATAATTCCAAGAGTAATTAAACTCTCTCCATCTCTCTCTCTACTTGATAAGTCTCTCTCTCATTGTGGTCATCCACCATGGAGACCTAGAGATAGTCACCATCGCCGCAGCATTGTCATTATGATGTCGGATTGTTTGCTCATGGATCTCCGTCTCCTTTGATGGACCTCGCTCGTGAAGAAGATGTAGGATCTCGTGTGATGAGATCAGGTTATTCGTCGTTTGGATCATCAACATGGATTGCGAGGAGCACGCATCTCATCAACGTGCTCGCAAGCGTCTCCTTTGTCGGATCGGATCGGACTTGAGACATGAGGTCTCTTTGTTTAGAGACTCGACCGCAACCACGCTTCAAGAGATAAACCTAATACTTGTTTGTGATTTAGATAAAATGATCTGAGAAGTGTTCTTTGATCATGTGGTTTCATCATTTGAAAATTTAAAAATTCCTCTGCCCCGAGCGACTAGTAAGACTAGTCGCTCTCGATTGCATACGATGAAATCCTCACGCTTCCGTAACATGCTTAATGATCTTACCATATCCTTCAAGTGGTATCAGAGCTAGGTTGGAGGTTTTGGATATCCATAAACCTATGATGACCTCGGCATTTTTTTGGTTGTATGAAGTTTCATCGCATTTCATTCATGCAACCATGTTCAGTGCATTTTTTCACCCTGTTTAAAGTGTTAAAACACGTGATTAATACTTGGATAATGTTCTCCATTAAATTAGGAAATCTTGGGATTTGAGTTTGAGTTATTTGGAATCTGATTGCTAAAGTTATGATCATTTTAATGAACATGTATCCACTGTTTAAGGTATGCCGAATCATGGCATAATTAAAGAGTTAATTATGACTTTAAAATGCCTAGAAATGTGTGAATATCACTTGAGTTCTGTGTAAATCAAGTTACCAAACTATGCAAATTTATTTTTCTTGATTTGGATTTATATTGATTTAGATATGCTAATTTTAGTAAGTAGGTGTCACTCATGGAAACTACATACTTGATCATGAAGCTTGTGATTGTCATTAAATTAAATTAATGAAAATTAATGGTAAATTTTCTGAATAATTATTGATGAATATCTGTGAAATATTTCAAGATGGTGATTATTTCTTTGAATGACTTGACCATAACCAAATTTGATTAGATATGATCTAGATCACACTTGGTTACATGAACCTTCCAATAAACATTGATGCTTGAATAGGATTGGGGATTTGTTTAGCAAATCTCCTTATAATGTTAATAAATAATGTTTGGATTATTATTATATGGTACAACTTCGGTTAAAAAATCGATTATCATCAAGTACAAAGTGATGCATTGGTATTATCCTGATTTGAGGCGGATATGGTGTCTAGTCAGGGAGCGTTGGGGTACTAGATTGCTCCATGAGCGGTTTATCCCACTCATGTCGGTACTAGCCATGACAACAGGTAAGGAAGAGATAATGTTTGAAGGGATCATGATGTATTTTTTCTAATTATTAAAATTCGATAACACGTATTTTGATATTATACCATCCTTTAAGTAATAATCAAAGTCTATTTGTTGGTTGATTGATTAGACTAATAATTGATTTAATATGATTAAATTAATTAGATCCAATTAAAATTAAACTCTTTATTATGAATAGAGTAGTATTTCCCATGAAAGAATTAATTATGTGAATATGATTCATAATAATTAATTAGAATTTGAACATGATATGGAGGATCACATAAGTGACATCCATGGTCTTCCGTTAAGGCGAAGGGTTCCATCGCCAAGGGCTGTATGTAGGAGACACTTGTCCAAAATGACAGCTCTTGCGTATAAGTGCAACTGGATCGGGCTCTTTGCTTCTAGAAAGAGTAAGGCCGTATGCGCAGTGATCCCAATATCGGGCCCTCATATTATTGGGATAATATTGGAATGTACATAGCGAGTTCTAATCATGTTGACAATTGGTTCAATTAATGACAGGTCAACATCACCTTAGGAGTGGCGGGCCCAGGTGTTAAAGACTGAATTGAGAATGCATGTTGGACTTGCAAGGTGGAATGTGTTCCCGCTTCTTTTTATCTGAGTTATAGGTTTTCATATTATTGGGATGTAACAAAGATAAGAAAGGAGATCCCAGATCTTGCTTGAGATTTAATGGTAGGTATATCACTTACATAGAAAGTGATTAAGGGAATGAACTTTCAGTGTTGACAAGGAAAGATAACTTTGATACAAAAATTCCTAAATCAAAGTAAAATATGTATGTATATATATTTATATACATTTATGCAAACCATCTTATTTTAGATAATCCTCATTAAACCCTCGCAATACTATACTCAATAATGACCAGTAAAATATCATGAATTGGATTCATGATCAAGATATTGTACTTGCAGTTGGACACATATTGTATGTGGTTGCAATGTACAAGTTTCCTCGTAATAATGAGGAATGACAATTAAATAGACAATAGGACTACAAACCTAGGGTTTGTATATCTCTACAGTCTTGATCTCTCATCGAATGTACTTTGGAAGTGACATGTCGATGATGATCGTAATTGTCAAATAATCCTTATAAAAATCTAAGAAGATGTTTTGGCAAACATATGTGCTCTCAGCATTTAATCATGAATGGCATGGTTCTCTGCATTATGCAGAATGGTGGCTCGATAAGAGATGATTGATGACACAAAAACCCGAGCGACTAAGGCAATCAGGTAACTGAAACGGTCGTTGCGACCTCAATCACTCGGATGTGTATCAAGAAAAATATCAGACCACTAAATACAAATAAAATCAATCAAGCACGAAGAAACGAAGCGGTCCTGCTAAATGTTTAACCTGGTATAGCACCCAGGGTCGAACTCGAGGAACACGGGTTGGCCAAAGGCCTACGAAGTAGTAAAAATGAAATAAAATAAAAGACAAAATATTTTTAGTGATTTTTAATGATTTTTATATTTTTTGGATTTTTAATATGTGAAGAAAACAAAAGAAACACAAAAACAATCACACTTTGTCTAATTATTTAATGCATCAAAAATCAAGCAAAAATTCAAACAAAAATGCTTTTATTTTTTTTGGGTTTTTTAGTGTTTTTGATGAATTTTTGGAATTTTTATGATGTATATTTTATTTTCTAAAAATCAAACAGTAGCAAAAATGCAAGGTACTGTCCAGCCAGGCCCAAAATCCCTAGATAAAATATCTAAGGACCTCAAAAGGGCCTGGAAGTATTTTTCCTGTAAACTAGGTAAGACAAGGAAAATTTGAGTACCAAAATTATTGTTTTTAGGTTTTTAGGTGATTTAATAGAATTTTTATGGGTTTTTAGGTGTTTTTAAGTTTTTATGGTTTTTAAGCAGTGAAAAAAAGCCAAAATTGGCTAGAAAATCAAGAAACACAAAATAAACAGTACCTAATTTTTATAGAATTTTAAGGGGGGTTTTTATATTTTTTTGGGGTTTTTAACTCTAGACAGTAACAAAAATGATGATTTTTGAATTTTTAAAAATAGCAAATAAACTCAGAAATGTCCTCAAAAATTCTCAAAAAGCCTACAACATGGCAGGAGCCATATGTCAAATTTTCATCGAATTTGGAGATGATTTGATATTTTATTCAAAAATCACAAGAGGGTATTGTGCACAAGGACTGAAGTGCAAATACCCTAAGTTCTGGGGGTCCAGGTGCAAAATACCCAGCAAATCACACGCGCGGCGCGTGCCTGGGGCACTCAGGGACCTATTTGTAAAGAAAACAAGTCCTGAGGACCTATTGGTAACTCATACCAAAAGTCCAGGGGGCTATGTTGCAAATATCCCACAAATAAACGCACATGCGAATATTAAACCATTCACAGGGGCATAGATGCAAATACTAAAAAGATTTTATTCATTTCAGAACCATCCAGAACTACAAGGGCGTATGATGCAAATAACCCAAGAATACACGTGACGAAGCACGTGGCTCACACAGGCAGGGGTATATAAGCAAATATCTAAAGTACGAGGTCCAATGTGCAAATAACCCAATGTAAAGAAAACACGAAAAATATTTACAGGACTAACACTAAATGCATAAAAGAAAAGGGGGGCCTAAGACAATTTACCCCTTATTAAATATCGGAGGCCGGATGAGTGACGCGTGGCTGATCTGACGGCTCTGGATGACGGCGCCTTTGTCTTCGAAAACGTGGGCCTGATCGAACGGCTGAGGGCGCTCCACGTGGCTATCGAACGGTTGTGGTGCGCTGGTGGACGAAACCCTCGAGTAACTAACGGCTGAGATTGATCCTCGGGAGATCTGGCGGTTGCTGCAGCTCCGTGGATGGACGGACATGATGTAATCTGGAGCGCCGAGGTCAATCTGACGGTTGGCGAGGATCCTGGAAGAACTAGTCACCGGCGACTTTCGCCGGCCCTCTGTGCACGCGGTGGTCCTCGTCTGCTGCCTCTGGAAATCGGAGAAGCTCCGCGATGAAGCTCCGCAGCTGATGGTAGGCTCCGATGACCCAGCCAAGCCCTGGAGGGCTCCGGCGAGGTCGGCGGAGCTAAAGCTCCTGGCCCGGATGACTCAAGCCCTCAGATGGGCTCGCTCTGACCTGCAAAAGGGCTCAGAAGACTCGCGGGTCGAGGGCAAAGTGCCTCGAACCCGTTAGTCGGCGTGGAGGTGACTGGTGCGTCGGGGCGACGGGCTCCGGTGAAGACGAAAGACGGTGGAGCCCGGTTCCCAGCTCCTGTGCGAGCTGGGTTGTGTGAGTGGGTGCAGAACGTGCGGCGGAGGAAGGCGGAGGTGACGATGGATTCCGATGATCGAATGGGGGCGTGAGGTGGTCGGAATCGACAAGACACGGCGATGGCGAGATTTGGGGATAAATGGAAATTAGACTAAATAAGGGAGCTAAGGGACTACCTGGATGGTCGAGTAGACTGGGCTGGAGCTTGGGAAGCTCCCGGTCGTAGCCTCGAGGGACATCTGGGCCCGAGGCTCGGAGCTCGCACCAATGGCGGAGCTACAGCGGAGCTATTCGCCGGATCAGAGGTCCGACCACTCTCTCCTCTTTGCGACACGGCCAACCTGGAGCTGTCACCTCGAGGGTGGCTGTGGAGGTCAGGGGATGAAGAAGTGGGGAGCCAAGGATGGAAGAATTCGGTGGCGGAGCTCGCTTAAGTAGGTTGGAGAGTCCAGGAAGACAGGCGCGGGTAGGGCGTGGAAGCGCGCGGATCCCGATGCAGGAGCTCCGGCGAGGGTGTCGGATGTGGGAGGTGTCAAACGGAGTCGGGGTTTGGGTGATTGGGAATCGGGTCGAGCGGGTATAAATCCGAGAAAAAGGTCCGCTGCTCGAACCCGTGAAGAGTGGTCCTGGGGGGGTCAGTTGACCGGGCGGTCAACATCCCCCAGGGCCAATGGCTGAAGGCCACATGGCTGAATCAAGAAGTGACAAATTCATATAGCTAGGGGCCGAATCAGCAAAAACCCAAAACATGAAATATTTTTATTTATTTTTTATATTTTTTGGTGATTTTTAATTAATTTTTGGAAATAAAAATAAGGTATTTACACTATATAGCTATATATAGGTATATGTACAATATGTAGGCTTTTGATTTTTAATTTTTAATTATTATTTTTGTATCCTTTTATTCCTATTTTATATTTTATTTATTTATAGAATAAAATGAGGAATAAAAGGGTGTTTTTATTTGATTTTTATTATTTATGTATATAGGTAAAATAAATAGATATATATATATATACCTATATACATGGTATATGTACAATGTATTTTTGCATTTTTAATTTTTGTTATTTTTATTTGATTTTTGTTTTGATTCTTTTTATTTTATTTATTTACAATATGTAACATAGAATATTTACAAAAAGTTTAGAAAATAATTTTATTTATTTATAAGGTTGAATAAATATAGGAGTATGGTCTATGTACATGGTGAAAGGGCATTTTTGATCTTTTTGGTTTTTTGACTTTTTGCTTTGTTTTTATATTAATAAATATGTACAAATATGTGCAAGCATATTTTTGGGTGAGGAAAATATGATTTTTATTTTATTTACATAAATATTTACACATGAGCCCCTATCTCCCTCTACTTTGGCTTTTATGCGGTCAGGCCCATGCTGAGCCCTCCCTTGGGTTAGGTTGCTCAATATTTATTCTGAATATTTCCCTCTTTTTCTTTTTGATCTTTATTCTTTTATTTTTGCACAAAAACATGCTAATTATTAATTTTTACACAATGCATGCTTTTGCTAATTACCCCTATTTACACATATCTACATGCATTTGCAAAGGTTTTTGTAGCTAAAATATAAGAATAAAGAGTGATGAATGGGTATTCATCACCCCCCTATACTTAACTTTGCTAGTCCCTTAGCAAACACTTATTTGAAAAAGAAGTGAAAAAGAAAGAAAGAAAAAGAAAAAAGAGGATGTACATGGATCAAGGTTGATTATTAAACTTGCCCTCATCAAATTGAGGTATGGAGCTCAATCAGATCTTTGGATTATTAATGTGTCGGAACCTTATTTAAACTTAAGCTTAAAACCTAACAGCCTCTAAGTTCCACTAATCTATAATCAAGACTCCTCAATGCTCCAGATCAGAACAAGTCATCAAGCACAAACCCTGAAGACCATGAATCTTTTCTTGTCCTGTGAAAGTGAGGTCTAAGCTCTCCACCTCAGAAATGGCAACTTGACAACCCTCCTCAACAAGGTAACTCTATGACCTCAATCTGGCTACTCTTTCCTCGAGGAGCGGGGTATTCCCTTCTAAGTTCAAGTTCAACCGGCTCAAGAAGAGGGGGAAGAAGAGAATGGGTCAAGGCCAGTGTAACCAAGTACCCTTGGGAGCTCGACCAGTGTAGCCAAGTCTCCCTGCTGCAAGCTACAACAGGTGGATCATGAAACCAAGCTTTGCTTATTGCACTCTATATACATACACCGGTGGGATTATCATTTTCTCTCAGACCCACCACTTTTTTGGAGTTCTTTTCTTTTTGCACATTTTTTTTCAAGTGCATCTGTACAACATATACATGTGCAGCATATATACAAGGAGTTTTTCCTCTTGAGCCAGTAGACTATCCCTCTTTTGAAGCTTTATTGCAACCCACAACTCCCGTCGTTAGACCTCATGGCAACCAAACCAAGTTGAAACGCACTTCCTTCATTATAAGAAGAAGAGAGGTTCCGCCTAGAAGTACTACCCTCATATGCTACCCCAAGTCAAGGAAGACTGCCTCCTCACCACCTCATCCGTAGAGAGCTCGATGCATAGTGCTGGTGTCCAAGTAAAGCCCTAATCTATATGAGTCATGTGTTGTTGTTAAGTGCTCTACTTAGGCTCATTGAGATGACATGTGATCATAGCCTAGTGGACTCAATGAATTAAGTCACCATGGACCTGAAAAGCCTTAAGCCTAAGCCCTATAAGGTTCCTCTTAGAAGTTAGGTGAATTAAGATTTTAATCAAGCTCCATTTCTCAATTTGATTCCAGGCTAGTTTAAATGTCAACTATCATCCAGAAAAACTATATACATATGTACAAAAAGATGCTTATTTACACACATTTTACAATCATGCAAAATTTTTGAAAAATGTTTTGAAATCATGGATGGATGATGCATGAAGTGCAAGTTTTGCAGAAAGATATTTACACACATTTACACAAGATTTTTGCAAACTTTTGATTTTCAAAACATTTTGGAAAAATTTTGTACTATATACATAATTTTGATACAAATATATTTACACAAGCTTTACAAAAAAGATTTTTGAAATCATTTTTACAAAAATAATTTGTACACTAGCTATGTATGTGCAAATAAAAGAAGATTATGTACATGAAAATTTTTTAATTTTTGTGGTTTTTAGCCATTTTTATTTATTAACACACTCACACAAAGTACGAGTTATGGCTAAAGTATATATGAAATATATACACACCCCCCTATACTTAGCTCGAACGATGTCCTCAGAGTCAAGAGCGATGAAGACGACATAACTCGTGCTAGGTGTAGGAAAGTGAAAAGAAAGGCTATACAAAAAGGAAATGAAAAGTCAAGAGGGACTCAGGTCTCCCCCCTATACTTAGGATCAAGTAATCCTAAGTATAGCAGGCTGTATACTAAGGGAAAACCTGAGTGCAGAATGTACAGGGTCTACCCCCCCTATACTTAGGGTGCAATATCCCTAAGTATAGGAAGCAAAACAGGGGTAGACAGAAACAAAAGAAATACCCGAAAGGTCTCACATCCCCCCTATACTTAGGGTAAAGTGCACCCTAAGTATAGCATAATCACAAGATGAAGAAGGGATGTGGGACTAAAGAATGTGGTGATATGGACATCTGGATCTATATACAACGGAAGATCAGTGAAACTCAGGCGTGAGATGCATTAGATGTGAGTCAATGACCACATCTCACGCAAAATGAATAGGGGCGGGATCAACGACCCGCGGCTCGTGATCTAGAAATGGCTTGAGCCGCTGACCGTTCACTCGAAAGGTACTCTCAGAAGACAACTCAGATATATCTATGCTACCGTTGTCGTGTACCTTCCTAACCAGATAAGGTCCTTTCCATTTGCTCTGTAGCTTCCCTGGAAATAATCTAAGCCTCGCATCAAACAGCCATACTCTCTGTCCAATCTCAAAATGCTTGTGGCTGATATGAGAATCATGCCACTCCTTGACTTTCTCCTTATAATGTAGGCTGCTCGAGAAAGCTGCATCTCTAAGCTCCTCCAGGGCAGCTAGCTCTGCCCTTCTCTGGTCTCCCATACCATCTGGATCCATGATAATATCTGTGACTGCCCAAAGTGACTTGTGCCTCAGCTCAACAGGTAAATGGCATGGCTTGCCGTATACGAGGCGAAAGGGAGATGTGCCCAAAGGTGTCTTGAAAGACGTCCTATATGCCCACAAGACCGAGTCCAAAAGCTGTGACCAATCCTTTCGGTCAGGGCGGACGACTTTCTGCAATATAGTCTTGATCTCCCTATTCGACACTTCGGCTAGACCGTTCGTCTGTGGATGGTAAGGTGTAGCAACACGATGGTCTATGCCGAACTCGCTAGCAAGTGCCTTCACCTGGTCGTTGATGAAGTGAGATCCCCCATCAGAAATCAGAACTCGTGGAACCCCGAACCGCGTGATGATGTGCTTCCTCAAAAATCTGCAAACAGTCCTCGCATCAGCGGCTCGGGCGGGGATAGCCTCCACCCAACGACTCACATAATCAACGGCCAACAGAATGTACTCAAATCCCTGACTCTTAGGGAATGGACCCATGAAATCGATGCCCCATGCGTCAAAAACCTCACAGAAGTGAATGGGCTGCATTGGCATCATATCACGTTGTCCACAAGTGCCCATCCTCTGACAGTCAGTACACCTCTTCACGAACTCATCTGAGTCCTTGAAGAGGGTAGGCCACCACAAGCCGGATTGGAGCACTTTCTGTGCCGTTCTCCTCCCGGAATGATGTCCTACTGCCTCAAGCTTGTGGCAGTAAGTGAGGACGCTATGGTGTTCCTCCTGAGGAATACACCGACGCCAGACGCTATCCCCTCCTTCATGGTAAAGGATGGGATCCTCCCAGTGGTAGGACTTGGCCTTCGCAAGGAAGGTCTCAAGTCTCTGCCTGGGCCAATCTTGTGGGACTTTTCCAACAACGAGAAAGTTCACAATATCGGCATACCATGGGAGTGAGGCGATAGCAAGGATCGCCTCATCTGGGAAGGTATCTCTAATAGGGTCAATCTGCTCAGAATCCTCAGGCTGCTCTAGTCGGGAGAGATGATCCGCCACCACATTCTTGACTCCAGGCTTATCCTTAATCTCAATATCGAACTCCTGGCGTAGAAGGATCCATCTAGTCAGTCTGGCCTTGGCATCCTTCTTTGCCATGAGGTACCTGATGGCGGTGTGATCTGTAAACAAAGTCACTCTAGATCCAATGACATACGATCTGAACTTATCTAGGGCGAACACTACGGCTAGCATCTCCTTCTCTGTAACCGTGTAATTCCGCTGGGCGGAATCCAAAGTGCGGCTAGCATAGTGTATGGCAAATGGAACTCCATCCCTCCTCTGTCCCAGCACTGCCCCTACGGCAAAATCGGAGGCATCCGTCATGATCTCGAATGGAAGAGACCAATCAGGCGGCTGGAGGACAGGAGCCTCAATAACGCAATGCTGGAGAGTCGCGAACGACGAAAGACACTTTTCATTGATAAGGAACTCGGTGTCTTTTGTCAAAAGGTCAGTCAACGGTCGTGCTATCCTGCTGAAATCCTGAATAAATCTCCTATAAAATCCAACGTGCCCCAGGAATGACCGTAGCTGCCTCAAATTGGACGGCGGTGCGAGTTTCCTAATGACATCAACCTTGGCCGGATCAACCTCCATGCCCCTGTTGGAGATGATATGGCCAAGCACCGTCCCTTGAGTCACCATGAAGTGACTCTTCTCCCAAGATAGCACCAAATGATACTCAATACATCGCTGGAGTACTCGATCTAGGTAGTCAAGACAAGAATCGAATCCGTCGCCGTAGATCGAGAAATCATCCATGAAGACCTCCAAACACTCCCCTACCATGTCCGAGAAGATCGACAACATGCATCTCTGAAAAGTCGCCGGGGCATTGCATAGCCCAAATGGCATGCGTCGAAAAGCATATGTGCCAAAGGAACAGGTAAAGGTGGTCTTCTCCTGATCCTCAGGAGCGATGGCCACTTGGTTGTAGCCCGAGTACCCATCCAGGAAGCAATAATGGCTCTTCCCTGCCAGTCTCTCAATGATCTGGTCAATAAAAGGCAGGGGAAATGGTCCTTCTTGGTGGCTTGGTTGAGTCTCCTGTAGTCAACACAAACCCTCCAAGAGGTGGGTACTCATGTAGCAATCTCCTCTCCCGACTCACTGATCACAGTCGTGATGCTCGTCTTCTTGGGCACCACATGCAAGGGGCTGACCCACTTGGAGTCGGAAATGGGATAAATAAAATCTGCACTCCACCATTTTGATATTTCCTTCATCACAACCTCTCTTAGGTTAGGGTTCAGTCGCCGCTGGAACTCACGCGACGGCTTCGCCCCTTCCTCGAGATAGATATGGTGGGAGCACACCGATGGACTAATCCCATGGAGATCTGCTACGCTCCATCCGATCGCCTTGCGGTTCTTTTCAAGAACCCCCATCAAACGGGATTCCTGCTCTCCAGTCAACTCAGCGGAGATGATGACTGGGTACATCTCCGGCTCGCCCGCAAGGAATCGATACTTCAGCGAAGTAGGGAGCGGCTTCAGCTCTGGAATGCTGGGTGCTGGCAAATCTGGCTGCGGAAGAAACTGAGTGAAAGCTGCTAAGTTGGCCAACTCTGCCTGGGAAAGTGAAAGCGTACTCTCGCAAACTGGATCGGGAGAAGGCTGCTCAACTGCACTGTCTCTGGTCTGCTCTGCATCTACCTCCTCCTCCTCTATAGGCTCAGGTGAACTCAGTTCTGGCATCTGATCATAATAATCAGCCCAATCAGACTCTGAGTCCGAGGGATCTGTATCAACCGTGGTGGCATCAGTACCACCGGAAAACAAGGTGGCCTCAGTACCACCATCAATAAACATCGTGCTGCGATCTAGGACCGGCTCTGCTGCCTCAATGGTATCCGGGACCAGGGCTGTGCTCTCCAAACTCTCCTCTGCTATCATCTCGGCATCAGCTGTATCTGAAAGTGAGAGGATGGTCTGTGTCTCAAGATCTGCCCAAGCTGCCTCATCATCTGTGATCACAAAATCACAGTCCTGGTGGATGTCTGGCTCTGCGTCTGTCAGCTGCTCTGAATCTGTACTCGCATCTGAGCGGGCTCTGAATCTAGCTCTGTAGTCCTCGACCGTCTCTATTTGTATACTCTCACCCTTGACGCGAAAGTACACCTTCCCGCTATCATGATCAGTCACCGCCTTGGCTGTGGCCAAGAACGGGCGACCAAGGATGATGGGGGTATCGGTCACTGACTCAGGGATCTCCATGTCCAACACTACGAAGTCCACGGGGAACTTCAGGCCCTGAATTGTGACGATAACGTCTCGTAATAACCCCTTCGGCCTCTTGACAGATCGATCAGCGAACTGAAGGACTGTCCTGCTCTGTCGAAGAGTGCCCAACTCGAAGCGGTCAAGAAGGGCTGCCGGAAGAAGGTTGATCGACGATCCGCTATCTAATAGAGTACGGTCGAACCTCTGCTCACTAATCTGGCATCTGACATACGTGGCCCCTGAATCTGGCCTCTTAGCTGGCAGGCGGTTCTGGATCGCGAAACACGTGGCTTTCGTCAGCACATGTATCTCTGAAGTGTGGTTCCTCCTCCTCCTCCTGACTATAGTCCTCTCTCTCAAAGATCGCTGGAGAAGGGGGATGTGCTGCAAAGCCTCCTGGATGGTCAGCTGGATGTGGAATCGATCGATCATGCTCTGGCTGAACTCCTCAAGCTCCCTCTTTTTTGGATCATTTTTCTTCCCCTTCCCCATCTGAAGGGCTCTAGGGAAGGGGATCACAGGGTCCTTCTCAGATGAAGGACTAGGAAAAGGCCTAGACGGTTCGATGACCGGATCCACACATACATCATGCACCACAGTGGGACCAGAAGAAAGTAAACCTTTTCCTTTATTCACAACAGAGTTCTGAGATACAGGAATGCGAGGAAAGACAACATCTCTATCACGACTAACACTGGTGGCCTTAGTACCACCGTGGGCTGGCTCTGTTGCTGCTGCTGGTAGACGTCTCGCGGCATCAGTACCGCGGGCTGGTTCGGCTGAACTAGTGGTGTCAGTACCACCTCCTAGATCTGGTGAAGTGGCGGCCACCGTACCGCCGGTGGGATCAGCATCCTTGGTGGCTTCAGTGCCACCGTCATCATCTGGAGCGGCCTCAGTACCGCTCTCCTCCTCCTCATGTGGCGCCTCTGAAGTGTCCTCGTGGTGAAGCTCAGATGAGGCGTCGCCCCCTGCTGGGGTCCTACCGCTCCTAAGTGTGACAAAATCAGCATCAAATAGATCCGAAGATGTATCATCAAAGGGGTCACTAGGAGTGGCAAACTCAGTATGTACTACCTGCTCAGATTTCCTCTTGAGGTTGTTCGGGTTCGGCTCAATCTGGGCTGTAATGGCGGCCTTCCCTCTCACCAAGTCCCGCATCTCCTGGAGGAACTCGTCCATCTCCCATCTGAATGTGGCCTGCTGGTCCGTGAGGAGGCGGGCGATGTCATCCAAAGCAGGGCTCTCGTGGGAACCCGACGGGTAGCCTCTCTGTGGGTGAGGCTGCTGGAACTGCTGCTGGTGCTGGTAAGAGGGGTATGAGGAAGGGTGCTGCTGCTGAACTAGGTGAGCCTGCTGCTCACATCTCCACGACTGTCCCTGCTGTTGATAGGGACGAGGACCGAAGGATGGCTGGTGCTGCTGATATGCCGGGGGCTGCTGCTGCGGCTGGTGGTGATCTCTCTGCTGGGAGTACTGCCCTCCTTGTCCTGACGGCTGCTGCTGGGGCTGGGTACCACCACTCCCCCACCTGAATCCGGGATGGTCTCGTCGGATCCCAGGCTGGGGGCGGTCATACCAAATCCCGTTGACATCCATCAACGCTCGGCATCGTAGGGGGCTGGCGGGAGTACTGCCAGAGGCTGGTCCGGCTGGTAGACCACCATCTGCATCTCTGGAGATGGTGGGGACTGGTAGGTGGGCTGCGGCTGCTGGTACGGCTCCGCCTGTACAAGATGGACCTGTCTAGGCTGCACGTGGGTGCTGGAGCGCTGGGACGAGCTGCAGCTGCTGCCGGCGTCGCCTCGCGACTGAAGACGGGGCTGAGAAGCCGTCTGTGCCTCCTGGAGACACATGAGCTGTGTCTTCATGTCGCTCAGAACCTGTGCCATCTGCTCCATCTGCGTGATACTCTAGCACTGCTTCTTCTCGATCAGCTCCATGCGGTCCAGCTTCTCGCTGATAATGCCCATGTCCGCAGCTGACGACTCTGCCTGTGCTGCTGCGGCTGCGGACGTACTGGATGGACCTGCATCTACCCGTGCTATCCGTTGGTACTGCACGGATCCTGGCTGATGTGGCTGGGTCTTCTGAGTATACAACCTGGTCTGAGACATCATCATATAGTTCTCAGCCATCTCCTCGTAGATGGCCCAGACCTGGTCGTGGTCCTTGGCAAAGTAGGACCCGCCGCACGAAGCGTTCAACAGACCCTGAAGCTCTGGCGTCAAACCGCTGAAAAAGCTCTGAACTAGGTTCGGCTTGGAGATATCGTGGTGCGGGCATCGGTCTAGGAGCTCTCGAAACCTCTCCCATGCCTCGTGGAACTGCTCGTTGGGGAACATGGAGAAGTTGCTGATCAGGGCCCTCGCTGCATTCGTCTGCCCGAGTGGATAGTACTTGTTCAAGTACTCGGTGCGAAGCTGCTCCCAGGTATAGAAAAACCTCCCAAGATGCTTCAGCCAGGTGGCTGCTCTATCTGCCAGTGAAAACGGGAAGGCTATCATCCTGATCGTGTCCTGGTCCACATGCCGGTCGTGGACAGTACTGCAGATCATCAGAAACTCCTGGAGGTGGAGGTGGGGCTTCTCAGTGGCAAGTCCGTGGAAGCGGGGTAGCATCTGCAGGGTGTTCGGGGGGAACTTGAAGTCCCCCACGATCGCCGGCACCACTACCCAGTGATGCATCAAAGTAGATCCGGGATTGTGTAAATCCCGCATCGGTCGTGGTGGTCCTCCTGCCGCAGCGCCTCCCGCTGCGGCGGCTGCGGCCGCGGTTGCTGCTGCGGCTGCTGCTGCTCGTGCCTCTACATCATCGGGCTCCTCGGGCTCGCTCTGCTGGTCTCGCTCTGCTCTGAGCCTCTCCAACTCTCTCCTCATCTCAATCATAAATGCTCCCTGATCGCAGAGCTGCTGCTGGACTGTCTCGAGTGATGCGATCAGGGTGGAGTTGATCGCTCCCTGGTCTAGTACAAAGTGCTCTGGCTGACGGGAGTGATCGTCTGAACTGCCGGCTCCGGCCATGTCGACGTCTGCAAAATCAAACGAGCCCAACTCAGGTGTTGTCAAATGTATCAATCTCTCCTCGGGCTCGTGTCTCTCAGGTAGATCAGAAAGGGGTTGAGGGGGAACAGGGTGGAGTCGTACTCGGGCTCGGAGAGCGGGTCTGAGCTCTCGCGAGCCAACCTAGATGATGAGGCAGACGTGCCCGAAAGCGGTGCAGTCAGAGGCTGTCTAAGAGACCATCTACCCATCATCTTGATCTGGCGAGTTAGGCGGATGAGATCTGGAAAAATTACGATCAGAAAACACACCCCCGGTTCACCAACGCAACGCGAGCTGAAGACCGTGAAAGTTCGGTCAAATTATCTTGTCGATTTTATTTTGGTGAACACACAGAATATCAGAGCGCTTACGTGACCTGTTGGGATATCCGATGCTAACCCAACCGACTGGCCCGCACGGAAAAGTTGGTAATCAGTCGGGACTAGCAACGGGGGGCTCTACCTAGGGTGCGGGTCACTCTCTCGCGCATCCAAACCATACAATGAGGGGGTTGCTCTCCCTAAGACAAAATTTTTAGGGTGAGCGGGTTTTAAGATCAATAATTTTAGCAGTCCCAATTTTATGGTTTCACTTTTTTAATCTTTTTCAAAGCAAACAAAAGGCCTAACGAATTTTTCAGTTCTCCTGATTATTAAGTCCAAAACAGGGGGGAGAAGACGAAAAAGCCGATGCACGATAAATCAATGATGCATGCCGAGTAAGAAATGCGTACCTTGCCTCTAGCACTCTACATGCAAGATGATCCGCGCATAAAAGTAAAGACAGAAATAAAACTATCTATATGATGCAGCGGGGAAAGCCGAGTCCTAGGTGAGCAAGTCTAGCGAAGAGCCGTCTAACCGGTCACCGACCTTCAAGCCAAAGAGTCCGATCTTGGCCCGTCCCTCCTCTGTCCGACAAATCGGGGGTAGGAGTAAGCGCTTTATAGGACGGGCTGCGGCACGTAGGCTACGGAGGCAAATAAATCGGTTATTTTTATTATCATTTTAAGTAGGTCCAATTATCGATCTATAGGAACAGATAATCAATTAGGTGTGTGGATCCTATTAGTTACGGCACATTCACCAGAAAATCCTAAGTCTAGGGGCTCGAGCAAAAACCGCAAAAAACCGGAAAAGGCAGAAATAAAAGAAAAAGAAAACCGTGAAAAAGCCGCGAAAAACCGCGAAGGTCCTAAGGGTCTCCCGAGCACACCGGTGCTCGGCGAAACAGACCCGCTACGGTCAAGTCACAAATGTCCAAGCAGTTCAAGTCCTGAGTCCTGTATTATTACAATAATACTGAACAAAAATAAATCTACCCTAATCCTCACCCACTCAGCTCTCTCTCACTCTCTCCTGCGGCTCCGCGAAGAAAGGAGCCGCCTCCGAATCCCGCAGTTGCGCCGGCTCTCGAGAATAGCCGCCTCGGTCCTCGGGCCCTCGCAAGAGAAAACAAGTGGTCAGAACCAATCAAATAATATCAAAGAAAATAAAGGCAAATGAAAAATAAGGGTATATGTGCAAAAATGTAAAATAAAATAAACACACAAAATAAAACAAAAACAAAAATAAAAGAGAAAGAAAATAAAATCAAACAAAATATAGACAAAAAGCTGCGAAAAGCCGCGAAAATAAAAACGAAAAGAACTACTAAGTCGTGCTCCCCGGCAACGGCGCCATTCTGATGACACAAAAACCCGAGCGACTAAGGCAATCAGGTAACTGAAACGGTCGTTGCGACCTCAATCACTCGGATGTGTATCAAGAAAAATATCAGACCACTAAATACAAATAAAATCAATCAAGCACGAAGAAACGAAGCGGTCCTGCTAAATGTTTAACCTGGTATAGCACCCAGGGTCGAACTCGAGGAACACGGGTTGGCCAAAGGCCTACGAAGTAGTAAAAATGAAATAAAATAAAAGACAAAATATTTTTAGTGATTTTTAATGATTTTTATATTTTTTTTGGATTTTTAATATGTGAAGAAAACAAAAGAAACACAAAAACAATCACACTTTGGCTAATTATTTAATGCATCAAAAATCAAGCAAAAATTCAAACAAAAATGTTTTTATATTTTTTGGGTTTTTTAGTGTTTTTGGTGAATTTTTGGAATTTTTATGATGTATATTTTATTTTCTAAAAATCAAACAGTAGCGAAAATGCAAGGTACTGTCCAGCCAGGCCCAAAATCCCTAGATAAAATATCTAAGGACCTCAAAAAGGCCTGGAGGTATTTTTCCTGTAAACTAGGTAAGATAAGGAAAATTTGAGTACCAAAATTATTGTTTTTAGGTTTTTAGGTGATTTAATAGAATTTTTATGGTTTTTTAGGTTTTTTTAAGTTTTTATGGTTTTTAAGCAGTGAAAAATAGACAAAATTGGCTAGAAAATCAAGAAACACAAAATAAACAGTACCTAATTTTTATAGAATTTTAAGGGGGGTTTTTATATTTTTTTGGGGTTTTTAACTCTAGACAGTAGCAAAAATGATGATTTTTGAATTTTTAAAAATAGAAAATAAACTCAGAAATGTCCTAAAAAATTCTCAAAAATCCTACAACATGGCAGGAGCCATGTGTTAAATTTTCATCGAATTTGGAGGTGATTTGATATTTTATTCAAAAATCACAAGAGGGTATTGTGCACAAGGACTGAAGTGCAAATACCCTAAGTTCTGGGGGTCCAGGTGCAAAATACCCAGCAAATCACGCGTGCGGTGCGTGCCTGGGGCACTCAAGGACCTATTTGTAAAGAAAACAAGTCCCGAGGACCTATTGGTAACTCGTACCAAAAGTCCAGGGAGCTATGTTGCAAATATCCCACAAATAAACGCACATGCGAATATTAAACCATTCATAGGGGCATAGATGCAAATACTAAAAAGATTTTATTCATTTCAGAACCATCCAGAACTACAAGGGCGTATGATGCAAATAACCCAAGAATACACGTGACGAAGCACGTGGCTCACACAGGCAGGGGTATATAAGCAAATATCTAAAGTATGAGGTCCAATGTGCAAATAACCCAACGTAAATAAAACACGAAAAATATTTACAGGACTAACATTAAATGCATAAAAGAAAAGGGGGGCCTAAGACAATTTACCCCTTATTAAATATCGGAGGCCGGATGAGTGACGCGTGGCTGATCGGACGGCTCTGGATGACGGCGCCTTTGTCTTCGAAAACGTGGGCCTGATCGAACGGCTGAGGGCTCTCCACGTGGCTATCGGACGGCTGTGGTGCGCTGGTGGACGAAACCCTCGAGTAACTAACGGCTAAGATTGATCCTCGGGAGATCTGGCGGTTGCTACAGCTCCGTGGATGGACGGACACGATGTAATCTGGAGCACCGAGGTCAATCTGACGGTCGGCGAGGATCCTGGAAGAACTAGTCACTGGCGACTTTCGCCGGCCCTCTGTGCACGCGGTGGTCCTCGTCTGCTGCCTCTGGAAATCGGAGAAGCTCCGCGATGAAGCTCCGCAGCTGATGGTAGGCTCCGATGACCCAGCCAAGCCCTGGAGGGCTCCGGCGAGGTCGGCGGAGCTAAAGCTCCTGGCCCGGATGACTCAAGCCCTCAGATGGGCTCACTCTGACCTGCAAAAGGGCTCAGAAGACTCGAGGGTCGAGGGCAAAGTGCCACGACCCCGTTAGTCGGCGTGGAGGTGACTGGTGCGTCGGGGCGACGGGCTCCGGTGAAGACGAAAGACGGTGGAGCCCGGTTCCCAGCTCCTGTGCGAGCTGGGTTGTGTGAGTGGGTGCAGAACGTGCGGCGGAGGAAGGCGGAGTTGACGATGGATTGCGATGATCGAATGGGGGCGTGAGGTGGTCGGAATCGACAAGACACGGCGACGGCGAGATTTGGGGATAAATGGAAATTAGACTAAATAAGGGAGCTAAGGGACTAGCTGGATGGTCGAGTAGACTGGGCTGGAGCTGGGGAAGCTCCCGGTCGTAGCCTCGAGGGACGTCTGGGCCCGAGGCTCGGAGCTCGCACCAATGGCGGAGCTACGGCGGAGCTATTCGCCAGATCAGAGGTCCGACCACTCTCTCCTCTCTGCGACACGGCCAACCTGGAGCTGTCACCTCGGGGGTGGCTGTGGAGGTCACGGGATGAAGAAATGGGGAGCCAAGGATGGAGGAATTCGGTGGCGGAGCTCGCTTAAGTAGGTTGGAGAGTCCGGGAAGACAGGCGCGGGTAGGGCGTGGAAGCGCGCGGATCCCGATGCAGGAGCTTCGGCGAGGGTGTCGGATGTGGGAGGTGTCAAACGGAGCCAGGGTTTGGGTGATTGGGAATCGGGTCGAGCGGGTATAAATCCGAGAAAAAGGTCCGGTGCTCGAACCCGTGAAGAGTGGTCCTGGGGGGGGTCAGTTGACCGGGCGGTCAACATCCCCCAGGGCCAATGGCTGAAGGCCACGTGGCTGAATCAAGAAGTGACAAATTCATATAGCTAGGGGCCGAATCAGCAAAAACCCAAAACATGAAATATTTTTATTTTATTTTTTTCTATTTTTTGGTGATTTTTAATTAATTTTTGGAAATAAAAATAAGGTATTTACACTATATAGCTATATATAGGTATATGTACAATATGTAGGCTTTTGATTTTTAATTTTTAATTATTATTATTGTATCCTTTTATTCCTATTTTATATTTTATTTATTTATAGAATAAAATGAGGAATAAAAGGGTGTTTTTATTTGATTTTTATTATTTATGTATATAGGTAAAATAAATAGATATATATACCTATATACATGGTATATGTACAATGTATTTTTGCATTTTTAATTTTTGTTATTTTTATTTGATTTTTGTTTTGATTCTTTTTATTTTATTTATTTACAATATGTAACATAGAATATTTACAAAAAGTTTAGAAAATAATTTTATTTATTTATAAGGTTGAATAAATATAGGAGTATGGTCTATGTACATTGTGAAAGGGCATTTTTGATCTTTTTAATTTTTTAACTTTTTGTTTTGTTTTTATATAAATAAATATGTACAAATATGTGCAAGCATATTTTTGGGTGAGGAAAATATGATTTTTATTTTATTTACATAAATATTTACACATGAGCCCCTATCTCCCTCTACTTCGGCTTTTATGTGGTCAGGCCCATGCTGAGCCCTCCCTTGGGTTAGGTTGCTCGATATTTATTCTAAATATTTCCCTCTTTTTCTTTTTGATATTTATTCTTTTATTTTTGCACAAAAACATGCTAATTATTAATTTTTACATAATGCATGCTTTTGCTAATTACCCCTATTTACACATATCTACATGCATTTGCAAAGGTTTTTGTAGCTAAAATATAAGAATAAAGAGTGATGAATGGGTATTCATCAATGATGTATTCAAAATTTTTGAGTACCTACGTGAACCAAAGTCGTTTAGAGTTTAGATGGATGTAGATACGATGAGTTTCATCATTCTACTATCTGTACTCAATTCATTCCTGAAGCTTCATAATATTCATATTATATGAATTGAATGAAGCATGTATAAATGTTAAAGTACTCTTATATTGAAATCTTTTGAATTCAACATAAGAGATCCTTTGTCTTAAGCAATGGTTATTTATAGATGAAGGGAGCGCAGTGGAAGCATGAGTCTGACCCAAGCAATAAGGAAAGTCAAGGAGTTGACTGTACTTTTGTAACTTCCATATGATATCCAAAGAGTTGGATGAATACCAATACTGCAATAAGTTGATGTGTTGATAGTATGACTATCGAGTCTATCTTGATATCTTAGAGAAAGACTCGGATAGTGCATCGGAATAATCTACATATAATCATTGAAACTGACATTCTTATTTGATTAGATCAAAGTCTGATAATTATATCTTATTCTTTTAATAACACTTGCAATTGGTTGCATATTTTTTTAGAAGACTAGAAAATTTGATCTTAAGGTTTAATAGTCATCTACATGGATATTAATGCAATTGTTGCAACAATCTCTATTGCATAAATAGACTTCAAATTTTTCAGTGGGAGAGCCCTTAGTATTAGAGAATATCTCTATGACCTCTATATTAGAATACACTCATTGTTTATTTCTAAATGTTGGAAATAAACAAGAATTCTGGAATAGACCTATCATAAAGAGTTGTGATTGGATATATTTCGTATTGTAATCTAACATCTAGATGACTCTATGATGTCATACTAGGCAACTCGGGTTAAGTAATATTTATGGGTCATTGCGACCTGAATCACGAGGCGTAATCAATCAAGAAAAATTAAGACCATAAAGATCAAACAATCAAGGCACAAAATCAAACAGATAAGTCGATAAAAATGATGTCATCGGTCTCTGCTATTTATTTAACCTGGTATAGAGACCAGGGCTAAACACAAGGAGCACGAGTAAAATCTACGAAGTAGTCGGTGATCAGATCAAGAAATGCATATTTTTGTTGTTTTTACTTTGCAATTTTTTTAATATTCTCTAATGAGAAAACAAATAAGCAAGCAAGGCTACCAACTAGTTTCTACAATTTTTATCAAGAGTAAAAATGTTTGAAAATAGGAATAAAATTGTTTTTATGTTTTCAAATATGCAGATGTTTTTAATGATTTTATGGCATTTTTTCTGATTTTTGTATGATTTTATAAAATTGAAAGAAAGACAAATAGGGAAAATAATGTACAACCTGGACCAAAAGGCAAATTTAAAATACTAAAATTGCATGAATGTCCTGGTTATGATTTTCGTGAAAAAGTAAATAAAAAAGGCTACAAGCAAGAATAGAAATCATATTTTTTATTTTTTTTGAATTTTTAATGATTTTTATAAGATTTTTATAGTTTTTAGTTTTCAAGGGTTTTTAAGAGAGATAATGCAACAAAAATTGCACTGAAGTGAAAACACATAAAAAAGAATACACGAAATTTTTTATAGAATTTTTGAGACCATTTTTACATTTTGTTGGTATTTTAGAAAATACACAAGACACTTTTTAGGGGTTTTTTATTTTTAGAAAATATCAAATAAAACTAAATCGAGTCATAAAAATTAGCATAAATATTACATGTTAGCAAGGGATAACTATAATTTTTGTGGGATTTTGGGTGTTAATCTAGTAATAATTTAATTAAAAACAACACACACAGCATATAGGGACCTGTTCGTAATTATAAGAAAGTTGCAGGCCAAATCATAACAGACATTAAAGCAGAGGGCTAATATTGCAAAAATCCCAAATCAACACGCGTACCACACGTGATACATGCTCAGAGGGGCATAAGTGCAAATACTAAAAATAAAACTTTCAACCAGTAACAACTTAGAAGTTTAAGGCATAACATGCAAATATCCCACAAGGTCATGTGTTAGCCCACGTGTCAGACATAAAGAGGGACTGGAATGCAAATACTGAAAACACTAGGTCCAAACTGCAAATAAAAGGTTGGATAAAAGATGCAAAATATCCCGAGGCACGTGAGGTGGGCATGGGGTGGCATGTGGCAAGCTTCGGATGATGCGGGAACATGCGGCGCAGATCGCCTGTGGTGTCAGATCTGATGATCCAAGGAATGTCGGGGACATGTGGATCAGATCTGACCGGTCAGATGTTATCAACGATATGGAAAGTTGCAGCTCTGGACGGCTCAGATCGAAATTGGAGCTCGGTTCCCCATCCAACGGTGATGGTGGATTGTGAATGAATTTGGGATGGGTGAGCTTCGATCAAGGATGGGTGCGCATCCTATGTGTTGATCAAGCCTCCATAGGATCGAGCACCTCCTGGGGAGGGCTCCGCATTAGATGGTGGAGTCTGATCGGCTTAAGGATGGATGGATGGACGGAGCGTCTGAGCTCCAGCTGGAGCTGCTCCGCCGAGCAGCTGGAGCGACGATAGGGGTTTCTTGATGCAAAGCTAGGACTCGGGGCGAAGCTCTGGTTCGAGTTATTGGAGCTGGAAATGAATGAAGTGGAATGGATGAAAATCGATCTCCAGCGAAGGTGATTGAGGGAGATTCTTGCCCTAATATAAACCTGAAGGTCGAGGATAAGGATGGTCAGGGTGCGGTGCGAGATGGAGGGTAAAGCTGTGGGTCGATCGGAATGGCTGGATGTGGATATCGAGGCTCCGACCAAGTTGGTCAGAGCAAATAAATGTACGGTGGAGGTGAGATACATGAATGGATCAATCAGGAAAATGGAAAGGAGATGAGGGGTACCTGAAGGTCAGAACGAGTTCCTGAGCTCCAGACGAAGGTGGTTGACGAGGTAATGGCCTCGACCTCGCTGCAGAAGGTGGGGAGGCTAGACGCGGCGGCGTTCGCCGGCTACGTAGCTAAGCTATGGCTCCCGACTTCCAAACTCTAAACCGAGGGGTCCCTCCGGTAGTTGTCACTCAACCTGAGGTGTCTAGGGCTGGAAGAAGGGGCAAGGAACGAGCTAGGGCTCCGGGGAGGCGAAAAAGATTCTATATATGGAGCTCGAGGGTCTAGAAGGATAGGCAAAAAGCGCGAAACCCGAGAATGATTTGGATCATCCAAGGGACCCGTGAAGATGATGGATGTACGAGGTTTATCGGATCCAAGTTTCGAGTCAAACGAAGCTCGGAGGTGGGCTGGAGAAAATAGAAAAATGGGTCCAGTGAACACAATTCGGGTTTGACCTGGGAAGGGGGAAGATGTTGAACGGGGGTCAACGTCTGAGCTGGACCAATTAGAAAATCCGATTTTACAAAATATTTACAAAATCAATAAAAAAATAGTAAATGGCTTTGAAATAAAAAGTGTATAAAATGAAAAATATTTATTATTTTTCAAACTATTTTTCTGCGATTTTTAATTAATTGAATGAAAAAGAAATTAATCTCTATACAGTATAATGTATTATATAAAGGTATAATATACCTATGTATTTTGTACAATTAATTTTTTTTGTTATTTTTACACAAATACCCCAAATTTTATATTTTATTTATTTACAACTTATTTTTAGAAGTATAAGGTAATTTTTATTTTATTTTTATGGGTTATGTACAATTTTGAAATAAATAGGGGATTATATCCATATACATGTGTTTTATACAGGCAGGATTTTTTCCTTATTTTTATTTTACTTTTCTGATTATATTTTATTTTTGTTTTATTTGTAGGACTATATATAAGGATGTGGTGACAATATTTTATTTTTATTTTTATCATAAATAATTATAAGAAATATATACAAAATAGAGTAGGCCCTATCTCTCTCAACTTATTTTATTTTGGCGATCAGGTCAAGGCTTGACCTTCTCTTGGGGTTCGGGTCACTCTGTATCTATTCTAAATACCTCCTTCCTTTTTTTTCCTTTAGTCTTTTATATTTGCACAAATACATGCTAAAATACAAAGTTAACATATGCATACCGAATGCCAACTTATTGTACCTATTTACATGAAGCTTTGTCAAGATAAATAGCTAAAATAAAAGAATAAAGAGTGAAAATCAGAGACCCATCACTCTACCAAGTTAGAAAATTAATGAATCGTTCATTAGCATTTCTAATACTGAAAATTTAAACTTTAAAGATCAATATGAGGACGAAGATCATTTGACAATAATCTAGCATCAAGCCTTGGACATATGTCTGTTGATGTGATCAATAGACTAGTAAGAGATAAAGCTTTAGAATGTCTGAAATTTCAAATCCTACATACTTGTGAATATTGTATTCAAAGAAAAATGTTCAATACACTCTTCCCTGAGAAGGGTGTAAGATGCTAAGGTATTCAAGATCTCATACATATTGATGTATGTGGATCATTTGTATCACAGTACACATTAATGATATGTGACATCATTCGATGATTTTTGTGATATGAGATTTCTTTCCTTCATATTAGAAACTTTTGAAATGTTCAAAGATTTCATGATTTGGTTTGTAACCAAAGTTTGAAGGAAGATAAAATGAATTTGATCTAACCTAGGTAGCCCATACCTATTAGATGAATTCATGGAATACCTTATGGAGAAAGGAATATCATCCCTATCTCAATCCTCCTATTGAACCTAAACTCAATGGGGTTGTAGGGAGATACAATTGGATTATGTGTGATATGATTTGATCAATGATTAATCTTAGCATAGTTGCCTCTTAGTTTCCTGGTATATATGTAGTAGAGACTACAATATATATCCTTAATAAGATTACATGCTAATCTAAACCTGAACATTCACATAAGATATGGTTTGGAACCTAGCCTAGTGTTGGACACTTGAGGATTTAGGGTTTCTTAGTCCATGACCATGTCATGGATGCAAGTAAACTGGAATCTAGCACAAGAGAGTACTACTTCATTAGGAAAAATAAAGGATGTTATTGGATACCTACTTAATGACCTTGAGATTCATAAAAATATTTCATCTCTAAGGATATGATTCTTAGAGGATGACTCTCTTAAGAATCAAGATGAAAATGATATGAAGGAACTCATTGAATCAGGAGAAGATAATGAGGGTTCTGAAATTGGAAACTAAAAGGACAATTAAAGATGAAACACTGATACCTCTTTAAATGAGTTTGAGGATGGATTCCATGTGTCAGTTATGTCTGACAATGATCTAACTTCACATGATGAATCTTCTGATGATCATGATATGGAAAGATGGATGTTCATAGTAAATTCTAAAGAAGACTTCATATAGACCCTCGAGGATCCACCTATATGTCTAAGACCTGTTAAGGTGTAAATGGATCTTCAAGAGAAAGAGGGAACCTGATGAGATGGTAGAGACCTTCAAAGCACAACTCGTGTCCACAAGATACACACGAAGAGAAGACATTGCTTGCGATGAGACTTTCTCTTCAGTGACCATGCTTAAAGCCATCAGAATATTGCTAACTATAGCTACACAATTTAACTGTGACATCCACAAGATGGAAGTCAAGATTGCATTCCTCTATGAATTCCTCACCGAGGATATTCATATGAAGTAGCCCCAGGGCTTCATAGTTGAGGAAATCAAGGTGCACAAGCTAAGGAACTCCATCTATGGACTCAAATAAGCTTCTTATAGTTGGAACATTTTATTTGATGAAATCATAAATGTTATGATTTCAGATAGAATCTTGATGAACCTTGTGAAGCTTAGTGGGAGTACCATTGTGTCCATCATGTTAAATGTAGATAATATCATTTGGAATAATATAAGGATAATAATAAGTGTTTCATAATCTGGTTGTTCCATACCTTGAGATATGATATAAGGATACCTCTTAGATCTTAGTTATGAGTTGTTCAGAAGCAAATAGAAGAGGGAATTGGGACTGTTACATTAGAGGTACACCTTGGACGTGTTCCATTTCAAGAAAATTCCAAAAAAGACTTCTCTTCCATAAGATATGGTATTGGACTATCTAAAAGGATAATAACTCAAAGAGTTGTGGATGTGAATACCAAAGCTATATGCCCTAGTCATCACCTTTGGGAAGCCCAGTGTATCCTAGATATGTACAAAAGCTAGATGTCTGCCATGTAGTTGGAGTAGTAAACTATTACTAATCATATTATGGAGATAAAACACTTAGTTGCAGTAATAACAATATCTTCAAAGATGACAAGGTTTTTTTGAGAAAGTGATCTTAGAGTCTTATCTTCATGAAATTAAGACTTTATATATAGATATCTAAAAGGTCTTAATTGTGGATACTTTAGGAGATAGAGATCTCCAGAAATAAGGGTATTCTGATAAGGATAATGAAAATACTGGATATAATAATTATTAAGTTATAGTGTCAAAGACACTATAACTGATAATATTGACTATTGGTTGCATAAGATGCAACATTCGCATTCGTTGCGAGCACTGTTACTAGGAGATATGCAAGTGTCGTAAAAGGACTCAGTGTAGTCTCTTGGGAACCGAGTGATCGATCAGCTTACTTAACTTTTTTTCTAAATACACTATGATTGTCATACGAGCGTGGGTTTAAAGATTACACCATTAATGGTTCTTTGGTCTAGGAGTAGATTGTTAGACATGTGATCCCACAGTGAGTCATTATGTAATAAATGTTATTGCAAATATCATTCCCTGATCTGAAATGAAGAATAATTAATTTGCATAATAGGTCCCATAGGTCAATTAGGCTTATGTACCATGTTCATCTTAATGATCATACAGTTGTTGATTTAATTGTTGAATCATAGAGGTTGGTGATTGGATGAATATCTAAAGATTTAGATTGAGAACTCATCAAGAACCGTCAAATGATTATTAGAGATGATCTCCGGTTGTAGAAGGAGATGGCAATCCTTTCTCTGAAGGTTGATATCTAACCTACCTCTTCATGTGGGCCTCTGCATAGGAATAGAGATTCGGAGGTGCTAGATAAGTTAGGTCAAAGAGTTGAGTTAACAAGATCGAGATAACCAAAGCCCTATATTGTATGTTGTCATGATATAGGCACACATCCTCTAACGAAAAATAGATGTGTTACTATATGTCTGAGTATGTACATTTGGCAGACCAATAGGTTGATGTCCTAATCAAGGTCTATACACCGGTGAGCTGGTGTGCATACAAGAGCATATGAGTAATACGATCTCTCAAAGAGATCATACAAGTTCATTTACTATATCAGAAGACATGACCTCACTCATGAGATATTGGAAAGGATCAAATTCTTTGCACGGTCACCTCGCTTTGGAAACTTGACCGAATTTGTAGGTTTGATATATGCATTTGGAAAGTATATGATCAATACACAGGTATGTTATATGATTTTGGAAAGTATATGATCGATACCGACTCCCAATGATCAAATGAGAAACTTAATGATAAAACCCTGAAGGAGACAGTCCAAAAAGAGATCTAAAACTTCAGGTTTAATCCGAGTCTTCCAGTATGCATGATGTACATGTATTAGGAATACATGAGGGTAATGTGACCATTAATGATTATATTTCCATGACGCTTCCATTTCGAGGGAGTGATGAAACGGGTCTGGATTTTAGTGACTCCTCTCAATAGAGAAGTGATCTAATCTTGGTCCAAGTGTTGGACAGTTATCTGAATGTGATTCAGATGCAATGAAAAGATTGGATCTACAGCTTTGATTTAATCAAACATCTATGGGAGGTCCGTAAAATTTGGATTTGAGTATGATCTTAATATCCAAGTCATTATATGTGGAACAATACAATCGCCGTGTCCTTATCTCCAAGTATCAGCGGAGAAATCTCATTATCCTTGAAAGAGTTCATGGATAATTTCATTGTTGATATATGTATTCGAGCACTGAGAAAATTGATAATTAAATATGATTTAATTATCATGAATAATATAATATTGATTCATATTGTAAGGAGAGTTATCTGATATAAATAAATGTGATTTAATTATCAAAGATGCAAATAATTTGAATGTGATTCATGTTATTTGAGAACATAAAACTTGAGATCTTAGATAATAAATTTGATTTAATTATCAAGGATATGATTAATGTGGATAACACTATCCAAAATAATCATGGGTATTATAAATATGATTTATAATATGATGGGGAGATTTAATTGTAAATAGAATTACAAATTATATGTTGTTGTGAATAGGATTCAAAATGAATAATTAATTGTAAATCTAATTTACATATATATGTCGGATGTATGAATATGATTCATATTTATCCATGGAATGGTTGATGTTCTCACAAATTTAATTTTGAATTATTTTTGTCAAGATAAATGAAATAATATTTGTTGCATTTGATCGTATATAATAAATATATATTAAGGAAGGCAAAACCACCCCTTCTTAGGATGGTGGTTGCCTCCCTTATTATCTATTTATTATAATTGAAATTAAAATGAATTAATTTATATCTTGATATAGGAATATAGTTGATTTATTTTAATTAAATTTTTGTTATAAATTTTGTAGCAATAAATCATTGCCATTGATTAATAACCTCTTAATCTAAACCGTTGAATTACGAGGGTGCTTGTATTGAGATCCATATACATCCAACTAGTATAAAAGGAAGGGTAGCCCTTGCCTTTTAGATTACACATATAATTCCAAGAGGAATTAAACTATCTCCATCTCTCTCTCTCTCTCTTTACATGCCAAGTCTCTCTCTCTCATTGTGGTCGTCCACCATGTGGCCCTAGAGAGAGTCACCATAACGCAGCATCAACGTTATGTTGCCCGACTATTATCTCGTGGATCTCTATCTCCTTCAGTGCACCTCACTCGTGAAGAAGACGTCGGATCTCGTGTGATGAGATCAGGAGATTCGCCGCTTGGAATCAACATGGATTACGAGGAGCATGTACATCATCAACACGCTCGCAAGCATCTCCTCCATCAGATCAAACTTGAGACAGGAGGTCTCTTCGTTTAGAGACCCAATCGCAAGCACACTTCAAGAGGTAAACCTAATACTTGTTTGTGGTTTAGATGAAACGATTCAAGAAGTGTTCTTAGATCATGTGGTTTCATCTTTTGTAATTTTTTAAATTCAGTTGCCTAGAATGACTAGTACGACTAGTCACTCTCGATCACATACGATGCGGTCCTCACGCTTCCGTGATGTGCTTAAGGATCTTCCCATATCCTTAAATATCCTCAGAGGATTTGGTGAATTCCTTTACTTCAATTCATATTGTTATTTAAGGAAATAATCCTCTTTGAATTTTACATCCCTAGATATGAATACCTTTTGAGTCTCAGAGGTAAAAACATTGGTATCCAATACTGTCCTTCACATATCTGATGTAGCACTCTCTAATACGAGATTCCAGCTTACTTGCATCGACATTCTTGTCATGGACCAAACAACTCCGAATTCTCAATTGTCTAACTGCGGGCTTGGTTTAAAATCATATCTCATTAGGGGTTTCGGTATAGATTTGCTAGGAATATTATTAAGGATATATATTGTAGTCTCTATTGCGTATCCCCAGAAAATAAGAGGTAAATATGCTTTACTCATCATTGAACGAACCACACCCATGATGGTCATGTTGCATCATTCAACAACACTATTTAATTGGGGAGTTCCATGAGAAGTAAGATTGGAAACTATTCCTCTCTCCTTAAGTTATTTCTTGTATTCATCTGAGAGGTACTCGCCACCTCGGTCATATCGAATTCTTTTAATATTCCTATCGGTTTGGTTCTCAACCAAAGCCATGAACTCTTTGAACTTTTCAAAGGCTTGGGATTTGTGACATAATAAGAAAACATACTCGTATCGTGAATGGTCATCGATACAAGTCACGTAATATCGATATCCATTTCGAGTTACATTATTGAAGGGGCCACATACATCAATGTGTATTAGGTCAAGTAAACCTTCACATCTATTAACATTATTTCAGAAGGGTACTCTAGTCATTTTACCTCGAATACAGTATTTGCAGATAGGTAAAGTTTGGACTTTATGAAAACCTAATGGTCCATCTTTTACTAATATATTGATCCTATCAATAGATAAATGTCCCAGTCTTTGATGTCAGATCACGGTTAAATAGTTATTATCCTCTCTAGATCACTAGACGTTATTATTAGTAGTGGATGTAACATTCACGACACATCCATTAATGCACAATTCAAAGAGTCCACCAGAATTTAGAAAACCATCAACAATATGCTTACCATAACGACCTATGGCAATTTTATTGCAAATGTGAAATTCATATCCATTTCCGACTAATTTAGATACAAACTTCAGGTATATAGAGGCACTCTCTAAGTAATAAGACTCTCCCATTAGCTAGTGACAGTCTACAAGTCTCAATGGCAACTGCTGCAACACTTGCATTTGATCCCATCTAGATGGCTACCTCTCCTTCCCCAAGCTTTCTATTTTCCTAAAACATATGCAACAAATTGCATACATGAACATAATCATTAGAATCAATAACCCAACTACCTTCTTGTCCTACGAGAAGACTGGTTTCAATAATGAAAATAGATTTTATACCTACTGGAGCCTTACTCTTTTCAATGGTTTTCAAGTAATCTGGACAGTTCCTCTTCTAGTGCCCCAGCTTCTTGTAGTGATGACAGACATCCAGTTTCTTGGATGCTAGGAGAGTGGAAGTCTAAGAGGAGGAGCCAATAGTTTGACTCTTATTCTTCTTCTTATAGGCCAGACCCTTGCTTCAGAATGTTCTTACCCTTGACTTGTGCAACCACTGCATTGCCAACAAGGTTCTCTTTCTTCAAGATGTCTTTTACGGACTTCAATGAAACCATGAGTTCAACATTAGTCATAAAGATTTATTCATGTGGTAAGATGCCACATAATTGTTGAAAGACTTGGGCAAAGACAACAAAATGAAGTCATACTGCATGTATACGTCCATCTATGCCATGGGGTTCTCCAGTTCAGAGAGGTAACAAACATTTTGATTACTTATTCTCTAACTGATGTCCCTTCCTACATCATGCAGCGAATAAGTTCTTTCATTCTGTTATAACATTGAGTGTGATTTATCTCCGAACATCTCCTCAAGATTCAACATTATATCCCAGGCGTCCCCTTGTCTGTATGTTGCTTATGAAGCACATTGGACAAGGACTCTATAATATAACACTGAGACAATGAGTGGTCATCATCAAATTTTTCATTAAATTTGATTTCTTTCTCTGACTCAGGGTTCACATTATTGTTCTTGGTCAACACATAACTGATGCGCTCCGTAGAGGGAACAAGCACCAAGTTTCTAAGCCAGTCCCAATAATTCGAGATGGTTAGATGGTTAACTTCCAGAAGCGTGTTGAGAGGGTTCATGGATTTCATCTGAGATTAAAAATGCGCTTCTTAGAATATATACAATAAAATTATTTATGTATATAAGACTTTTGATTAAGGAATTTTAAATCAAAGTTGCCTTATTTTTTGGTACTTTGAAAGTTGATTTCCTTATGCACCTTTCAAAGCAAGATATATACTAACCTCTATATCTCTAGAAAGATCTGGGATCTCCATTCCACCTTAGTCACACCCCAATAATATGGGAAAATGCAACCTGGGTGAAGGATGTAAGAACTCTTTCTGCCTTGTAAGTCCAACTTGCATTTCCCAATTTGGTCTTGAAAACTCAAGCTCGCCACTCCTAAGGTGATGTTGACTCGTTGTTAATTGAACCAATCGTCAATAGGATTAGCCCACGTCATGTGCAATCTAATATCACATCAATTATATGGGTAACAATATTGAGGTTACGGCATGTCTCTTATAAGAAACAAAGAGCCCCGATCCATGTGCACTTGTGTACCAAAGCTATGACTTAGCATAGGCGTCTCCAAAATACAATCCATGGTGATGGAATCCTTCGCCTTGATAGGAGATCATGGATGTCATCTTATGATCCTCCATATCCTGTTCAAATTTTAATTAATCATTATGAATCATATTATTATGACTAATTCTTCTAAGGGAATTACATTCCTATTAATACTAAACTATTTATTTAAATTGGATTAAGTTAATTTAATCATATTAAATTAACAACATAATGCAACGAACAAACAATTAGCTTTGCTTGATATTATTATATAGGATTATCTCTCACAAGTATGTATTATTCTATTTTTTTATTGATTAGAGTACAAATTGACTTACTCATATTACCTTTCATTAAAAATGGATCTAGCCAGATGCTCGAGTATATGCTAGGAGGGAGCATTTTCTTGACATACATGGCGCTAATTAGGTAACCGAGCCAGCATAACCGGGTCTAGACACATTTACCATCCTAATTCAAAACGATGGATTGGATCAATGTAATTATAGTTTTATTGATCAACTTTGATGGTTGGTATTATTCTATTTAATACATGCTCAGATGTTTAGGCATTTTAAAAATATTTTTTAAAGATCCTAAATTTCTAGCCATGTCAAGCAAACAAGTTTGATTTTACATGTAAAAGTTATCCCACAACTACTGTGGAATATAAATTAGGGTTTTCATGTCATCAAACAATCATTCAATGTTTTTATTTGTCATGTATTTCTTTAAATAAATGAGACAACAATTAATTATGATAAATTCTAAATTTCCACGATTGAATGATAACCACATTAAAAAAAGTTAAGGTGATGATCTAATTATCTTCTGACCTATCTCCACTAAATAAGGAATATCTAGGGCAAATGGAGTTGTAAACACATGAAATAATTTCAAGTGGTTTGATGGTTTAATTCTCTATTTAATTAAATTGTTTTAAACATGTTCCATGATGGAAAAATAGTAACTAAAATTAATTTATCAAAAATCCGAGTTTGCATGTAAAAAGGATGACCCTACGAGGAATTTTTGAATCTAAAACAAAGCCTATTGTGTGCCAACTTTTGGGGAAATTTGAAAGAACCAAAGGGACACCAAGAGGCGGCCGTGAGGTCACACAAGGCGAACTTAGTTGATGTGATGATCGATCTCTAGTGATGACTGACTCAAACAAGAATCAACCCACGCAAATAAATCAAACAATCAAAAGCAAGTGCATTTATAGCCCTACAAACAAGAATTTATATAGTGACAAATAAAGTAGGGTGTCGAACACTAGGAACAAGTCGGTGTAGCAGGGATTATTATTTATAAATAAATAGTAATAGATATATGTACAATATTTATCACTTAATTAATTAATGTTTTTATTTGTTTTTAATAATTTAGAATGTTTAACGATATGTGTGTGTGTAATTTTGAATTTTCTAATTTCTTCTTTCTTTTTATATTTTTCTATTTTTTAATCTCTTTTTCTTTTCTAAGTATATGATAAATATATCTAAAACTATATATAAGTAATATGTATAATATAATTAATATATATAATAATAAAATTAAAAATTAAAAATCAGAAAATACAAAAAAGAACAGTCATTTTTTAAGGATTTAAAACTATTTATATGGTATTTTTAATAACTAATAATAACAATTACTATTATATAAAACTAGATATAGGTATATACTACAATATAGGTATTATAATTATAAATATAGCTATAAATAGTCAAAATTTATAAAATAAGTTTTTAAGTTTTGTATATGTTTCTTCTATTTTTGTGATTTTCTGGGTATTTTTGTATTTCTGTATTTTTAAAGTCCAAAGTATACAAAATCAAGGAATTTTTTAAAAGATTGAATTGTTTTGAGATTTAAAATACTAAAAAGGTTCAAAACTTCTTAAAACTAATTTCAATATATACTAATATGTATAAATAAAATTATAGGACATAAAACTAATTTTTTGGTTTTTTTGAAAATACTTTGTAATGTTTTAGGTTTAGCAAGGGTTTTTTTTAAAATTTTTATTTTAATCTTTTTTTGTGATTTGCAGCTATAAAATAATCTAATAAAAAACATGTATTTTTTTGGAATTTTCTGTTAAGGTTTTATAATTTTTTTGTGTTTTTCAAGTCAAATTGAATAAAATGTGATCTTTTCAATGTTAATGAATAGAAAATTCATGTGAAATGCAAAACAAATTCGATGGCTTGAACAAACATGTAATCAAACACATAATCCTTTTTAATGATTTTTAGATCATGGGAAGTATTTTTTGAAAATAGAAAAGCATGCATAAAAATTAATTGGTTAGCAAGGGGTGTTTTTGAAATAAAAATTAAAGGTAGGGGGTCACATGCAAATTACCATAAATTGTACTAAAATTCAAATTTTTTATATTAAATTTCAATTACAAAAACTGCAAGGGTATTCTTGTAAAATGTGCAACTCACGTGGGGGACCACAAGAGTTGAGCTAGCAAGGATCTAAAATAAATATAAAGAGAGTTAGGGGTCTTTTTGTAAATTTTACACAAATTCTAAAGCATCTTTAAATAATTACAGGACTAAAATGAAAATAAAATAAGCGGAGCAATATATATTCATTATCTCCAAAAAGGCATGTGATCAGACGTTATGGAGGGACTCACTTGGACACGTTGCCTTCTCATTATGCGATGATGTGTCACCGATAGAGCATTGGGATTAGATCCTGGGGCAGATCTAACAGTGCTGACGAAGCTCGATCGGACGGATGTTGTTACCCTAGAGCGGGCCTCTTCATCTAACGGTTGTTAGGTGTGTTGGACGAACGCGGTTGTCTGGACAATCTTCGTTTTGTTATATCTCCGACATCCAAGAACCTGGAGTGCTGCCACCAAGCTCATAATGATCCTGGAATGGACCAGCAGCTGCTGAAGGCCTAAAGAATGAGCGGGACCTGTCAGAGGTGCCCTAGTAGCTCAACGAACCAAGGAGTCCTATGGGGTCTTCCGGTCACAAAACCAGTAGATGTGAAAAGGTGGAGCTCTGGTGAAGCGGGTCATGCTTTTAATTGGTGAAGGTCAAGGGGTGAATGGTAGTGGAGTGAAGAGGTCGGTGAAGGGATGGAAGGAGACAATGGTGCGCTAGATCCAAAGGGATCTAAGTGGACTGAATGGTGCATGAGATGGAGGAAATGAAGGGGAATGCAGTGGAATGGATGGTGGCGGTCGAAACTAAAAGGAACAGTGGTACACGATAACTGAAGCTTCTAAAGCTCTAGCATACTACGACGAGGCTTGACCAAAACAAAAATGACGAGAAAACATGAAAAAAAGTGCTAAAAAGAAAGGGAGAAGTAATATTACCTAAGAAACAAAGAAAAGACCCTTGATCGAGTCTAGGACACAGAGATGAAGAACCGCCAAGAGAAGAGCTCCGGTGACGGTCGAATCATCTTCAACCGTTGGCCCTCCTCGCTAGGAACCGCGACATGCCGCTCATGTCACAAGCAACACCACCACAAAGGTGATCCGAGGGGACCAAGAGAAGAAAGGGAATGGAGCAAAAATGCGAGATTGAAGGTGGATATATACATATGGGAAGGGTGTATGAATATCACAGGATTTTCGGAGATGGCATGTTTGAATCGATGAGCAGAGAGCTCAGTAAGGTGATTTATTATGCATTGTACAAGAAAAGGTGAAGGGCTCGAGGCTCCTCGTGCCTTGATTCAATGCAGAAAAATCGAGAAGAACAGGGGCAAGCCAGGTCTGACACAAGCTAGGATGAGATCAGAGAAGTTGAACTATGATCAACAATGGGAGAGCTCTCGCTAGTCCAACTAGACCACTAGAAGACAAACAGTAAAAAAGAATAAATAAATAAAAATAAATAGTAAATGAATTAAATAAAAAAAATAAAAGTATTTTATTGTGAATTTTAATTATTTTTACAACTTAATTTATTCGGCATTAGTTTTTACATGTATTTTATAGGTCAGAATACTTATATTATGTTATAGTACAATGATTTAATAATGTATTTTTGTATAAATGTATTTTTATTTTAGTATTTTATAAATGTATTTTATATATTTTTAATTTATTTAAATAAACATTAGGGTATTTTTGTTCTATTTTTTTGAATTTATTTGTATACTTAATTAATTATGTCCAAATATATTATAAGTATATATGGGTATATTTTACCCATGTATTAGAATACATTATTTATTTTATTTTATTTTATTATTTTATTTTTGTTTAAATATGTACATATGTTTTAAATAATATTGAAAATTTTATAAAAATAAAAAATTTGAAAAATGTAAAGAATAAATATACTGAATGTACTATACATGTATCTTTCACAATAGGGGCCCACAACCTAATTTTTGCATATTAACTCCAAAGTGAATGAAACCACCTTCATTAAATAGCTTATCAAAAGTTATATACACTTAAGATGATTTTGGTAAATTCTGGTATAGTACGGAGAAGACACATGTCTGAGACGTTTTTATTTTAGCTTTTTATTTTGTTTTTCTCGGGTATACTATGCATTATTTTTATGTGAAATCAATTTTGTATTTTTATTTGTATTTTGTTTTACAACTTTCATGTTGAGGATTATATTATTTGAGGGGTAAAAATAATAAAATAAAATAGGAGCCAAAATGTAATTATTGAGTAATTAAAAATTTAGGTTTTGATGTATTCTCTTTACAATTATTATGCCATATCTCCCCCTACTTTATTCCTTGTCGACCAAGTCATCATGATGACTGGGTCTCAGGGTCTAGGGTCATTCAATACCTATGGTATCTCATTTTTTTCCTTTATTCTTTTATTTTGGAATTAAATACATTAAATATACAATATTTTGTACAAATTACAGAGTATTTATTTTGACAAATTAATGATATGTACATGCATTTATCTAGGGATTTTTGGGTAAAATGAAAGAATAAAGGTGATGAAATGGAGATTCATCACCCCCATATACTTGCATTTGCTAGTCCCTAGGAAATAATTATTCTAATAAGTACAGAAAAGAAAATAAAGAAAACAAAAGAACTAGGATTGATTTTTATTTTTAAACTTGTCTTCATAATATCAAAGTTTGGAGCTCAGTCGAATGTTTGGATTTTTAGTTTGGTCGGAACCTTATTGGGAACCAGACTTAAAACACAACAACCTCTGAAATCACAAAACCCTGCCCAAGTCTCCTCAAAAGCCAGGTCAGAACAAGTCGATATTATAGGGAGTCTCTTATGACCATGACTCTATCTTGCATGGTGTTGGTGATACATAGCTACTCTCGGCTGAAGCGATAAAAGTCATGCTTCTCCAACATGGTGACCCTAATTCCCCAATCTAATAAATCTTTCCATGAGAAGCGGGATATTCCCTTCTAAGTTCAAGTACATCTGACTCAGTAAGAGGAGGTTGAGAAAAGAATGCATGGTAGCCAGTATAGCTACCTATCCTCGGATGCTTGAAAAGTTTAGCCAAGTCATTCATTTGCAAGATCACATGTATCTTTGACTTCGAAGCTCAAGCTTGCTTATTGAATATGTACATACTCCGACATGAATTGATTTTTCTTGGATTTTTTTCCTGTTTATTTTTTTGGATTTTTTAATTTTTTGCATTTTTTATATACTATATATAGCAACATTTACATATGAAATTTTCCTCTTGAGCCAGTAGGCTATCCCTCTTTTGAAGCATTATTGCAAACTACAAAATTCTGTTATCAGGCCTCATGGCTACTAGATAAAGTTAGGGCACAATGGCCACAATATAGTGACTTAGTATGTTTCCATTCATTTGTGTCTCATGCCAGAAAATGCAACCCTCTACCACTTCAACTGTGTTGAGCAAAGTACAAGGTACATTTGTGCAAGTTAGGTCATTGTCGACAAGAGTCATGCGTGTGTTTTGAAATATTCTACTTTTGCAATCAAGACAACACATAACTAAGTCATGTGGTCTCAAAGAATAAAGTCGAGCATACCTAAAATGCCCCAATTCTAGTTCCCTTAAGGATCTTGTGATTAAGTGGATTAAGGTCCAATAAAGCTCAAATCTTCAGATTTTATTTAGACTTTTTCAATTGTCATTATCAATCCGAAAAATGCAAATGTTATGCAATGCAAGAAAATATTTTTGTGAAACTATTTTCTGATTTTAGACTTTTTATGGAATTTGTGAAAAAAATTGCAAATTATTGTATAGTTTTTGAAACATTTTGCATTTTTTCAGATGTTTTTGGTTTTGCAAATTTTTAGGAATTTTTCAAAAACAAAAAGATAATAAAATGAAGTATGTGTAGATATTTACACGAGAGTGCATCTTGTTATCTACAAGAATTACGTGAAATAATTTACACTTGGTTTTTACAGGTTTATGTACAGAACTTGTAAAAGATTTTTATTTGCTTAAATTGTGTGCATAGTTCTCAAAATAATTTGAAAAGATTTATAGAAACATTTTGAAAACCTTATGTTGAAAATAATTTGACAAATAATTTTTGCAAACATTTATAATTTGAAAACCATTTTGTAAAGTTTATTTATATTTGAAAATTAATGATATTTACATGCATTTAGATCAAAATGAAAGAATAAAGATGATGAAATGGAGATTCATCAATGTCCAAACCATCTAAACATGATTTAATATACCAAAAGTTCATTTAAACATGGCACAAATAGTAGTTTTTCATTTCCACGAAAAATGATTCGAAAAATGTTTCTTATGCAAAATAAACATGTCCCGTGCATCTGATATCCAAAGCCTATGCTCCCTACGTTTTGGATCATATACAAGGCCTTAACCATGGATCTGATACCACTTTGAAATCAAGGTGATTAGCCTCGTGTATCACAGAAACTTGAAAATCACATCATATGTGATTTGGTTCAACTAGTCATACTAGTTGGCATGATAATGAAAGATAAACTGATTTGTTAAGATGAAATCCATGACATGGGAATATTTTCCCATACTGTTTCATCGAGACCATACTAATATTAAGGTTACCTCTTGAAGCATGGTCGTAATCCTCCATGCTTCTAAAGGAAGATGCCTCCTGACTCAAGTTCGGTCTAACGAGAGTGCACTTGCGGACGTGATGATGAATCACGTATTTCCCACGATCCCGAGCAATGATCCAAGCAAGCGATTTCCTGATTTCATCTCATGAAATCACTCTTCTCCTTCATGATCATGAAGTGCGTAAAAGGATAGACTTCCTCAAGCGATCGATCCAACAGCATGATGGCAGCACGTCAATGATCGTGATTTCCACCAACCTTGGATAGGGGCGACCTAGGGTTGTAGAGAGGTAGAGGTTTGACATGAATGGGGATAGAGAGAGAGAGAGAGACTTTCATCTATGCAATGGTTGCATATGACTTGTACGTATCCTCAAGGTCTAAGGGTAGCCCTCCTTTCGTAAGCTTTTCAAAGTATATGGATCCCTATCCATGTGATCTTAAGATCAATAATTTATAATCATTTATGTTTCTTAAAAATAAAAAATAAATATAAAATAATAATTTGAACAACAATATACAAATTATCTCATTTATTTATTTCAAACATTAATCAGTTAATAAAAAAATAAAAAATAAAAAAGAACCATTCCATAACTAATTTAAGGTGGATGTCCACCATGGTGACATGTCACCAGTGACATCCATCCTAAGAAAGGGAATTTGTCAACTTCATTTTTATTTAATTATTATTTGGATATTTGAATTACTCGCCTTGATAACCAAATAATTATATATGCGATAAATGCAACAAAATCATTGATAAATAAGAATTAATAACTTACATCATATATTATTTTGTAAATCATTACATTAAATTGTGTAGTGTGAATCGAATTCACATTAACATATAAATTTTGAATATTATTCACTATTGTTTCTCTATCTCTCAAAGATATTGTGAATCATATGCACATTATTCATAATTATTGTGGATAGTAATATCCACATAAATTATATCCATGCTAATTAAATCCAAATTAATTATGTTAGATATCTCTATCAACATTCCAATTTTGACCATTAAATCTCATTTAATTATCCAATTATCAAATGCTTATATATTATTGTTCATTGAACAATTCTTGAACTCTTTCAGGAATTGTGTGCCTTCTCCTTGGATACTTAGAGATAAGTCTAGGCTGATTGTGTATGCCATGTGTAATGACATGGATAGTAAGATCCAATCTCATATCCAGATATATTAGACTACTCAAAGATGTTATATCCCATTTTCTCATTGCATCCTAATCATATTCAAATCAATGTCCAATAATTGGATCAAGATAGGATATCTAAGCCACTGAGAGTAGTCACTAAAATCCAAACATGTTTTATCACTCCCTTGAATGGAAATGTCATTGTATATAATCGTTTAAGATCACATCACCATCGAGTATTCCTAATACCAATACATCCTGCTTACTGGAAGATCATAATTAAACCCAAAGTTCTGATCTCATATTTGACTATCTCCTTTAGGGTTTTGACATTAAGTTTCCTAGTACATCATTGGGAGTTAGTATTGATCATATTATTTCCAAACGAATATACCATAACCACAAATCATATCTTGTTTCCAAAGCAATTAACCATCGATGGATTTTTTTAGTCCCAATGAGTGAGCTCATGACTTCATGTTCAGTAGTGAACCTGTATGATCCCTTTGGAGATCGTATCATTCATATGCCCTTATATGTACAGTAGTTCATCAATGTATAGATCATTATTAGGTCATCAACCTCATGTTCTGCTTAATATACATAAGAACACATATAATGATACATCTGTCTCCTGTCAGAGAATGTATGCCTATATCGTGACAGCATACGACATAGGTCTTAGCTACGTCGATCTCGTTAAGTCGACTCTTTGACTTAACACATTTGACACCTCTGAATCTCTATTCCATTGTAGAGGACCTACATAAAGAGGTCGGTCAGATATTGGTAGGGATGCAAATGGATGGATACAAATACGGATATAGGTATTAATGTATCCTTATCCATTTTTGAGTATGAATACATATGCGGATACGAATATTGATGGATTTTAAACTATCTTATCATATCCTTAAAAAATGGATACGGATTTTAAATGGATACTCATCGCATAAGAATAATGTTAGAATATATACAAATTGGAATGAAAACACATGATATAAATTTACTAAATGTGTTTGTATCATAAAAATTATATAAATATGGTAAAAGAAGGTATAAAATGATGTTATATAGGGTTGAAAATAAATGTATGACTATATTTATATACAAAAACGGATATACGGATATAGTTATGGATGTTTGCAGATATCAAAATGATATCCATATTCATATCCATTTTAAAATGGATACGGATACGGATGTCAAAATCTTTATAAACGGATACATTGACGGATCGTATACGGATATATCTGTAACTGTTTGCATCCCTAGATATCGGCCTTTAGAGTAAGAATTGTCATCTCCTTCTCAGATTGGAGATCCTCTCTTGATAATCGTTTGACAGTGCTAGATGAGTCCTTGATCTTACTCTTTAGATATCATATCAGCACCAAACCGTGTGATCCAACCATTGAATTAACAACTAAATGATTATGAAGATGGCTATGGTACATAACCCTATTTGTATGAAGGGAGCTTTATATGTGCATTCATTTATTAATCTCAGATAGGGAGTGAAAATCAATAACTTTTTTGATAAAAAATGATTATAATTGTATTTATTATACAAATGGTTTGCCAAAGGCTCACATGTCTAACAAAAGGGCCTGGGCCTTATTGGGCCCGACCCATGCTCATCCCTACTTGTGAGGTTTGAATGTTTTAATGATTGACTCAACCTCTAAAATGGAAAAAAGATAGATTAAGTCATCCAGGGTTTGGAGCACACTAGTGAACTTTGAACACATGTTATAACTAAGAGGGTTGACATGATTAGGATCAAAGAAGAGTTTTTTAGAGAAAGAGGAGGTGATCCTCGCAACATTTGAAGGGTCGTCAAAGCAGAATCCACTTTGATTTTTAAGAGCAAAGATTTAGTTTTTACTTTAGTTTGTGGATGATGTTGAGTGTAGAAGATGAGTATTTTTGTCAACCTCCCTTAGCCAACGGACTTTTGATTTTTAATTCCACGTCTCAAAAGAGTCATGTGCCATTGATTTAAGCCTATTATTTAAACCATTGAGATTCACCTGAGAAGATGGATCGATTTGATCGGGCATGTTTTCTATCTCCGAAATTTAAGAAGATAAATAAAGAATCGCGACATGAATATGGGGAATGTTTTCCCTTCTCCAAGCTTTGATATCAACCTTGAGGTGTTTTGCTTTCTAAGCGTACTAATGGAAGGGGTTGTGATGAATCTCCATTTCATCACCTTCTTTCATTTCAGGCTTAAATCCTTAGCTAAATACATGTATATGTCATTAATTTATCAAAATAAGCACTCTATAAATTGTACATATTGTATAAAATATCCTGTAAATTATTTATTTAATTGCACAATAAAAGAATAAAGGAAAGAAAAGAAAAGAAAAAGAATAAAGTGTCAGATATACTGAGTGACCCTAAATTTCGAGACCCAATCATCATGATGATTTAGTCAACATGGAATAATGTATGGGGATATAGGGCGGAAAAATTGTACAGAAAATACAACTAAAACCTTAAATATTTTTTGCCCAAATATTGCATTTTGGGACCTATTTTAATTTCTTATTTATACACCTCAAAGAACAAAACCCTCTACATGAACATTGTAGAGAAAAACACAAAGAAAAATACAAATTTTATTTCATGCAAAAATAACGCACAATGTCCCTATATACTCAAATTAAAAAGCCAAAATCAGTACTTCCCAAACATGTATCTTCTCCATACCATATCAATATTGAAAAAACTCACCTTTAATTGTTTATAAAATTTAATAAGCTATTTATTAAATTAGTTTCATTCAATTTGGAGTTAAGATGCAAAAGTTATGTTTAGGGCCCTCATTATGCAATTTACCTGAAAAAATAATCAATTTATTTATTCTTTATATTTTACAATATTTTATATTTTTATAAATTTTTAAATATTATATATAATACATCTATACGCTTAAAATAAAATAAAACCATTAAAAATACAATAAAATAAATAAGTATGCTAAAATACATAGATGAACTATACTTACATGTACTTATATATTTTATATACCAATTTATTTAGGTGTATATATGACTTCAATAAAATCAATAAAAATATATTTAAATATATTTAATGCATTTATAAATATATAAATTATCTCTACAAAATAATAAAGTTTAAACTAGAAAATAAAATAAAATACATACGATATAGGTAAATATACTTATAATTATACTTGTAAAAAAGTAACTTACAATAAATTAGCTTGTAAAAATAAATAAAAATCACCATTTAATATTACATAAAATAATAAATATTTTTTATATTTTTATCAAAATTTTAAAAACTATTAATATTTTAAATTGCTTTAATAAGGGTTTAAGTTCTAGTTTTGTCGTATAGTCTCCTTTGGTGAACCAATGGAAGCACAGGGATAGTTGACCTCAGGTCAATTGTCCACCCTCCCAAGGTCTACTCCCTGTCAGGCTGACCCAATCCATTTCCTCGATTTTTTGAGTCCCGCACACTTCCCAAAATCACCCGACTCCTTCATTAAAAAATCTTGTCTATGAATCCCTCTATCACGCTCTATCAATCGTCTAGTCAATCATTCATTTTTTGCATGAAAACCCTAATATTTTGAACCTCCTTGTAGTTATTTATAAGTAAACCCCAATCATCCAATCTCGCTTTTTGATCCTTCTTACCCTCCTTGAACCCTTAAATTCCCTTAAAGCGAGTCAAGCTTGATGACAGCGAGCACCTCGTGGTCTTTGCTGCGAGAGATAGGGTGGTTATGAAGAGATCCACATCTCGTCGAAGTTCCACCGATGAGGTATCTGCTCCCTGTTATCAGGTAAAGGATGCACCTTTTTCTTTGCTTTTTAGATAGATTTTATTCTTAGTTTCTAGTTCATGCCTTTATTTCTTGTTGTAATCAGTAGCATTAGCATAGGATTAGGAGTTAAGCATGCCGAAGCTCTCAAGATCTGAACCTTGTTCAATACCACACACCCTGGTTCCGACCACCACTCCCCCTCCATTTCATTTCCCATTCGTGTCTCCATCTTCCCGACCACCTGCGCAACCATGATCTCCTCAAGAAAAGTGGATCCGTTGTCCCACAGAACAGCTTCACCAGAGCACCGTCATTTCATCTCTCCAGACCTCCGACCTTCTCTAATAAGAGCCAGGACAGATTTCCAGTCCTGCCATTCTTCTCACATCTTCTGCATGCCTTGAAGGGGATGTTTGAGGCCCAGGTACTCGCAAGAACCCAGTCCAAGAGCAAGAACTTTCACTGACCTACCAGGACTCTACCACGAGCCCTAGCCATTTTTGAAACCTCCAGTTGTTGTGGATGCCTCCCAAGAAGGTCACGAGCATCTAAGCATCTTCAGAGGAAGAAGAATAAACAAGAAGAAGACATCAATGGAGTTGCTCTTCCTTGTTCTTGAGGAAGAGAAATAACTTTTGGATCTCCTCTCAGCCCTAGTTTGAAGGACGGTCATTAGATCATGGGCTTCCTTTATCATCATATTTGATCCTTGGTCTAATAACTAGCATCGTTCAATAAACCGATATCCACCGTCCAACATCGGCCACGTGTCCAAGTGAAGAGTCAAGAGTTGCTAGATCGTATGCCTTTGGAGGGGCAATTGCATCAATACCCCTCCATTTTTTATTTCCTTTTTGGTCTTGTAAATAATTAGAGAAGCTTTATATTTTGGTAAAATTTGTAAGGGGACCCTTGGTCTTATTGTATATTTCTTTTGTGTCCATTCCAGCTCAGCTCATGTGGTGCCCCACGTGAGTTGAGCATTTTGCAGGCAGACTCCTGTAGATTTTATTATTTTACTTTAGTTCAAATTTTTGTAAACGCAGTTCAAAATTTCTAAGTAATTTGCATGTAACACCATGCCTTTATTTTGTATTGCAAATATACCCATGATAGATTGAGTTAATTTATTCTGTGCATTTCTATCTTTTTTATTGCTTGTCATGCTCCAAAAATTATGTAAAAAAGATAGAGATTCTTGATTAATTGCTTATTCATGTCCCGTGTTTTATTTGGCATTTTTCACGCATTTCTCATTGTTAAAATTAATAAGAGCACATTTTATTCCCTGTTTGACTTAAAAAATACAAAAAATTAGAAATCCTTTCTCAAATTTCCAAAAAAATACCTACAATTATTATTGTATTTTGTCACTACAGACCAAAAATCACAAAAATATCAAAAGAAACTGCTAAAATTAAAAAACCCTTGCTAACCCTAAAAAAAGTATAAAATCTTTTTGAAAATTCCAAAAATATAGTCTTTTATCCTATTTTTTAATATATAGAATTTATTACATAATATATTAGTTTTGAGAAATTTTGACTATTTAATATTTTAAATATCAGAACAATCTGGCCTATTTATTTATTCCCTGATTTGGGATATTTTGATTTTTAAAAATAGATAAAAATTTGTAAAAGTTACTAAAAAATTTACCAAATAAGAAGAATATTTGAGAAACACAAAAATATTTTATTTTTTAAATTTTGATTATATATAGCAGTATTTATAATTATAATACCCAATATTGTATTATATATATCTATAAATAGTTCTATCAAATTAATAATATTATTAAATATTATAATACCTTAATTATATTTTTAAAGTACCTTAAAATGTAAAAATGACTATTTTATTTATATCTTCTAATTTTTATATATTTATTATATGTATTATTTATAAATATCATATATTATACTTAATATTGATATGTTTATACTTATTATTTTTTAAAAAGAAAGGGAAATTAAAAATCAGAAAATTATAAAAAGAAAATAAAAACTTTAAATAAAAAATAAAAAATAAAAGTAATAAAATCAAATAATAAATAACTAAAATACCCACAAAAAATAGTAATTGAATAAATATTGTGCACAGATATACATTATTATTTATTTATAAATAATAATACTGCTACACCGACTTGTTCCCTGTGTTCGACACCTACATCTACTTGTCCACTATACACACTTATACCTTGGGTTTATAATAAATTTTGATCCACATACACCTTGATTTGCATTGTTGAATTATTTCCTTTTGTGGGTTAATTATTGTTCAATTCATCGGCTCTCGTGATCGGTCACTTCATCGATTGGGGTATACCTTGTGAGACCTCATGTTTGCCTCCTTGATAGTTGAAGTTTCAATAAATGACACTAATGTTGGTGAGCAACGTAGTGTAGCATTTTTGTACATATTTACTTTCTTAATATTTATCTCTTTTATTTTCTGATGTTTATTTTTATAATTATTATATCAGTTTCTGACCATCTCCCTTTGTTAACTTTCTTGCGAGGGACCACATGGTGACAGATACTTTCTAGGAGGTGGACATACCCGAGCAGAGAGGAGATTGGACCCTTCTCTTTTAGGTCCAATTGGAGAGAGTAGGAGGAGACAGAGAGAGAAGGATATGACCATATGGTCTATCATTTTTGTTTTATTTTGTGAGGAGACTTTTTATTTTATTTTTGTAAATTAATTTGTAATAATTTTGGGTACTATTGCACTTCACTTCACGAGGTCCATTACCCGGGTGTATGTTCATCTTGGGGCTTCGTCGGAGTTTCTTATTGTTTTCCACCTTTCCTTTATTTTAATTCACATGTTTTGAGTTTTCTCCTTTTATTTTCATTTGTTTTGTGTGATCTACCCTAGCTTAGGATTGCTTGATCGATAGACTAGGTGTGCAACCTTAATTGTTTCGTGTACATATAGATTCTCGCTTGGACTTATATCAAATTAATTGCCAACTACTTGGATTTAGAATCAAACGCCAACAGAGACTCTATAAAGCACTAGCAGGACCCATTTTGGTGGGTACCAAAGAGTCTCCAAGACCAGTCTTTTCTGTTCCATCTTTGACTAGTTAGCATATGTTCTTTATGTTAATATCATCTCCTGTACTAGGGTGATTTCATCAAGTGCATCTGCATATATTCTATGTTTCAATTCTGTTGAACATCATGCATGAAGAGAGCTGGGAGCAAGGTGAGCATTCGTTGACTAAGCATGTATCATTAATTATCGCTTGCATTGCTTTTATGATCTCTTCCTCTAATTTTGATCACCATAGGATACTAAAGGAATCAAAACCTCATTAGACATCATGCATTCAAAAACAAAAATGTGATAATTAATAAAATTGGGACTGCTATTTCTACTCAACCCTAAAATAAATGTAAAAGACAAATAATTATTTTGGGGAGAGTAGCTCTCTCAGTGTTCACAAGTACTTTCCGGACCGATAGAGGCACATACACATAAGTAATAGAGCTCCCATCCTTGGACTTATGCCTTAAGCACTTGGGTTGGCTCTTGGGCCTTGTTATTGATGGAAGCACTTGCCTCTGACTATGGACGAAGTGGTCCTGGTATTCTAGTATATGTGCTACACCAACTGAACGCAAACACTCTAGGTGACTACACATGTAAGCTTGTAAATAATTGTCTTCTCACCTAACTCTAAATTTGAAAAGATAAAAGATCGAACTTTCACAGTCTTTACTGTCTTGAGTTGGTGAAATGAGGGGTTTATGTATTTTTATTTATGTTTGTTTGTGTGCATATCCGATCTAATCTACTCATTTGTGTCTTTTTCCATGATCTCCTGATCCTTATCTTTTGTTTCAGAGATGGCATACTAGAGTTATTTTTATCTAGACTTCGCAGACTCTTCTTCTGCTCCATTCGGTACACCTCAGACCATCAGGAGGACTTTGCTCATGTCTTTACTTTTTGTGCATATCAACCACAACCACAGTTTTAGGCATCGGACTTTGGTTTCTAGCCACCACTGCTATCACATTGCCCATCATCTCACCCACATGATACCAAACTGTTGGAGTCACCTCTTAGGGACACCACACTTAAGTACATGACCCATGTAGAGAAATTGAATAAGAGGATAGAAGACCTCACTAGAATAAATAAAAGATAGAACATCACTTCATCCTCTAGACCCATGGATTCACAAGAGGACACCCATGAGAGCTTGCAATAGCCTAAAATAAAAAAAATGAGAATAATATAAAAATAAAAAAAGTTAATGATGACAAACACCTAACCGAGTGGTTTGTAAGGAAAGGGAACCCATGCTATATCCTATGCCCACATACACATTCACCACAGTTCCTACCTCCTTTACCCTCGAGGATGACACTGTATAGACTGCTCTTAGTCATCCTTATATAGATGATGATTCTGATCTGTTCCCTTATATGCAAGACATAGAAAATCTTAAAAAAATGTTGACCGACCCAAAAGTGGTGGCAGCTATTTAAGATATTATTGAAGCCCGATTTCAAGAGGCCATGAACCAATTGTTTGTGCCCACACCAAAAAAGAGAAAGCGACAATGCAGAACCGAGCGCTACCCTATAATCATTGCCACTGCCCATGCCGCCACCCATCGTCTGCCCACTGGGAAAGGGGACACTACTACACCCCTCATTAGATTTGCCATTTTCAACTACCATTGTGTTCACACTCTCCTTGATGGTGGCGCATTGATGATTGATCGCTAATCACCCTCGTTAAGTTCATCATTTTTATGTTGTAGTATGGAAATAGGGATCAATAAAAAATAACCACTTAATTAATAAAAGTTAATAGATCTGGTTTTATGCTTTAACCTAGGTAAGTCCCAAGGTATAACCCAAGGAGGCAAAGGAACAACCTAGGTTTAAGTCTATCAGATTTAATGCATGGTTTTTAAGGTAGATCTTTTTGGTATTTTTAATGCAATTTTTGAATGCAAATGAAATGCGAGCAAATTTTATGGACAAAAACATTAATGTCAAAAGTCCAAAAATTACAAAATTTGCCTGAGATATGAAATATGATGAAATTGATGTACTGTAATTTTTTCTGAAATTTTCTGATGCAAAATGATTATTTAATGAATTAATGAATGCAAACAAGGTGAATTTCAATTATTAATTATAATAAATAATAAATCTAATTATTTCCAAGAAATAAAATTATCTAAAATATATCACAATGTGATCTATCTCAGAAAAATCCTAAACCCTTAAAATGTGAGATTTGACACCTCTTAAATTTTAAATATTAAAATACACAAAATGGTGTTTACAGAGTAAATGTTGTATGTAAATGCAATGATTTTTGGGCACAATGTGAAATGCAACTATTTCTAATATCTTTGATTATTTGACAATTTTTTGAACAGTGGTTAGTACTCTATAAATTCCACAGCGTAGAATGGGTCAAATATGCAAATTTCCACAAAAATATTAATTATCAATTAACCACAGAACATAAAATCATGAAGCACATGACATACTAAGAAAAATTAATTGAAGGAAAATTAATTTAAGGACAAAGTACATTTTTTTAAATAATACAATGATGCAAAATTGAGGTTCAAATTACAGATGAAACACAAGGGACTGGCTGCAAATTACAATAATAATATAAATAGGAAATGTAGAGCTGAGGTACGGTTGGGATTACTAGTCCTAGAAGGGGTCATGTGCAAAATGACAGTGGGGTCACGTGCGCCTCACATAACCCCTGGTGGTGGGGCTTCTGTGGAATATGGAAAACCTCTATGGTCTTCATTGCGAAATTTCCTCCCCGCAAATGCACTTCACGTGGGGAGGGATTAGAGCGTGAATTCTTGGGCTTGTGAGGGCATGGGTGTAATATTCTAACATCTTCATGTATCATACACGTGATATGGGGTTGATGAGGAGGTGGCGGGTGACTGGGATGCAAAGGATGGTGGCTAGGTGTTGTTGGTGCAGCCGGTAGTACGACAGATGTGGAGGAGAGGTTGTTGCTTCTATGGTCAACACACGATCAGGGGTCGTCGATGAAAAAGCAGTGCAACCTGGAGTGTAAGGGCACTGGTGTGGGTTGAGCGAGGATCGAATGTATTGAACTCCAGAAGTAGTTGTTGCTGATGATGATCTGGGAAGAGGAGCTCCCAAATACTAGTGTCGATGATGATCTGGGAGTCGGTTGTGCAGATAACTGGAGTTATCGATGAATAAGAAGCGAGGCATGGGGTCGTCCGATTGGTTGAGATCGGATGGTCCAGATGAGGCCACGTATCATTTTATTTCTTTATTTTAAATATAATTTTTTATAAAATTAATAATATATATATATATACGCACACACGCTAAAAATGAGTGACACACGATGGCTCCAGGAGCTGCCACATGTCACTCCCAGAAAAAATCGAAAAATAAAATACAAAGATAAATAGAAAAGAAATAGCAAACGACTTAGATCGGAAAAATTTCTTCACGAAAGTTGCTCATCTTGATGAGATCTACAACTTTCATTAAGAGACCCAAACCAAAATAGGTTATTTGCACAAAGTAATATTTTTGGTGGTATTCTATGTACATAGAATACCTTTATTTTTTGGTTTTGTAATTGTTTTGTCATTTTTAAACAAGCTAAAAATCGGGAAAATATAATAAAATCAAAGACAATTTACGTTCTATATTTTTTGGATTTCTATTAATAAAGAAAATAGAGAAATAAAATAAAGTGCAATAAAGACGACTTTTATATAGATTGTCTGTGCATACTCAGATTCTGTCAATTTCTTTTATTTGGTTTATTTTAGGTTTTTGATTTTTGCACATTTTAATAAAACTCCTGTCAAAGAAAATAAATGAAAAAATAAATAAAATAAAAAGAGTTATATAAGTAAATAAAATAATAGGTCAAAAATTAGATAACAAACACATGTACAAAATCAGCCCAAAGCCCAACTTTCACATATGAGCTCTGATTCACTTGAACATGATCTTGTTTTGAAGGTAATTGAATTTACATTAGTGCAAAAGTAAGTATGATAAAATAAGATACTGTATGAGGAAGATACCATCATTTTAGTCTAACAAATATGAAATTAGGGTTTGGGTCTATTTATCAATTATTTTTGCTAATGTTTTTTTTGTATTTTTCTTTTATTCATGTTAGTAATATGTACACAATAGAGTGGTTTCAAGTGATTTTGAGTTAAATGAATTAATTAAAAGTCAGGGAAGTTAGCTTATTTTACAAGTCAATTGGGCTAGGATTTTTTGCTTCTCTTTTTACGCAATTATGCATGATAAAATGCAATTATTATTTATACATGCATGAATCTTAATAATGCAATTTAAATGATGAAATGTTAATGAATTTTGGAGAACCAGGATTAATTAATCTCTTTTAGAGCTACAAATCACATTTCATCAATCGATTAATATAATACCCTTCTCGCTTGTTCATACTCTTAATCTTAGGCCTTTCAAGAAAACCATGATGATTTGTCAATTCACTAACGGATCAATAAAGAGGCCGAAAGATATTATTGAAAACATCGCCATTCAGATCCATAGCATGAGCTTCACAATAGATTTTGTTGTATTGCCTATGGAGACCTCCACCTCTGTGGAGTGCACTCCTATCATCTTAGGACAACCCTTTCTCTCCATTGCGAGAGCTTTTATTGATTATGGATCTAGAAGATATGCTTTCGTTCTGAAAACAAGAGTGTTTAATTAAAAAATCACTACACCCACTCCCAGCCAAGAACCCATATCTGATGATAGTAGACCTATGTCAACTAACTCCAAGGATTATGACCTATCTGTAGATATCAAAGTGGTTTGTTTTATCATGGATGATACTAGGACCTCAAACTTCCTCTTCTGAGAGGAAGAATCATAAAGCATAGACCTCGAAGTTCCCTTATCCTGTGTGTGGCGATGTGTTGGTGAGATCCACAATGTTTACATTATAGACATCTTAGATAGATTTAGGAGAGACTTTCCAGGCTGAGCCTAACCACACTACTTCCATTAATGAGTTCATGCCTTTTTGTTTTTAGATAGGTGAGGATCTATACCACGTCAATTTTGATCGGGATGTGTCATCTGATGACCATGGTATCGACTTACCCCTTGTTAGATCCATAGAAGGTTGTAATGGAGATATATCAGTTTCGAGAGGGAAGGGGTTTCGATATCACCCATTATATCCTTTTACAGAGATACCAACGATATATCGGCAATATATTGGAGATATATTGCCATATCGACTCATATCGGCAAAACATTACTTGATTCAGTACAAAAAAATCCTGGATATAGATCGATAGCGCCAATGTTTTACCGATATCTCTATATATCAATGCTCATGCAAGATTGATTCCACTACTTATCTAGCTACACCTAGTATTAAAACACACAATGATTTATATATATTTTGATTCAGGTCGGGGCACTACCCCTGTACCCCCGTAAGGTCAGGACAACCTGTCCCCTACCCCCCAGCCCCCCAGGCTCGCTGACCAAGCAGCGAGACACCTATACTGATAGGGTATGGTGCGACAGGAGGGTGCGTACATTGGTTCTTCAACATGGAGGTGTCCAATCAATTTTAATTCATCTTCTTCCCCTTCCCCACTCTCAAGAATATTATTATGAATTATGTCTCTTAAAAATGCTATACTGTTATGAGAGATATTAGGGAAGGGGGCTGATTCAGATCCTCCACGGAATTCTTGGTTTTAGGTAATCTCTTTTATAATAATACATTGATCTAAATATTTTTCATTTATTTTTGTAAATAGATAAATCTTGATACTAAAGTAATATTGTCTCCTTAAACATTATGTACAATTTTTGAATCAAATGACTCATGTCAATGCCATTCACTATGTAATGTGATTAATATGACTGATATGAGTGAGTGATATAAGGATCATAGATGATCTATAATTATGTGTTATGAATATCTAAGTGTATATTTGAAAGTTATTCATGTTTGTAAGAACTTAATGAAATCCATTTCCAATATCTATAATTCAATTCTTCGAAAAAATCTATAAGTCAAGAATCAACATTAATATTGATATGTTCGAAATGATCAATATATGCGATATAAGCTTCATAGATAATCGATATATGTGATGTAAGAGTATATTTGTAAGTTATTTACTGATCTAAGAACATAGATGGACTTCATTTTCAATAATCTAGGTCAACAACTGATAGTACCGGCGATATGTTCGATATGACCAATATGTGAAATATAAGGATCATAGTCTTCATAAATGATCTATATGTGCCATCTAATTGTATATTTGTAAGTTATTTAATGTTATAAGAACTTGAATGGAATCCATTTCAAATATGTATATGTCAGGAATAAACAATAATAGTGATATGTTCGATATGACCGGTATGTGCAATATATGGGCTATAAATGACCGATATGTGTGACATGTGTGTATTTGTAGGTTATTGTTGTTTTAATATCTTGGATGATCTTAATTTCTGAAAAAGAGATAAAAATGGATTTTTTGAGCCATTTCTGACATTTCCACCGATATCATCGATATATCGACAATATATCTCGATATATTCATATCCAGGTAGACCGAAATGATACCATATTGATATGGCCTTCCTTAGTTAGATCCATTCCTCAGTTATCACGCAAGAAGGTATGCTTTTTACCTTCTTGATCATTGTATGACCACCACTTTGTATATTCATTTTCGTCTTTCCTTCCATTTACCGTTTCCCCCGTCCACCTTAACCTGTCTATTTAGCCTTGCTTAGGATGCACTTTGTCATAAGTATAGGGGAGTTAGATGAGTCGAGTGTTCTTTCTTTGTCGTGTTCCATCACTCTTGTTGTCTCCTATACTTAGGGATATTTTACCATGAGTATAGGGGGAGTGATGCGTACATTCCCCCCAACATAATTTTTTCTTTTTGACGGTTTATTGGTTCCCTCGCATGTCTCCTCTCTTATTGATATTTGTTTTTTATGGTTAGGAATATCTTACCGTATGTATAGGGGGAGAAACTCTGAGTTATTGATCTGTTCAGTCCCATCCTTGACCCTCCCTACCTTGTATATAGTCTGCTATGCTTAGTCTTATTTCATCCTAAGTAGAGGGGGTAGATCAAATTCTCATTCATTCATTCGTTATTCTTTCAATCATTGTATTATAGGCTCTTCTGTACTTAGTATGTGTTATGTCTTTTTTTCCTTCTGACCTATGAAGACATCCCTTAAGGTAAGTATAGGGGGGTCGTCTATACTTTGTATATACTTTATCCGTAACTCTTACTTTCGCATTTTCAATAATATGGCTAATTAATAAAAATTAAAATATACATCATAATTCTTTATAATTACCAGGTTAATAAACAAGTCAAAAATGTTTTGCAAAATGTTTGAAAAATGGTTGGATAATTGCTTTGAAAAATCTTTTATAAAATCGTTTGAACAATATTTTGTGAATTATTTTCGAACCTTTGTAAAAAATATTTTTTGTAAAAAGCTCTTTTATTTATTTGAATAAAATATTTTGAAAATCTATTTGCAAATGGTGCAGAAAATGGTTGTGAAAACACTTTGAAAAATCTATACTTATTATTTTAAAAATCGTTGCAAAATGATTTTCAAATTTTGTAAATGTTTTTAAAATTATTTGTCGAATTATTTTAAAAATAAAGTTTTCAAAATGTTTGTCAAAATCTTTTCAAATGATTTTGAGAACCTTGTACAGACCAGTAGCAAATAAAGATTCTTTACAAACTCCGTAAACAAAAATTGTAAATAATAACTAACCTAACCCATGTTAATATTTAGTGTAAATTCTTCCACCCAACTCTTGTAAATAACAAAATGCAGTCATGTGTAAATATCTGCACATAACTATTTGACTAACTCTTTTGTTTTTCAGAAAACAATAAAAAATTGCAATATCAAAAATCCATAAAAAATGACAAAATATTTTCATAAACTTGCACAAAATTTGCAAAACTTTTTCAAACATTCCATAAAAAGTTTAAAAACATAAAATCACATTACAAAAAGATCTTTTTATCTACATTACATAGCCTTTGCATTTTTTGAATTTATAATGACAATTGAACAATTCTAAATAAAATCTAAAGATTTGGAGCTTGGTTGGACCTTAATTCGCTTAATCTCAAGAACCTTATGTGAACTGAAATTGGGACGCTTCAGAGACTTAATTATTTGAGACAATGAGATATGGTTCAGTGTCATCTTGATTGACTAAGTAGAATAATTCAGAACACGTGCATGACTCTTGTCAACAGTAACATAACTTGCATACTTGTAATTTTCTCAACTCAGTCGAAGTGGTAGAGGGCTGGATTTGCCAGCATGAGACACAAATGAATAGAAACATACGAAGGCACAATTCTGTGATCATTTGGCCCCAACCTAATCCAGTATCCATGAGGTCTAATGATAGAAGGTCGTGGGTTGTAATAATGCTTCAAAAGAGGGATACTCTACTGGCTCAAGAAGAAAAAGTCCATACGTAAGTGCTATTGTATATAGTATTAAAAATTGCAAAATAAAAAACTCCAAAAGAAATAAAGGGCAAAAATGAATGAAAAAACAATTCCCGTCGCAGTATGTATATAGTCTATAAGCAAGCTTGTGCTTCAAATTCAACGATACATGTGAGCCTACAGCTGGGTAACTTTGCTACACTGGCCAAGCATCCCAGTATAGGTAGCTACATTAGCTACCGTCCATTCTCTTCTCCACCTCCTCTTCTTGAGCTGGTTGTACTTGAACTTAGAAAGGAATACCCTGCTTCTCAAGGAAAGAGTTATTGGATTGGGGAATTAGGGCCACCATGCTGGTGAAGCATGTCTTTTACTGTTTCAGTCGAGAGGAGCTACAAATCACTAACACCGTACACGATAGACTCATAGTCATAAGGGATTGCGTAAGACATTGACCTATTCTGATGTGGATTTTGAGGAGACTTGGGCAGAGTTTTGTGATTCTCAGAGGAGATTGTGTTTCAAGTCCGGTTCCCAATAAGGTTCTAACCAAACTAAAATCCAAAGGTCCGACTAAGCTCCAAACTTTGATTTTATGAGGGCAAGTCTAAAAGTTAAAATCAATCTAAGTTCTTTCTTTTTCTTTTCTTTATTTTCTTTTCTGCACTTATAGAAATAAATGTTTGCTATGCACTAGAAAGGAAAGTATATGAGAGTGATGAATCTCCATGTCATGACCTTTATTCTTTCAGTTTGGACTTAAATCCCTAGCTAAATACATGTATATATCATTAGTTGTCAAAATAAGCACTCTATAAATTGTACAAAATCATGTATAAAATGCTATAAATTATGTATATAATTCTAAAGCAAACTAATAAAGCAAAGAATAAAAGAATGAAGTGTCAAAGACGTTGATTGACCCTAAACTCCGAGACCCAGTCATCATGATGACTTGGTTGACCAGGAATAAAGTAGGGGGAGATATGGCAGAAGAATTGTACAGAAAATACAATTAAATATTAATTATTTTTTCCTAAATATTGTATTTTGGGACCTATTTTATTATTTATAAATCTCAAACAACAAACCCCTCTACATGAATATTGTAGATAAAAATAAAAAGAAAAATATAAAATTTATTTCATGTAAAAATAATGCAAAATATGCCCTAGACACTCAAAATAAAAAGCCAAAGTCAAAACATCCCAAACCTATATCTTCTCAATACTGTATAAAAATTGACCAAATTCACCTTTAATAAAATTTAATAAGCTATTTAATGAAGGTGATTTAATTTAATTTGGAGCTAAGATGCAAAAGTTAGGTTTTGGGCCATCCTTATGCAAATTTCTTGAAGAAAAAAATCAACTAACTTATTTTTTATATTTTCCATTATTTTATATTTTTATAATTTTGTAAATATTATAGATAATACATGTACACACTTAAAATAAAATAAAACCATTAAAAATACAATAAAATAAATAAGTATACTAAAATATATAGATGAATTATACATACATATACATATATACCTATTGATTTATGTGTACATATAACTTCACAAAATTTCAATAAAAAAGTATTTATATGTATTTAATTCAGTTATAAATATATAAATATGTATGTAAAATAATAAAATTTAAATTAGAAAAAAAATACAAAATAATTAAATATACCTATAATTATACTTGTAAAAAGTAACATACAATAAACGAACTTTTATAAATAAATAAAAATCACCATAAAAAACTACATAAAATATTAAATATTTTTATGTTTTTATTGAAAATTAATAAAATCATTTATTATTTTAAATTTATTTAATAAGGGTTTATGTTCTAGTGTTGTTGTGTAGTCTACTGAGGTGGACCAATGAGAGAGCGAGGACCGTTAACCTTGGGTCAGCTATCCTCCCTCCCTTGGTATCCTCCTTGTAAGTCTAACACACTCTACTTCCTTGATTTTTACCATTCGACATACTACCAAAAATTGTTCGACTCCTTCATGAAAAATCTTATCTATGCATCCCTATATCACGCTCTATCACTCGTCTAGTCAATCATGCATAGTTTCACAGGAAAACCGTAATCTTTTGAACCTCCTCATGATTTTTTTATAAATAAACTCCAATTGCCCAATCTTTCTCTTTTTGATCCTTCTTAACCTCCTTGAACCCTCAAATTTCCTTGAAGCGAGTCGAGATTGGTGACAGCGAGCACCTCATCGTCTTTGCAGTGAGAGAGGGTGGTTGAAGAGATCTGCATCTCGCTAGAGCTCCATCGGCGATGTATCTGATCCCTATTATGCGTTAAGAGAAGTGCCTTTTTCTTTGCTTTTTAGGTAGATTTAATCTTAGTTTCTAGCTCCTGCCTTTATTTTGTGTTGTAATCAGTATCATTAACGTAGGATTAAGAGTTAAGCTCGTTGGAACTCTCAAGCTCTGGCCCTCATTCACCATTGTACACCGCTGTTCTGACCACCACTCCCCCTCTATTTCATTTCCCTTCTGTCTCTTCATCTTCCCGACCACTAATGCAACCCTGATCTCCTTCAGATTAGTGGATATGTGCTCCCATAGACCCCCTTCGTTGGAGAACCGTCGTTTCACCTCTTCAGACCTCTGACCGTCGCAATAAGAGCCAAGACCGATCGCTAGCATCCTGCCATTTTATTACTCTTCTACAGGTCCTGAAGGAGCTGTCTTAGGCCCAGATACTCCCAAGAGCTCAGTCCAAGAGCAACAACCTTCACTGACCTCCCAAGACTCTACCAACGAGCCCTGGCCTCTTCTGACACCTCCACTCACTACGGAAGCCTCCCATGAATCTCATGAGTACTGAGCAGCTTCGGAGGAGCTCGAAGGAGGAGGAATCGATAAAAAGAAGTCATCGACCGAGCTACTCTTCCCTGTTCTTCAGGAATAGTAGTAGCCAATGAATCTCCTCGCAGCCCCAATTTGAAGGATGGTCGTTAAATCAAGGGATTCCCCTATCGTTAGATCTGATCCTTAGTTTAATCACGAGCATCAATCAGCAAAATGGTACCCACTGTCTAGTAGTGGCCACATGTCCAAGTGAAGAATTAAGAGTCATTGGATCACGCACCTTTTGAGAGGTAATTGCATCAATTCCCTCTATTTTTTGTTTCCTTTTCGGTCTTGTAATTAATTAGAGAAGCTTTATAATTTGGTAAAATTTGCAAGTAGACCCTTGGTCTTTTTGTATATTGTATTGGGTCCACACAAACTCAGCTTACATGGCGTCCCACTTGAGCTGGGTATTTTGCAGGCGGACCTCTGTGGGTTTTATTATTTCATTTTACATCAAAGTTTTGTAAATACAGTTTAAAATTTCAAGGTAATGTGTAGGTATCATTGTACCTTTTGCAAATATACCCCTACCAGCTTGATTTATTTTATTTTAAGAATTTCCATTCTCTATAAATACTTATCACGGTCAAAATTTTATGCAAAACTAGATATAGATGCTTGATTATTTGCTCATTCATGCCCCATATTTTATTTGACTTTTCACACATTTTTCAATTATTAAAAATCAAAGGAGCATTTTTTATTCCGTGTTTGACTTAGAAAATACAAAAAATTAGAAAACATTCTCAAATTTTCCAAAAAAATCACCTTCACTTTTTATTATATTTTATAAATAGAGACCAAAAATTACAAAACAATATCAAAAGAAAACCTTAAAATCAAACCCTTGCTAACCCTAAAAAATTAAAAAATATTTTTGAAAATCCCAAAAAATAGTTTTCTATCCTATTTTTATATATAATATTCACTACACATTAAAATTAGTTTTGAGAAATTTTAGATATATTCAGTATTTTTAAATCTCAAAATAATTCATCCTATTTATTTATTCTCTGATTTGAATTATTATGATTTTTAGAAATAAATCAAAATTAGCAGAAATTCCAAAAAATAACCCAAAATAGAATAATATTTCAAAAATACAAAAATATTTTATTTTTAATGTTTTGCATATATATAGCTATATTTATAATTATAATACCCTATATTGTATTATAATCTATAGATAGTTCTATCTAATTATTATTATTATTAGATATTTTAATAACTTAATTATATTTTTAAAATCCCTTAAATAAAAAAAGGATTATTCTTATTTATATTTTCTTATTTTTACGTATATATTATATATTATATATAAATACCATACATTGTACTTATCACTTATATATTGATATATATTTATTATTTATTAAAAAGAAAAATAAATTAAAAATTGGATAATTATAAAAAGAAAATAAAAGTTATAAAATTAATTTAAAAAATATAACTAAAAAATAAAATAACTAAAAACCCGAAAAATAATAAGCATGTGAATATTATGCATTTATATACATTATTATTTGTTTACAAATAATATTGCTACACCGACTTGTTTCCTGTGTTAGACACATTACATCTGCTTGTCCACTATACACATTTATATGTTGGGTTTATAATAAATTTTGATGCACATACACCTTGATTTACATTGTTGAATTATTTCCTTCTACGGGTTAATTATTGTTTGATTCATTGACTCTCGTGATTAGTCATTTCAACGATTGAGGGCTGCCATGTGAGACCTCACGACTGCCTCCTTGATAGTTGATGTTTCAACAAGTTTTTAGAGAGTAGAGGTCTGCTGCATCTTAATTTTGTCATCTCCTCAAAAGAAGATTTTTTAATCCCAAAGGTTTTCATTTCAAAACAACTTTACAACATTTTGAAGGGCACCGAGCAAAAGAGGGTCATGGTCCCAAAAGATTTGAGGCAATCTAGTGAGAGCTATGCAAGGAACCATATCGATGAATCAAGAATCGTGAAGAGAATGATCCTGAATCACACAACTGCCCTTCACACAGGTAAAAGAGATGCCTGGATTTGTGGGGTCAATCATGCCCTCATAATTTATCCAATCATTGAATTGAGTGAAAAAGACGTTGATAGGAGCCCCTGACATCCTATCCAAATTTTTTCTAATGAGATTAAAGTCTCCCACCAACACATTTGGTAAATGTGAGGGGAAAGGATTTGCTCAAAATAAGAGGAAATCATCATTTCCTTAATCTAGCGTAGGCCCATAAACATTTATAAGGTGGAAAGTTTGGTTTCGACCAATCCAGAAGAGCGTAATGCATGTGAAAAAATCGAAGTGTGAGAGCTCCAAACATTTGAAAATCAATTTGTTCCAACATGTGACAATACTCCAAGAATTATAGTTAGGATTTTCATTCCATAAAATCTTGTCATGCCACCCATAAAGACCCTAGTATAATGGGATCTCTAGAACAAGTTTCTTGAAGGAAAAATATTTATCTTATGAGCTTTCTGCTCCCGTAGTCTATCAAGCTTCCACGTACAACCTATCCCACACATGTTCCAGGATAATATTTTTAAATCCGTGGAAGAAAAAAAGAGAGAAACTATAACTACGAATAACAAATGGACACAAACAAAGAAAACCAAACTTGCTTGACAAATTTTCCAATCATGGATGGAGAGTCGAATTTTATTCTCGTGATGTCACAAATGTTTTTAGTGAACAACGATGTGTTTGGTGTGGGAATCCTAGATCTTTTTCAAGGAGTAGCCACAAATCTCCTCCAAAGGGTTTCCAACGGTTGTGGGAGTGTGAAACAAGGAAGATGAGTCTCGATGTTGTGTAAAATTATCAGAAAATTTCAAGCAAAAAAAGTCAAAGGGCTATCCACCCTAGAAGGTGTACTAGGTGGAGGTGGATGGTACATGCTCATAGCAGTCATTGTAGGGGGGTCCACGAACAATGAGTCTTCAGGGCGTCCATAATATTTTTAGCCTCGATGAGACACTCCCTTAACATATTGATGCGCTAGCACGCATGGTCTGATAGCAATTTACACATCCATTCCATCTAGTCTACGAGGTTTTTATTGTTGGTCTATTCAACGGTTTCATCTTCCACCTTTGGTTGTCAGCCCTGAAAATCCCTCAACAAAAATTTATTCAATTGTCAAGACAAAATAAAATAAATAATTGTCAACAAGAGAGTATTGCAATTTTATTTACCTGTATTGTGTACAGGATCGAACATACGGAGGCTAAAAAAATCCTGAGTATTAAATCAATGAAATAAAAACATGAATTCTATGCACAATACTCTTGGTTTTTATGAAGTTTTTATTTAAATAAATTTTTTATTCAATATTATTTTTTATATTTTTTATTCATTTTATAATTATATTTTTTTTATGAATTTTCATATTTTTCCAAATGTTTTTAATTTTTAAAAACAAAGAAAAGGAAAACAAGAAAAAGGAAATATAAGAAAATAGAGAAAAACAATTTTCTTGATATTTAAAATATAGAAAAATAAAATAAAATTATTTTGTGCTTTTGGAATGTTTATATTATTTTTAACTTTTCCAGAGTTTTTAGGTTTTTGTAGGGTTTTCAAATAAATGAAAAAAAGGAAAATTAAGAAATAGAAAATATTGAATATGTTTTTGGCTTTTTAAAATAGAATATATAATCAGAAATGGATGGAATATGTACGAACAAAAAAGATAATTTTTATTATTTTCCATAAAGCATTTTTGCAAAAAATGTATATTCTTTGACTTGAAATGAAATTATTTAATTTATTTACTTTTTTTTGGTTTCTATGAGGGATTAGAAAAATGAATTTTGTTCAAAAAATAAAATAAATCAAAATAAACAAATGGATTTTTTGGATTTTTTTGAAAAGTTTTATATTTTTTAATGATTTTCTAATGTCGATGTGAGTCGCACTAGTACAAATTAAAATGCAATTATTTTAAAGAGAACAAATAAAGAAACAAGTGGGCCAATGTGAAATTTTACGAAAAACAAGTGTGTCAGCGCATGTGGGTCGCACTAGCACGGACTAATATGCAATTATTTTAATTTTAGGGGCCAAACATAAGATCAACACGCATGACCTTTATTACAAATTACCCAAGAAGTCACGCACAAGGCACGCATTGCTGTTCAAACAGGACTAAAACACAATTAGAAAAAACAACGAGGTCCTCAATGCAATTGTTCAATAATCCACAGAACGACACGTGTCCCAAGAGGGACTTATTTGCAAAACTAAAAATAATGCAAGGCTTGAGTGCAAAAGTTCTACCACGACGTGGCAGAAGGGACGGCTATGATATGTTGAGGCATAAATCCAATGGTTGAAGATGAAGACGCTCTTGCACGGTGTGGATTTGATCTGGATCATGATCCACAGCTTGGAATTGGACATGAATGGGCGGCCTGGATTGAATCTGGCATGTGTTCTTGATCCAACGTCATTGGAGCCTCCTGGAAGAACTGGGATAAAGGTCGACTCCGACAATCTTTGATCGAGCAGAACTCGCTTAATTTCAGGCCAAATCATATTCTGATTGGTGCTAAGGCTTTCTACTATGATCCTCTAATGAAATATTGGCTCCATGACGAACGAAAAGAGCGGTAAGAAGACTGGAGGTCTAAAGGGTTCAGCTTCAGATGAACCCCCAGATTCTATTCCTCACTCCCAAATGGGATCCTGCAACCTGCAACACAATCCATTGCTTCGAGGCAACGGTCCGACCTACTTCTTAACACAAAAATAAAGGAAATGGTGAAGGGAAGTGGACCTTCGGTGAAGGTGGTTAGAGAGGAGGCCGCAAACTAGATCATGTAAGGATGTGGGGGGTCAGATTTTGGTAGGAGATGAAGAACGGGTCGGTGAGCATGGTCGAAGGGTCAGATTTGATGGAAAGTGATCGGAGCACCTTTGATTGAGAAGATTGGAGGGAGATGGTGGAGGATCTAATTTTGCTAAATGGAGAATTAAAATGCAAAAATAAATTCAAAAACAAAAAAAGATAAAACCAGGAGTTCCTACAGTGAAGGGATGGAGGATAAGAGCCTCAATCCGCTGCGTAAGACATAGAGTTGGAACTGCGTTAGTGAAGATCCAGTGAGTAGCTGGATCATGAATCTATCCCTCAAATCGCGCTCTTGATCGGAGGTCTGCTCCTCTGTCACTGAAGTAAACTCTCTCTCTCTTAATCTCAGGGAATTTAGATCCAAAAACGGATCAACCGTGCAGAGAAAATCTGGATGTATATATAGGAGTTCTAGTGACATTTGGAAATTTGAATTATGATTAATCTGAGTCATGACAGGTGTGGATGATGAACTGGCGATGGAGAGGGTTAATGGGGCTAATTAATTGGAGAAGAGAGTGGAGGGAGTTATTGATAAAGGCATGAGTGAAATCGTGGCGAAATTGGATTGGCGCGGAGATGAGCGGGGAATGCGGAATGATTAAGGGGTTGACCCAGGTCCAACCAATCACAGAGCGGCTAGAATAGGATAAACTACACTAGAAGACAAAATAACCATAAAAAGTTAAGCAATTTAGATTAAAAATTGAAAATGATTTAAATAATTAAATAATGTAAATAAAAATGTTAAGGAATATATAAAGTTAATTTAGATGATTTTTAATGATTTAAATAATTTACATACAAGGGTAAAAATAAATAAAATATGTTAGTTATAGGTATATATACAAGACAATGATTTTTAGTTTATTATTTTTACAGATATATACATAATTTCATAATTTATAATTTACAATATTTTACAAGAATTTCAATTATATTTTTATTTTATTTTAGTGTGATAGTTTATCAGAGTAAATAAATATGTATATTTACAATATACATAGTGATATATATACAATATATACATGTTTTTTTGTATATTTTTGACTTTGTGATTTTTATTTATATTTTATATAAGTTAAATACAATATATATATAAATATTTAACAATACAATGTATAGAAAAAATACAAAGAAAATAAATATACAAATTAGAGACAAATAGTAGACATAGGAATAATATACAATAATACCCCCAAAAGCCACATTTCACACCTTAATTCTGATTTTTATGAACTTATATTTTAAAGATTATTTAATTTGGAGTTCAATGAAAGTACGTTTGATTAATTTTGAATTGTGGTGGAGAAGATATTGAACTGACAAGTTGAGCTTTACATATTTTTCAGCATGTAATTATTTACACAATGTACAAGGGTTGTTTTTGCAATTATTTTTATTATTTACAATTTTTTTTTATATACAAGTTTCAAGAATAAAACATTTGTGTTTGGAGTGAGTTTGGTTGTAAATAATATAGAGAATGAATTGTGTAATATATAAAATAGCATACAAGTGATAAATATACACATATGGATATTGATTTTCTGAATTTTCTTGTATTTACGCCTTACTTGCTCCTACTTTCTTCCTGGTTGATTAGGTCAAGTCTTGACCTTCTCTCAGGGTCAAAGTCAACTTGTACCTATTATATATATACAATCTTTGATTTTATTTATTTTTCCTTTATTTCTTTCTTTATTTATTTTAGATTAAAATAGTGATAAATATACAATATTTACACAAGAATTAGGGTTGGTAAAAGAAGAGATGTATTTATATTTACAGTTGTTTTATAAGGGATTTTAAGCTAAAAAAATGATTAAAGATGATGAAATGCATATTCATCAAGGACCATGACGGCACAACAAAAAAATTATATTCAGTTAACCCTTTCCCAAGACATTTATGGACAAAGATCGAAGGCATTCAGCACCAACCCAATGATGTCCGAGCTCTCCTTCTCATCTCGATTTCATTTGAACCGGTTTCGCTAATTTAGTTCCTCCATAAGGTATAGGGACTGGAGGCAGCAAAGGTTGTTGACTAGGACAAGCAATGGATTATGGTGAGCGCAGATGACCTCGATTTATATTTTAATGCATGGAAGGTTGCTTCAAAAACCCCATATGTGGTCGGAACTTCCAATTCCATAAGAATAACGAGATATTAGGGATATCTACTGATGAGAGGGATCTTGCAATGATCGTACAATATCATAAGGAGAAACTTCAGTAGGTGCATTGACCACTCACAAAGCCCCAATCAATCAATAATCAACCCAAGAATAAATCAAACAATAAAGAGCACAAACTGTGAGTCAAAATTTATTATTCTCTATAAAGCACAAGGTGTAGCAAGCTAGAATTTAGAGGTCGAACCACAAAGAGCAAAACCGGTAGCCTACGATTATTATTAATAAGAGTGTATTATATACAGACATGTCCTTCATTCTAGATTTTTGTGGGTTATATATATATATTGGTTTCATTTAATGTTTTTATTTTTATAATTTTGCATTTTCTTTTTATATTTTCTATATATATTATATTTCCTTTTCTTTTTAATAGATGATAGAATATATAAGGCTATATATGCGATAATAGATTATATAGATAAAAATATAAATAAAAATAACTGAAAAGTATAGAATTGAATATTTTTAGGTTTTAAATAATTTTTTAGTGTTTTTGTGATTTTTCTAGAATTTATGCTAATTTTTATGGATTTTTAAAATCAAAAAATACCAAATTAAATAATAGGCTGAAATTGAAATGAAGATTAAAAATAAAAAAGCATCCAAAATTCTTCAAATCAATTTTATTAGGTAGATAATCATATCAACAAAATTAAGAAATAGAAAACACATATTTTTGGAATTTTTGGTGATTTTTCATATTTTTATAAAAGGATTTTCGAGCTTTTTGATTTTTAGTCTTTTTCTTTTTTTTATTTTTAGGAATTTTTGGTCTGGAGTTACTGCATACTAAAATAAACAACATATATTTTTGGGGGAAATTTTTCTAAATTGTTTTATATTTTTTGGTATTTTATAATATAAAGAAGGACAAAAAACAAGCTCATTTAATTTTTAATAAATAGTTAAAATGCCAAAATGCTAAACTAAAATTAAGATGTCAAAGTACACATTATCATGCATTTAATCCTAGTTTTGCACTATTTTTAGAGCATGGGTGCTATTTTTATAAATGAAAATCAAGCACCAAAAATGCATATATCGGAAAGGGTATAACTGAAAATAAAATAAACATCAGTAGCTCAAGTGTAATTTTCTCATAAATATACAACGTATATTAAATTTTATAGGACCAAATGTATATACAAAAATATGTAAGGGCATCATTGCAATTTGTCCATCTCACATGGGACAACATGTGAAATGACATGGCATGGACCTAAGTGCAATATACAGGAAATACTATATATACTATTAAATTCATTAAAATCACTTAATAAAAGATGTGTATTATTCCTCAAATTCTTTGTGTATATACTGATTAATAAATCAGGTAAAAATATTTTTTGTAAAATATTTGAAAACTAGTTTGGAAATATTTTTTGAAAAATGAGGTAGTTCACTATATCAGCATAATAAGGGAGTGCATCCACAGCCAGAATCGACTTGTCAGGAAAGGTGTATGTAATAGGTGTACTACTTAATGGAGGCTCTTGCTGCTTGATTCTGGAGAAGTGATCTGCTACCACATTCTAGACTCCAAGCTTGTCGTTCATTTCCAAATCGAACTCCTAGAGGAGAAGGATCCATCTGATCAATCTTGGCTTGGCATCCTTCTTCTACTGTAAGTATCGGATAATAGAGTGGTCAGTCTAGATAGTTACTTTTGATCCAAGCAGATAGGATCTGAACTTGTCAAGGGCAAATACCACAACCAGCAATTCTTTCTCTATCACAGTGTAATTTCCCTGAGCCTCATCAAGTGTTTTGTTGGCATAGTGAATGTCATAGGATGCCTTGTCTTTCCTTTATCCTAAAACAACCCCAACTGTAAAGTTTGATGCATCCGTCGTGATCTCAAAAGGAAGAGACCAATCTGGCAGTTGTAGGACAGGAGCTTGAGTGATGACCTCCTTCAATTGGTTAAATGAAAGGAGAACTTGCTGATCAACATTCAACTCAGTCTCCTTGTAGAGAAATTCGATCAGAGGTAGGGTGATGCGGCTAAAGTCACGGATGAATCTTCTACAGAATCCCACATGCCCCAGGAATGACCTCATGTGCTTGACTGTCTGAGGTAGCTCTAGATTAGAAATCACATCCACCTTTTCTGGGTCGACTTCCATGCCACATTTGGAAATGACATGACCCAGCACAATCTCTTTTGTGACCATGAAGTGGCTCTTTTCCCATTATAAATCCAGATTGACTTCATGGAATTTCTGAAGTACTCTGTCTAGGTGATCAAAATAAGAATTAAAGCTTTAACCATAGATGGAGAAATCGTCCATGAACACCTCGAGAAAACTGCCTACCATCTCGGCAAAAACTGCAAGCATGCATCTCTAGAACGTTCCTGGTGCATTGCAAAGTCCAAAGGGCATTCTCCTAAAATCATAGGTGCCGAACGGGAAAGTGAAGGTCATTTCTCTTGATCTTCAGGGGCGATTGCCACATGGTTGTACCCGGAGTACCCATCTAGAAAGCATAACTCCTTCCTAGCCAGTCTTTCCCAAACTTGATAAATGAACGACAGGGGGAAGTGGTCATTCTTAGTTTCTGCATTCAAGTGGCGGTAGTCAACAAATAGATGCCAGGATGTCGGTACCCAGTAGATATCTCCTTTCCTCTATCATTTGTAGCCATAGTAAGCCATGCTTTCTTCGTAACTACGTGGAGTGGGCTCACCCATTTGGAACTACGTGGAGTGGGCTCACCCATTTGGGCATTACACCATTTCGTGATTTCTTTCATGACAACATCCTTCAGATTTAGGTTCAGTCTTCTCTGAAACTCTCAGTACGGCTTGTCATCTTCTTCCAAATAGATGTGGTGTGAGAATAGAGCAGGATTTATCTCATAGAGATCTGAAACATGCCAACCAAGTGCCTTGCAGTTTTTCTCTAGGACCTCGAGGAGTCGAGATTCTTGCTCCTAGGTCAGCCTGCTGCTGATGATGACCGGATACATGTTTTCCGCACCCGTAAGGAAAGCATACTTAAGGCCTATCAGAAGTGGCTTTATTTCAGGTTCTAATATAGTCTACCTCTTGGTCACTTAGGAAACTATGTTTGTTGGAGGATGACCTACCTAAACATGGGAGGTAGTGCTCACCTCATTATCTTGTTAGTCTTCTGAGGATATGCTGAACTGATTTATAGTAAGTCCATTATGATCAGGCTGGAATGAATCATCTGAATCAAAGAGATGCATCAACAAGTTGGATTTCCCAAGTATCGTCGGAACTTGCATCGAATGTGCTTTCCCAGCCCTCCTCAGGAGAGAGGATTTCTAGAGTCCACGTGTCATTCAACGAGAGTGGTGTATCTCTGATCTCGACATCGAAGTCATGGTCTGTTTCAGGCAGTGCTTCTTGACTTTCATCAGTAACGACTTTATGCTTATCGATCATGTCTGTTGTAACTCTGTTGTTGCTCGAGCTGAAAGTGATCTTTCCATGCCCATAATCAACCACGTCCTCTGTAAAGCGCAGGAATGGCCAGACCAAAATAATAGGAGTCTGGAGTAAGGGTGCGGGAGAGTCCATGTCAAGGACTACAAAATCAATTAGAAACTGCAAGTCCCTCACCTTTACCACAACGTCTTCCAAAAGACCTTGGGTTGCTTAATCGATCAACCAGCAAACTGAAGGATCATTTATGTATTCTTGAGAGGACCTAGCCCGAATTCTTGCAATAATGAAGAGGACAGGAGATTCATGGAAGAACCGTTGTAAATCAAGGTTCGCTCGAAGACTTGATTAAAAATATTGCAACCGATCAATGGTGCTCCTCAGTCTTGCTTCTTTTGCAGGAGATTGTTGATAGTTGCGACTGTTGGCCGATGCTTGTTTGTACATGCCTCTTTCAAACCTTTCTTTATCGAAGACATGTATTCCATGGCTTTTATCAAAGGAATCTCAACAGTCAGATTATTAAAAATATCCACAACTCCGAGATCAGATAATGCATTTTTTCTTTTTGCATTTTTTGGATTTTTCTATTGCATCAGGAAAAGGAATATTCATAGGGCGGAAATCAGAATCAGTATTCTTATTTACAAGAAAATTTCTGCCCACAATATTCTGTACATCTGGATGATAAAAAGGAGTAAAAGCTGGAGACGAAGATGTTGCTGCTGGTAGACAAGCAAAAAGATGGTATCTGCTTCGTCAGCAGGCAAAGTATCACCTAAATTGTTGTGGCTCCTTTGTGGCTGGCACTGTTTGACGTTGATTGCGAACATCTTTTTGGTCTTTTTGAACTTTATGATTTTTTTATTGTTTTTATTAGTGTCGGTGGAGATGGATGGCATCTGACATGGCTCCTCCTCCTTCTTCTTCTTCCTCACCCGACCCTATAGTTGGAACGATTGATGCATAAGATGATGATTCACCTATCAAAGCATTATTATTCTCTTAGCTTGCGGAAGATGGAGGAAAAGTCCTTCCGCTCCTAAGATTGACAACATTAGATAAAGTGATTTTACAATCATCTGACTCTATAGGCATAGACTTGATATCACGTTCTACCAGCTCTTTACGCTTAAAGTTATTGGCATTCGCTTCCTCCTGGGTCGGGGTAGGAGTTTTAGTGGTCGTTAGGTCGTCTAGCTTCTTTGTCATCTCTGCGAGGCCTTTCACAAGTTGGGCCAAGCAATCCAAGGTAGGGTTCACCTGAACCGCCATAGAAGTGTCAATGTGCAGACTACGTTGTTGCTGATTGTTTGGGGGTTGAGACTGCTGATGATGCTGAGGAGGTGGAGGAAGCTGTAGTATTTATATGTAAGAGGAGGATAGTGTTGAGGTGGTGCATCTGCATACTGGTGGTATGGTTGTGGTTGTCTGCCTCTAATGATTTTGGTACTGCTGAGGTGGAGGTTGAGAGGACTTCCCATAACGACCACTCTAAGGTTGGTGATAAGACTTGTTGGCTGGTGACTGGCTCTATGAGTGTCTGGTAGGACAGGCGAGCTGTGCATCGTTACTCCATACATCATTAACTTCCAGAATAAATGGTGGCGCTGGGAATGATGGATCTGAAGGGGGAAGGAAGTCCGTCTAGTAAACCACCATCTGCTGCTACGGCAAGCCCTGTTCGGGTGCCTACACGTAGTACACGTTCTGGATGGCTGGTGGCTGCTACTCAGCTGAGGTTGTTGTTGCGGTGATGGCTCATTCTTCTTCTCAGAAGGAGTCTCAGAAGATGGTGTCACCAACTGAGCAAAACTGATAATGTTCACCAGCAGCTCCAACTGCTTGGTGATTTGATCCAGCTTATCTAAGTGTTATGTCCTTTGTCGATCACAACAAGCTTCTCGAGATCCTGTGACCACTTCTCTATAATGTTAACCTTCGAGAGATGGACACCGATGATACTGAGGTTGGAGCTCTCAGCTTTCTCTGCCTCACAAGACATTGCCATATGTACTTGCTTCTAGAGGACCTGCAGTTGTCTCTGGTATGCACGGGATGAAGAGATGACAGCCTCTCCTTCGACCGTTTCTTCAAAGATTTTCCAGACCACATATCCTTATTAAAATGAGATCCCCCACAAGCTGCATCTATGAGCCTTTGGCTTTCTACATTCAGGCCCCTGAAGAAGTGTTGGACTAGACTGGTCATTGGTATCTCATGATGGGGCATTTTTCCTGCAGGTCCGTGAATCGCTCCCAGGCTTCATGGATAGATTCGTGAGCATCCTGGGAGAAGTTGCTAATCCAGGATCGCATCTGGTTGAGCCAACCGAGGGGGTAGAATTTATGAAGGAAAGGAGATTTCATTTCCTTCCAAGTCATCACAACCTTTCCCAAATTTTTGACCCAACATAGGGCCTTGTCTTGCAAGCTGAAGGGGAACACCATCATCTTCACTACGTCCAAGGGAACATTAGGGTAGTAGGTAGTTCGATAGATGCATGAGAACTGCTGCAGGCGAATGTATGGCTCCTTGTTGGTAATCATGTGGAATGATAGTATAAGAGAAAGGAACTGAGGCTTGAGCTCAAAGTGAGCATGTACCGGTGGAATGAGGATCCACTCGATCATCTGGCTGTCTCCAGGATTATATGTCTACATTAGTGTGGGTTTCTGCCTCCCAAGTTCTGGTTCTTCTTTGTCAGAATCATCATGGGCTCTGTCTCCTCCTCCTCCTACTGCTGGTCTATTCATCACATCATTCAATATATCCTGAAATGCAGTCTGTGCTAGGTCTGCTTGATCAGTTGCTGTTGTATGGCTTGGATAGAAGCCACCAACTGAGCATTCACCTAGTTCTAATTTTGCATCTTTCCCTGCTCAGGTTGGGGAGTTTGTTGCCCCTTGCCCTTTCCTTGGGGAGCCATTTCTGGGTCTGAGTCAGAGAAGATGAATTCTATGTTGAGATGCAAGACTGGGTTTTGCTTCTATATGAAATGTGAAAGAATCACAATCAGAGCACTTGAAATCGAATCCCAGCTCGTTGTGAATGGAAAAAGATGCAGGCTGAAATTGACTTCCATTTGCAATGATGGTTGTGGGACAAAGATGGTCCTAGCTTATTGGGTGATTAGAGGGAATGGAAAGAAAATGAGGAGTCTGGAGATTGGTACACAAGGTTTGGGCCGGGTTCTCGAGAATCGTCTCGAATTATTGACAATACAGAGTCCATGGAATCGATGGGGTGAAGGTGGAGTCCTGACTAAACCATCCATGGATCGCCATCGTGGAGCAAAAGGAGATTGATGCAGGAGGAAAGATACAATGGTCAATGAGGAATAAAAAGGAGTGTAAAATAGTATAAAGACTTGAACTGAGCGGGGGCCAAAGAGGAAGATACACATGACAAAATTTGTGCAACTGTACAAGACTTTATCTTTGAACCTTAATACAGATCCATGCAAACACAATACAAAATTGGGTTCACCAAATCACACCATGTAAAGCGATGAATGACCGTATATTTATTATCTTTCCAGTTTAGAGTTATTATTACAGGCATATGTTTTATCAAGTCCTTAGCACGCTAACCCTATTGGAAAGAGAGCACTGTCATAAAAGTATCGTGTACTTATCCTCCTCCTTTGTAACATGTAGTCTGCACTTTTTGAGGTCCTTGTAACCCTTCCTGGATCCCTACTCGGCCAAAGAAATAGATGAGGAAGCTGATAGGTGAAACCACTACTTTGGTCCTCGCTCATAATAGAATCACCCATGAGCATGCAAGGGCCTATCAGACGCAAACTGATGAGACAGACACACCCGTGAGGTTGTGGCCTAAGCTTAGTGCTTTAGACCATGTCGATGTTCCACACAAGGCTGGAACACCATCGCTAACAAAGCTCAACTCGGTTACGTATGATATAAGCACCATTACTTCAGAAATCTAGGTGATACACAAGGCAGGTACAAACTAAGTTTTGGGCTCTAATCCTTAGCGAGTTGTGCCTCAATCATGGGAGGGCTTTTGATCCCCTCCTAAGGTACCTGAAAACAATGAGGGCTTTATGAATCCAAGACAATGAAAGTCCATTATAGATTTTAATCAAGGTGGAAGTTTATTTAGCAGTCCCCTTGTATTAATTTTTGGGTTTTTACTTATTTTGGATCTTTTTGCATACAAGCGCCTAATATTTTTGTAGATTTTCATTTAATTCCTAGGTGCTCAAAATAAGAGGGAGATAGCTAAAAAGCTGTGCAAGTCGATTCGATGATGGAAATATCACCATTGAATCTAATGTTGCATGCTAAGTTAGAGAACTTATAGTGCTTCCCAGCTCTCTCCATTCGGTATGCAAAACTGATTTTTTTAAACCTAACTACATGGCGAAGTGCAATCGATAAAACAACCCTAAATAGTAGATGCTATTAATCTGAAGAACCTTATGTTAATTATTCAGAAAAGAGACCAAGGTCTAGTCTTCTATGCCGATCAATGTCTGCCACAACAGGTCCCTCAAGCACTTTATACGACCTCTCTCGGTACGCGGTCTCAAATCTAAATAACTAACCTTTATTAATTTGACTAGATTCAAATGTGAGAGACTATAGGTATATGCATTCTCATTAGGATTTGGACCTAATTACCGACACAAGCAATCTAAGTCTAGGGGCTCCATACACACAAAACAAATAAAAAGAAACCCAAAAAACTCAAAACAGCGGGAATCAATATAAAAGAAGGCGGTAAAGCAAGGAAAACTACAACGAGACCCCCAAGTGAACAGACACCCAGGAACTGGACCTCGTTGTGAAGAGTAGTGTCCCAGTCTTAATTATTACAACTTATAAATAAATAACTCTCTCTCACCAATAAATAATTAAATCTAAATGAATTATATGCTAAAGTGTTTCTCCTTGCTTCATTTGTCGCCTCTCCAACTGGTTAGAAGGTGAAAACCAGTCTCCACCAAGCTTGGCTACATCAATCTCCTAAGAAACTGTCCTAGCATAGCAGGCCCTCGCAACAAAGTCACAAGGAGATATACGTTAGCAAATATAATCAAATATTTTAATCCAAATAAGATATATATATAAAGAATAATTGAATGAATATGTGCAAGCAAAATAAATCACTAATCACATCAATGAATCAATCAATAAGTAGATTGATTGTACAAAATAAATGACAAAATAGGCTACGTACATTGCTCCCCAGCAACGACGCCATTTGATGAGAGGAATCTTGCGAGGATTGTAAGAATTCATAAGGAGAAACCGCGGTCGATGCATTGACCACTCACAAAACCCCAATCAATCAACAATCAACCCACGAATAAATAGAACAATAAAGAGAACAAATTGTGAGCTAAAATTTATTATTCTCTCCAAAGCATAAGTATAGCAAGAAAGAATGTAGATGTCGAATCACAGAGAGCAAAAATGGTAGCCAACGATTATTATTAATTAAAGTGTATTATGTACAAGCATATACTTCATTCTAGATTTTTGTGGGTTTTTAATTTTATATAACTTATATATTTTTTGTTTTCATTTTTTTGTTTTTGGATTTATAATTTCACATTTTCTTTTTATATTTGTTTTTCTTTTTCTTCTTAATAGATTATATAATATATAAGCCTATATATGCCATAATAGATAATATAGATAGAATATAACTAAAATAATTAAAAATTATAGAATTAAATATTTTTAGGTTTTAAATAATTTTTTTGTTTTCGTGATTTTTTGAAATTTTCGCTAATTTTTATGGATTTTTAAAATCATGAAAATCCCAAATCAAGGATTAAATAATATGCTGAAATTGAAAAGAAGATTAAAAATAACAAAAGGTATCAAAATTCTTTAAATCAATTTTAATAGGTAGATAATCATATAAACCATAGGAAATAGAAAAACATATTTTTGGATTTTTTTGGTGATTTTCTTATTTTTGTAAAGGATTTTGAAACTTTTTGATTTTTAGTCCTTTTATTCTTCTATTTTTAGGGATTTTTGTTCTGAAGTTACTACATGCTAAAATAAATAGCTTTTTTATTTAGGGACTTTTTTTAAATGTTTTTTATTTTTTGGTATTTTATAATACAAACATGAACAAAAACTATGCTCATTTCATTTTTAATAAATAGTTAAAATGTCAAAAATGCTAAACTAAAATTAATGCTAAAAAATACACATTAGCAGGCATCTAACCCTCTTTTTGCACAATTTTTAGAGCATGGATGCTATTTTTAATAAATGAAATTCAAGCACCAAAAATACATATACTAGAAAGGGCATAACTGCAAATAAAATAAATATCAGGGGCTCAAGTGTATTTTCCCAAAAATAAACAATGTATATTAGATTATATTAGACCAAATGTAAATACAAAAAGGAACAAGGGCATCCTTGCAATTTGACCACCTCACGTGGGACAACACATGAGGTGACCTAGCATGGTCTTAAGTGTAATATGTAGGAAGTATAGAGGTCAGCATGCAATTTTACCATTTTCCTTACAAAGAATATTTTATTTACAAGAATAATGATTAAATGCAAAAATAAATGGGCTTAAGTGTGTAAATTACCCCAAATAGGTGTGCGATCCGGCGATGCGATGTTCCTCACTTATCCATGTGGACGGCTCCGATTTTCTGATGATGCTTCGTGACAAGTGGCGTTCCCCCGAAGGTCAGAGAGTGGCTCACAGAGGAAGAGGTGCACCCACGATAGCCTCGCCGACTGCCCTTCTTCCTGAGAACCATCTCAGTTATAAGAGTTGTTTCCTTCTTGTTTTAGGTAGCTTTAATCCTCACATTTACTTTCCCGTATTTATTTTCAAGTATTAATTATTGACTAAGCGTAAATCAGCTAGGACCCCTCGCTGGAGCTCTCGAACTCTAGCATGTTTCCATCGTGATTTGGTTTGTCCCCGATCACCTAGCCACCTCAGTATCTTTCCCTTGCGCCTTCTCCACCTCCCGAATCCATTTGATCAACTGAGACCCTAGTGGTTTTGCGAATCAAGGTTTCCCTCTGCCGCCTCATCGGAAACCTCACCGCCACCTTCATCCAATGGTAGGGGGTTTGGACGATGATGATTATAACTTTTTAGTGTGAGGCATTTGCAAAAGGTAGTGCTTAAATTTATGTCCCGAGAGTTTATAAAGGAATCACATTGGTAAGGAGGGACATTGATATTTGGTGTGGCCCTTTTGAAGGCAATGAAAGTAGTTGTCACATTTGGTGAGAGATGAGGCACTCGATGGGGAAGAGGTGTTGTCCCGACTGATGTCTGGAGGTAATCATTTCCATGTGGAGGTATCGAAGCGACCCTAAACGTCAAGTCAGAAGGTGCTGGGATCAAAATGACATTTAGATTACTCGAGGACGGTTAGGTATCCCTAGAGATTGCCGACACTAAATTTGTAAAATTTCGGGGAAGATATGCTAACGCCGAGAAGTTTCCCATACAGGGAAGAATCGAAGGGTGGCTCATAAGTCATTTTCAAGATTTTTTTAGGGGGTATTTGGAATTTTCCTAAAAATGTTCCTGTCCATTTGCTTAAGCACAAGATTTTTTGACGTCTGACTTGGGTTTGAGAAGTCAAATAAAGGATTGCAGTGGTTCAAAATTTTTCCAAGAAGCTTATATTCAATATTAATTTTGGTTTCACGCTCTTTTGAATTATGAGTGCTTTTCACAGTCAAGGATTTAAGGGTATGTCCTAGGAATGATGCATATATTATGGCGTTTGATGTAACCAATAAGAAATAGTCTAATGTTGGCCGAGTAGGAGGAGGAGAGCGACATGCCCAAAGACAGGTGAGGCTTTTTGTTTTGTCTTTGTGCCATTTACAACGAAGATAGAACTTACTGTGGAGAGAGAAGAAAGGGAAAAGAAGGAGAGAACCTTAGGAGGAGAGGGAGAGAGCCTTGACCTTATTCAGAGGGAAGGGGATCTCCATGGGTACATCACGATGGTACAATCTGTCTCGGCCCAATCAGAATACTTGAAAATTGCCTTTTTTTTATTTTTTTTTCAATTTATAAAAAACATCACAATAACGGAAATCACATTCAATATTTACATGGGTATATATATTAACCATGCAAACAGTAATTGTATATGGGGTTTTATCAGTTGTGCCTCTCTAAGATATTATAATATCACTTATGTACCTCCTTTTTTAAAATTATCAGTTGTGTCCCCAACTTCTTATAGTTTTATCACTTGTGCCCCACACGTTAGTAGTCGTTCATCTCCCACTCAAACGGACGTTAACATTAGGGACACAAGCGGAAATAAATTAGAAAAAAGCCTGAGAGGTCTTTCTCAACACTCCCCACCCTCTCCCTCCTCCCTCCCCTCCTCCTCCCAAGACCAGCCTTCTCCTCCCGCCCCTCCTTATCCCCCCAGGCAACATCCTCCTACTGCTCGATCTCCTCCATAAGCCAACCTCCTCCTCCCTCCCCTCATCCTCCTCCCCATGCCGATCTCCTCCACCCTAGCCGACCTCCTCCTCCACCTCCCCTCCTACTCTGCCCCCAGCCTCCCCCTACTCTGCCCCCTCCTCCTCCCCTGGCCTCCCTCACTCCTCCGCCCTAGCCTCCCCCTCCTCATCCACATCATCTCCTTTTCCCCCATCCTCCCCACTCCTTTGCCTCCCCTCTCCTCCACACCTAGCCTCCCCCCTCCTCTGCCTCTCCCTCTCCTCTGTTCCCAGCCTCCCACCTCTTCTGCCCCATCCTCTCCTTCGCCCCTAGCCTCTCCCCTCCTCTTCCACATCCTCTCCTAGACTCCCCCCTCTCCTGCGTCCCCAACCTCCCCAGGTCAACCTCCTCCTTCCCGTCCCATCCTCCGCCCCATCAGGTATTATAAGAATTCCTCATCCACTGCTTCTTGTATCTTCTTCTTCATCACCGCTTTCATGATCCCCTTCCCCTAATGCACTCTTGATAGCATGTACCTGAGCTCCACCATCATCGTAGGAGGCCCACATGTAGAAGGCATAGAGGTCAGAGGGGTCAAAGGGGTGAAGGAGGAGGTGGGGTCTTTTCTTTCAGATATGACTCTCTTATCTACAACATGATTTGATTAAACCTTGATTAAGTTCAACTTATTGACGGCCAAAGTAACATAGGGTAAAATTGCTAGAAAGACAAGAAGTCGGGGGCATAACTTATATTCCCAAAATGGGAAGGGCATAACTAGTATTGCAATATCTCGGAGGGGAATCATGATGAATCTACATTTCATCATCTTTATTCTATCATTTTGGCTTAAAAAACCCAAGCAAATGCGTGTAAATACCCTTAATTAGAGCATCTTGCATTCATGAATGTGCATGTAAATAGTGTATAAAATACTGTAATTAATGCCAAAATTATAGAATAAATAAAAGAAAAGAAAAGAAAAAGAATAAAATATTGTAAATATTTTATGACCCAAAACCTTAAGACCTAGACATCTCGATGAATAGGTCGACAAGGAATAAAGTAGGGGGAGATAAGGGTCAAATTACCAATAGAGATACCTTTTATTTTATTCATTCTTTATTCATTTTGGGACCTATTTTTGGTTCCACTTTTTATACTTCAAATGAAGAAACTTTGAACATGAAAGTTGTAGTTAATTTAATAGATAAAAATATAAAAATGATTTCACTGAAAAATAATGTATAGATAAAAAGTTATGATCTGAATAAAAATCCAGAATCCCAAGTTCCCAGACCTGTATCTCACAAATGAAAACTCCAAATGCATCAACTCACCTTTAATTGTATATAACTAAAAATAAGCTATATTAATGGCGGTGGTTTCACATTTGGCGGAGCTACGGTTTGGAAGTTGAGTTTTAGACCCCTATTGTATACTCGTACAGATTAAAATATTCATTTTATTATTTATCCATTATTTTTATTATTTTTTATTTTTATAATTTTGTAAATATTACTTATAATATAGTTGTACATTAAAATTAGAATAAAAACATAAAGTAAACATGAAATAAAAATACTTGTATATAACTTACATAGGTATAATACCTATATATATACCTATATAATACATACTTATATTTTATTAAATGTACAGAACACATCAAAAAAATAAAATAAAAAGATTTTTAAGTGTATAAAAATACTTTATAAATTTATAAAATAATAAACAAAAATAAATAAATTAAATTCACAAAAAAAATAAAATAATAAAATATATAGATAATATACCTATAAAGGGTATAAAAGGTAACTTATAAAATCATACCTCATAAAAATAATTAAAAATCACCATAAAATAATTTAGAAAATAACAAACATTTTTCATTTAATAATAAAAAATTAAATATTTCGTTTTCTATTTTTTATTGAATTTACAAGGATTTTTCCAAGGCATTTTCTGGTTGGTCCACGTGGACCAACCAGAGAGCTCCGTTGGTTGACCTCGGTCAACTCTCTGACCAAGGTCTGGACCTTGTCATACCTGTGTTGTTGACCATCTTCAACGATTTTTCGAGGCTCACACTTGCGCCATTTCATGATACTTCCTTCTTGACTTTTCACCCCCATCAATCGAGGATACACGCCCAAGGTCTATCTTGGGGCGTGGATCAGCGATTCTCCTGCTGCGCCTCGTTCTTCGTACCCATTCGACAACCCTTCAAAACACAACCCCCATCTTCCTTTTTGATTTTGAACCCCATTTCATCCCGATTTTTCCCCCTTTGGCTCGCGTTGGATACCTGGAGGTGACAGCTCTAGTGTCAGCCCTTCAAGGAGGAGAAGCGTCGTGGATTTGGGCGAGTTCTACACCTCCAGCGAGCCCTGCCGTTAAGGTACTCTCGACCTCAGGCCCAGTCGTTTGAGGTGCTTATTTCTCTCTTTTTCTTTGCTTCTTTTATTCAGCATAGTCGTAGGAATCCATAGCCACTTTCATCCCCGTCATCCATTCATCGATTCGCTCAATCGATATCCTCGCCGGAGCTTGCTCCGGCCAGGCTTCACATTCGACGTTCTCCGCTTCCATTCGCTTCGCTAATCGTCGAGGCATTTTTCCCTCGACGGTGATACCCCTTTTTGCAGGTCAGGAGTCAAAGAAGAGCTTGGGCGCTCGTTTTGAGCACTCACCGGAGGCACCTGGAGTCCCCAAGCTCCGCCGTCACCGTGCGAGAGCTCCGGCCATCGCCGGACCTTTTTGGAGCTGCCAACATCTAGAGGAGGACCGCAGGAGCTCGTCGGCCGATTTTGAGAACTTCCGATGCCACAGAGGAGGAGGAGCAAGGCCGGGGAAGTTCGTCGGCAAGGGCCTTCTTCCCTGTTCTTCGTCTTCACATTTCAGTCGTCCGATCAAGGGCGCCTTCTAGATGTAGCAGCAACCGTTAGATCTTGGCCACACCACACTGTCTGATCCTCAGCCCATATCTAATCGTGGCCCTCCATCGCTGAAGCGGTATCGGGCGACGTGTGCGGACACGTGTCAAGTGGGAGACTTCCCACCGTTGGATCGCGCCCGAGTGGGGTATTTTGCATCCTTACCCTGCGCATTTTTGTATTTACTAGTTAGCCCATTAACTTTCAGTGGTAGTTTAAAAATTTTTGTAATAATTATATATAGACCCCCGAACTTCTACTATTTGCACTTTAGTCCTGGCCCCGTCACCTCGCATGCATGTGCGCGTGAGGTGAAGGGCATTTTGCAGGGACCTCCCTTAGGGTTTTCTTATTGTACTCTAGTCTAGAAACTTTCATATGCAGTGTAATATTTTGTGGATTATTTGCATGATAGCCCCTGGTGTTTTGTAATATTGCATCCATACCTGTGTCAGGCGCGTGCGTACGTACGTGGGGCTTGGCGTTTTTCTAAGAGTACCCTTGCGGGTTTTGACTTTGAAATTTGGTCCATTAATTTGTCGATTCAGTATTATATTTTGTGCAAAAATTGCACTTAGGCCCTGGAACTTTTGTCTAATTACATTTATAACCCTACTAGTGTAATTTTTCTTTTTATTTCTTTTAATTATTGCATGCATTTCTAAAACCCCAAAAATTCCCAAAAAAATTCTCATAGGCTTCTAGTTGCTTGCTTATTCACGCTATATTTTTGCATTTCACTTTTATTGCATATTAATATTAATTAAAACTCAAAAACATGCATTTTAGCTATTGTTTGCATTAGAAAATACCAAAAAAAATCAAATCTTTTTGAAAAATTTCAAAATAATCTCCTCAGGTCGATCTTATTATCTTTTAATTACTATCCAAAAATCATTAAAAATTTCAAAACAAAAACTTTAAAAATTAGAAAACCTCTTAAAACTTCATAAAAATCTAAAAAATCCTAAGATATTCCTAAAAATGCAAACTCAAGTCCTGTAGTTTCTCTATTTTATTGTCTTTATTTTAAAATTAATTTGAGGAATTTTGGGTACTGTTTAGTATTTTACATCCTCATTTTAATCTTGGCTAGTAGCTAATTCACTGTTTTCTTGTATTTTTACTTTTAAAAATACCAAAAACATTCAGAAAAATTCCCAAAAATCACAAAAACAATATAAAATTATAAAAAGACCAAAAACATTTTATTTCCTAATTTTTGACTATTTTTCTCTATTTTTATTAATACCTTATCCCATCTTTTCTTATATTATATATATTCTAGTTATTGAAAAAGAAAATTAAAAAAATATAAAATATAAAAAGAAAATATAAAATCAGAAAATTAAAAAAAAAATACAAAATTAAAAAAAATTAAATAAAAAAATTAAAAATTAAAAACCCACACAAATATAACATACTTGTAGACACTTGATCACATATCACTCACACACACACACACACACACACACAATTTGCTTGATCTATCCTGCTTGCTCCCTGTGTTCGACACTCTACATACTTGCACTATACACATTTCTTGTAGAGTTAAAATAAATTTGACTCCACATTTGCTTCTCATTGTTTGATTGATGGAATTGTGAGTTCATTGTTGACTTTAGTTCTGATTTCTGCGTGGTCGACGCATCGACTGAGTTCTCGCCTTGTGTGGAACTTAAGACCACCGAATTCCCGCTAAATCGAATGGCACCGTTGCCGGGGAGCAACAACATATAGATCTTGTATTTGATTGATTGTGTTTTATTGTTTACATTATTGCTCTATTTGATCTCTCTAGTTTTGATACACTTTATTGAGCTATCTGACCATTTTCTTTCTTGTCTTCTTATGAGGGACCGCAGATCAAGGAGGATCGCCTAGGAGATCCGGTGCAACCTTGGGAGGCGGAATCGACTAGTCTAGCCTAGCTGGCAGGAGAAAGGAGGAGTTGAGAGAGATAGTTAGATGGTAATTTATTTTTGTGAGAGAGAGATCATTCATTATTAATTTGTAATAATACAAGTACCCTGGACACTTCGGACACTCGGGCCTAATTTCAAGGTGTTTGTACACCTGCGGTCTCACCGCGGTTTTCATCGTGTTTTTACCGCTGTCATTTTCCGGTTTTGTTTTATTTTCCCTTTCTTTTGTGGAATGAGCCCTTAGCTTTTAGGCTTTTCTTGATCGAGTAAATTAGGTCCAAACACCCTAATAACCATTGCATGTACCTATAGCGTGTTTTTGAACTTAGTTTAAATTAAACAGTCGCTTCACCATCTTCGAGCTGTCGCGCCGCGAGCCCACCCTGCCAAGCGCTGCTCCTGAACTCGATTTGTCGAGAGGAGGAGGGGTGAGCCTAGACCGGACTCTTGGATTGAGGATCGGTGACCGACTTGTGGTTCTTCACGCTAGCAATTTCCTGCTTGGACGATTTCCGTGTGCATATCGACATATAGCTTATGTTTACAAATTCCTGTTTTGCATCCCGCATGGAGAGACCTGGGAGGCGCTGTAAGTCTTCTATCTTTGCATTCATCATTTAGGCACAAAGGTGAGATTTCCATCTTGGTGCCGCCTTGCATAGCTTTTCCGACTCTTCTCCCTCTATTTTTGGATAAAGTAGGAATCAAGAAAATACAAAAACATTATGTGCTTGTTTGAATTGACTCAAAGCAAGTGATAATACCAAAAAAATTAAAAAAGGGTCTGCTAAAGAAAATTTGATCTAAATAAAATTGGTTAATTGGATTCATTGCTTGTGATGAGTAATACCCTCACTTGTATTCAGGTTACATGGGAAGGTCTCCTTCCAAGTGAGCAGAGTGGCTACGTAAGGATTAGAGCCCAAAACCCAGTCTGTGGCTACCTTGTGTATCGCCTGGATTTTCAAAGTATTGACCCTACTATCGTACATAGACGAGTAGGGCTTGGTCGCTATTGATGACCCTCTATTGTGTGGAGCATCGACCTTGTCCGAAGTATCGAGCATAGGCCATGCCTTCACGGGTGTGTCTGTCTCATCGTCTTGCGTCCGAGTAGGGTCTTGCACGCTCACGGGTGATTCTGTTGCGAGCGAGATCCGAGGTATCGGTTTTGCCTATCGGCTTCCTCCCTCTTTTCTTTGGCTGAGTAGGGATCCAGGAAGGGTTACAAGGACTTTAAAAAGCGCATGCTACAGGTTACACAGGAGGAGGACAAGTACGGGAATACTTTTCCGGCAGTACTCTCTCTCCTATAGGCGTAGCGCTCTAAGGACTCGTTAAAAGATAATTGCCCGAATTCAAGCTAAAAACCACAAAGATAAAAGCCGAACCTTCACCGCTTCACGCGTTGAGTTGGTGAACCCCTTGTTTTGTGTTTGATTTGCTAGTTGAATTTATGTCAAGATCAAAAACACCGCACAATTGTGCGCAATTTAGCTTCCCTTCCTTTCTTCTTCATTTCTAAACCTTGCTCTTCTCAATAATCACGATGATGGGAAGGAGGTCTCTTAGGCCGACTTTGGCGGCACCGTTATCCAGCACTCCTCCCTATTCATCTAGGACAACCTCGGGGAGTCCAGACCCACTATCCGAGCCTGAGTTCACTTCCACCCTGTTCCCCCTCGACCACCCTTCTCCTTCCATCAGTCCAAGAGTTTCAGAGTTTAGTGCATCACAGAGCTCAGATCATTTGACGGCACCTGAGATGGGTTCTTTTGCCTTTTCAGAGAATCCAGCCTTGGCAGACAGAGGAGAACACCCAGATGAGCATGAACACCCTCCATTCTTATATGACCAAGCTACCATCAACAACTCATTTTTAGCTTCCCTGGAGACAATGCAGAGGCAAATCAGAGACCAGGGAGCATTCATGGGTGACCTCATGAGGGAGATCGTGCAGATGCGAGAAGGACGTGAAGACAGACCTGGGGGCGGTGGAGGTGACATACCAGTAGTAGCAGGCGAGGGAGGAGAACCGAATCAGGAGCGGCCGCCACAGACAATTATGAGAGAGTTGCACAATCCAGCCACATCCCTCACTCATCGATGGATCCGACTCCCTCCCATCCATGGAGACTTCGAGCTTCACCCACACACTATTCAGCTACTTCCTAAATTTCATGGGCTGGAGACCGAAGAGCCACACCTCCATCTGCAAGAATTTGAAATGATATGCAGTACCATTCATGACAGGCTGGTGACTGAGGACACCATCAAGATGATAGCCTTCCCATTCTCTTTAGTTGACAGAGCCGCTTATTGGCTGAAACATTTGGGGAGGTTCGTCGACACTTGGGCAGAACTCCGGACCGCATACTTGAATAAGTATTATCCGCTCGGACGAACTAACGCAGCATGAGCTATGATCAGCAACTTCACAATGATCCTGAATGAACAATTCCATGAGGCTTGGGATCGCTTCAGAGAGCTCATCGACCGTTGTCCACATCATGACATATCCAAGCCCAACTTAGTTCAGAGTTTCTTCTGTGGGCTGACACCGAAGCTGCAAGAGCTTGTAAATGCCTCTTGTGGTGGGTCCTATTTCTCCAAGGGTGAAGACAATGTTTGGGCTATCAATGAAGGGATGGCAGAGAACTCGACAGTCATGGCCCAAGCCCGAGTCTACACATAACCAAAACTTCCATCACAGGCAATTGGATTTCATAGGATCGCCCGCATCGATGCCGGTCCCCATATTCCGTCGGTAGCCGCAGCCCAAGCCGAATCAGCCACAACCGACATGGGCATCATTAGTGAGAAGTTGGACCGTCTCGAGATCCTCAAGAAGAAGCAGATGCAAGGACTGGCCCAGATGGACCAGATAACCAAGACCATGAGTGACCTGAAGACGCAGATTCTTTGCGTCCAGGAGGCACAAACATCTATTCAGCAGCCTCCCAGGTCACGAGTTGATCCCAGCAGTAGCAGCTCAACCCAGCCCTCTACCTCATACCGCTAGGTCAACCACATTCAAGAAGAGACGGTCCTGCTGCTACAGTACTACCCATCACAGACGCCATCTCAGGACACTCAGATGGTGTTCTATCAGCCTGATCAGCCACTGGCAGTTCTACCTCCACCATCCTTCGAGCAGGAGCCATTGATGGAAGTCAATGGGATTTGGTACGACCGGTACCCACAACAGCCCGGGATTCATCGTGATCACCCCAGATTCCGTTGGACTACTGGTGGCACCACCTCCTAGCAGCAGTCTCCCGCTCAGGGCCATCAGAACAGCCAGCAGCCGCAGCAGCCCCAATATGCCCAACAATAGTACCAGCATGGTCCTCGTCCCGCCTATCAGGGACAGCAGTGGAGGCAGCGTCAGCAGCCTCAACAGACATACCCCCAGCCTCGTGAGCACTTCTCCCCCAGCAGCAACCTCATTTCCAGCAAGGGAATACTTCCGGTTCTCAGGCACCTGCCTTCGAGAACCCAGCACTATATGACCTCGCCCGATTGCTTTCTGAACATCGAGCATCCATCCGGCAGGAATTAGATGAGTTCCGGCAGGAAATGAGGGATATCATCAAAGGTAAAGCCGCCATACCTGCACAGATAGAACCCAATCTGAACAATCTCAAAAGGAAGTCTGAGCAGGTACAGTTCACAGAGGATGCCTCTCCTAGTGATTATTTGAGTGACATGTCTTCTTTATCTGATGTTGATTTTGTGACTACTAGGAGCGGTAGGATGCCAGCCGACGGCGCCTCATCTGAGCGACAGCTGATGAGGCTAAAAATCGGTTTCGCGGCTTCTTTTAAAAGAAGAAAGTTGTCGGTTGTAGCAGAAGCCGCGAAACAAATGAATTTCGATCTTTAGACCTATCAAACAAATTTACGGTAACCAGGCAAGTGTTCCTGGGTCGAACTCAAGGAGGCAGAATATATTCCCTAATTTTTCTTCTCGTAATTTTATTTTAATTCTTCTCTAAGTCTGAGCGCTTCTCTTTTTGGATTTTTAATTTTTGTTATTTTTATTTGATTTTATTCTTTTCAAATTTTTATTTAATTTTCAAAAAGGGATATTTTTCCAAAGATTTATTTATTATACAGTAGGTGGATAGAATATAGGTGATACCATATAGTATAGGTGAACGAGGTTCGAGCCGCGTACTCGAACTACACAAGAAAACCAAACAAAACAAAGCGGTTTTCGAGAAAATCAAAACACGTCAAAAACTCGTCGAAAATCCACGAAAACTTTATACTAGGTAGCTGGGGTAGTTGTGTAACTACCCTCCAAGAATCGTCGAAATCCGAGATCAAGAGAGCAAGATACAGCCCCTACAGCCCAGGGGCATAAGCGTGAAAAAAAAACTAATTAAAATGTTCTCAAATGGGTCCTTGAGGACTGTTCTCCAACAAAAGTACAAGAATTCTTACATTTAGGTCCCTGCGGAGGGACCTATTTGTAATTATTGAAAATTTGGAAGGCGGGTTGCAATTCTGATCTCTGGCTGGGCTTATGATGCAATTGTTCTACCGGTTCGGCTTGAACGGCCAAGATTAAGACGTGCGCGCTGCGATCTGACGGCTCTCACGCGGACACGTGGCGCAAGATTGTGCGCCCCTTGTTCTTGAAGCAGTTAGAGCTCCTGGCAGACGCGGCGTCTTCTCCGATTTCTTCCGGCCGACTGGCGGCGACTTTGGCTCTCCGGCGGGGCCAGAGGGGTGGCTCCTCCACCCCTCGAGCTCGCCCGCGGTAGGGATGTGGCTGGCGACGCTTCAAGCGACGGTGGAGTGATGATGAAGATGGTGGTTTCGGCACTGGTGGCTTGATGCTGCTCTGAGGTCCGGTCTTCAAATTTGATTCTGACGGAGTTGATAGCCTTCTAGATCTAACTAACTGCTCCCCGATGATCTTGAACCTACAGTTGACAAGAATCTATGCTCGATTCTCGTGGAATCGGCCGAGATGTTAAGAAATCAAGCCCCAAAGTTTGAAGAAAAGCGTAAACTTCCAGCCAAATGACCAAACTGCGAAGAAGACGGTGGTTTGCGAATCGATTGGAATCGAATGGAACGTGAATCGAATGAATCTTTTATAGTGCGTGAAAGATAGATGATTAGGCTAATGAAAGACGTGATTAGCCATGCTAATCATGGCTCGGCTATCGAGAAATGAAATTGCAAAGATGGACAAATAGGTCTGGGGATTTCCAAGTGTTTTACCTAGAATGAAGTGCTCGACGGACGACCTTGGCCGGAGCTATACGCAGCACGCGGCGGCGATGCAAGGTTGACGATGACCTTGGAACCTCCTCCGATGTACCCTCCTCCACGCGAGCGCCTTCGAGCGGAGCTGTCACCTCCTGAGCGAGCTGGGCGAGGAGAAGAAGATGGGGGTGCGGGCAACTGGAGCTGGGAATCTTGGGTTGTTGGAGAGTTGGTTTGTTAATGGCGAACTTGGGTGGCTTATATAGAGCAGATACTTGGGCCCCAAGGTGAGATCAAGGGCTGGCGAGTTAGCTGGTTGTTAGGAGGAAGGAATGAAGGGTCGAGATCGGTCGGAGGGGTTAGAGGTTGAGCGGGAAAAATGGCCAAAGTTGGCTGGTCGAGCAGGTCCGGCGAAACAGCTTCTTGGAGGAGAAAGCTCCAGGTGCTGATACGTGTCAGCACCTGGTTCGCCCAGTCCAGATAAATGCTTATAAATTAAATAGAAAATAGATAATTACATTATTTAAAGTAGGTATAAATACAAGAAAGTTAAATAATTTTATTTTCTAAATTATAGTATAATTACTTTTAATAAATAATAACTATTATTTAAAAATATAAATATTTTATTAATAAATATGTATTTATAAATAGGTTTTGAATTTTTAATTTAATAAATAATTAAGTAAAAATTAATTTTATATTTTCTTAATTATTAGGGTATTAAATAAGACTTGTACAAATTTTTATGGATTTTTATGAATTAATTTATATATTTTAATAAATAGAGTAAGTAGCTATATAGGTCAATTATACCTTTATTTTAAGGTATTTGATTTTATAAAAATAATAAATAGTTTCCAAAAATTATGAAATAATTTATGGTGAATCTACAAGATCATGAAATAATTTAAAAATTATAAAATTAAGAAAATAATAAATAAGGTGTGTTACATAAAATAAATAGCCCAGAAACCCCTTTGTCTTTTGGTCCCAAAACCGACTTTTTGCAAACGGACTCCGAATTCAATGAAACGACCTTTATTAATTAGATAATATTATTTTATGAACTTTAAAGTAGAGTGAAATTGGAGTTCGTATGAGGAAGTTATGATGTTCGGAAGTTGAGATTTTGACAATTTGTAAGCTGGATTTCTTGGTATATTTACAGGGTAATATTTTTAAATTATTTTATATTTTTATTTACATTTTTTGAATAATTAGGAGAAAGATTTGGTGAAGAATAAGTTAAGATGAAATAATTAAAATTCTTTGAGGTTTTGTATTTATTTATAAATAGTGAAAGGTGTATATACATGAGTTAGATTATTTTTATTTGGTTTTCTTTCCTTATCTCCCCCTACTTATTGGTTTGTCGACCAATCCATGCTGACTTGGTCTCGGGGGTTGGGCTATAAATATATCTTACAGTTATATTTATAGTTTAATTCATATTACATATATATACATATATTCCATATGCCTTTATCTTTCTTTTTCTGATTCTTTATTTATTTACATGAATTTTAGTGGTTAAAAGTGAATATTTACACATGAATGGAGTTTTGTTAAAGTATGAAAATTAGTGAGTATTTACATGTATTTGTTAAGGGTTTTAAGACAAAATGCGACAGAAAAGTTAATGAATCATGGATTCATCAACCCCCTATACTTAAACTTTGCTAGTCCCTTAGCAAACACTTATTTTGAAAAAGTAAGTGAAAAAGAAAGAAAGTTAGAATGAATTTGTTTTCCTAAACCAATTCATGAGAACAGACAAAGGACAGAGCTTGATCGGGCCTGAAACAAGCATTTTGTCGGAACCTTAACTAGGATTAGGATTTCATCCTCAACAGTCTTCAAGTTCCATAATCCTTACTCAAGATCACTTCATCGACTAGTTTAGACTCACTTATTCATATCGCAAACTCTATCATCCTTGAAATCAACTTGTACAGTGTGTGAATTGATTTAGCTCTTCCTGCTTAGAGAACCGAAGAAACCGTCAATCCCGGCTATATACTCCTATGACTTCCTCATCCCGCTACTCTTTCCTCGGGGTGGGAGGTATTCCCTTCTGAGTTCAGTTCTGCTATGTCCACAATCGAATATAGGGAGAAGTTAGAAGAATGAGAAAAGAAGTGGAGTGCGACTAGTGTAGACGCATCTCCTTGTGAAGCCCAGCCGGTGTAGCTGAGTCTCCACTAAGATGTGCAGGCATATTTGGTGGAAGCTTTGACCAGTTTGGTCTATTTGGTGGCTTCTGCTTTGCGTTGACTTTGTAATTTGCTTGCACTGCATTCATCTTTTGTGCCTCGACGGTTATAGAATCTTTTTAATCCGTCCTTTTTTTGAGGTCTTAGAAAAATTGTGTCAGCAGATCCTTCCCTCATCCGAAGCAACTATCGCAACCCCAATCTCTCCCGTCTTTAGACGTCAATGCCGCAAAGATAAGGATAGGAATGCACTACCAAGGTGTACTGTCCTTCGGAACTCCATGCGAGTTGAGCTAAGTGCAGAGTGCATGTGTTCAAAGTTGGTTCACTGGTGAAGAGTTGTACGGATGACTCCAAATGGTCTACTTAAGCTCAGATGACTTGATTTCCCGAATATGGTCTTACGGAACCCAAAGATTTTAAGTCACCAGACCTGAAGAGTCTAAATTCCAGTTCCTAATCAGGCTCCTTACAATGAGAGTTAAAGGCCGTAATCAAGCTTCATCCTTCAGACTAGACTCAGTCCTTAGTTCCGGAAATCAAACTTATTCTGAAAAATGCGAATGCAAATGCAACCATGTTTTTGTGAAGTCTATTTTCTGGATTTTACTCATTTTTTATGAATTTTAAGGATTTTGTAATTTTTACAAATTTTAGGACTTTGTATTTTTTATGGATTTTATTATTTTTATAAACAAGGTTTTATTTACAAATTTTACAAGATAAATTTTGTTTAAGTTAAATGTGTAATGTATTTTACAAATTTTATCTACAAAGTATTTACAAAGGTTGAATGATTTTTATACATGTTTTATTAAATAAATTTTTAAATAAGTATTATACAGATTTTAAGTACAAATTTTTAATTACAAATTTTTAATTACAAGTTTTAATTACAAATTTTAAGCATGTTTTACTTACTTATCAGGATTTTATAAATAAAAGAGTGGATTTTAAAATAACACGTACCCACTTTTTATGGATTTTATAGGTATAGAAAATACATAAAAGTACGAGTTATGGCCGAAAGTATATATACAATATATACGCACCCCCCTATACTTAGCTTGAGCTATGTCCTCATAGCGTCAAAAGAGAAAAAGGAGGGCATAACTCGTGCTAAGTAAAAGTGAGTGAAAAAGGGATATCGATGACAAGTCAGTCAACCCCCCCTATACTTACGATCAGGTCATCGTAAGTATTATGGGAGAGTAAAAACGGGATGACTGAATGAAAAGGATAAATAACGAAGAATTCAAAAGGAAAGAATACGAAATCATCGAAATCACTCGGTCCCCCCTATACTTAGGATAAGGCATCCTAAGTATAGAAAAGAATGTAGCCAAAAATTGGGGATCAGTGATTCGTGAAAAAGAATGGCTATACAAAAGAATTAGTACAAAAATAAAACGTAAATCAGCGGGCAATCAGTCCCCCCTATACTTAGGATCTGGTATCCTAAGCATAGAAGATGAGCAAAAGCGGGGACGATTGTGGTCTATGAAGAATATACAAGTGTTGTGAATCTCCAGAATGGCTCAAAAGAATTTGTACAGGGAGAGGTGAAGGAATGATCATGATTCCTGTACAAAATAGATCACTTCAGTACGGTCCAGATGATCAGTAGTCTCTACGAAATGCTTCAGCATCTGCTCGTTAACCACGAACGGTTCTGCACCAGGTGACACATCTGATATTGCAATACTGTCATTGTCGTGCACCGTTCTGACTATGTACGGTCCTTCCCACTTGCTTTTCAATTTGCCGGGAAAAATTCTCAACCTTGCATTGAACAACCAGACTTTCTGCCCAGGGACAAAGCTCTTGTGTCGAATGTATCTGTCATGCCATTTCTTCACTTTGTCCTTATAGATCAGTGTGTTCTCGTATGCTTGATTGCGGATTTCTACCAGCTCATTCAGATCTATCTTCCTCTTGGCTCCTGCTTTCTGCATATCCATCAATATTTCTCGAATTGCCCACTCAGATTTGTGCATGATCTCTACGGGCAAGTGGCACGGCTTTCCATAAACTAGCCTGAATGGTGAAGTACCTAAGGGAGTTTTATATGCAGTACGATAAGCCCAAAGAACTTGGTCTAGAAGAAGTGACCAGTTCTTCCTATCAGGTCGTACTAACTTCTGGAGAATTGATTTTACCTCCCTATTTGAGACTTCGGCCATGCCATTCGTCTGTGGGTGATAAGGAGAAGCTACTCTGTGATCGATGCTGTACTGTTTCACTAGCTTCTTCACCTCCTTATTAATGAAATGGCTACCCCCATCAGAGATAAGAATACGAGGGATTCCGAACCGCGAAATGATGTGTTCCCTTAGGAACTTGCAAACGGTCTTACTGTCTGCGGTTCGTGCGGGTATAGCCTCCACCCATCTGCTAACATAATCTACAGCGAGAAGGATGTACTCAAAGCCGCTGCTAGAAGGGAACGGTCCCATAAAATCTATACCCCATGCGTCAAAAATCTCGCAGATAATGACGGGTCGCATCGGCATTGCATCTCTGGCACTGATTGTCCCTACAGCTTTCTGACAATCTGGGCAACTCTTTACGAATGTGCAAGCATCTCTGGTAAAAGTTGGCCACCATAATCCGCTCTGTAGTACCTTCTGCGCCGTCCTCTTCCCTGAATGATGTCCTCCTGATTCTAAAGAATGACACAAAGTGAGGACACTATTATATTCCTCCTGAGGAATACATCGCCTGTAAACGCAATCCGATCCTTCGCGAAAAAGAATCGGATCCTCCCAATGGTAGTATCGTGACTCAGAAACGAGTTTCTCAACTCTGTTCTTCGGCCAACCTTGAGGACTTTTCTGTGTGACCAGAAAGTTCACTATATCTGCATACCACGGAAGTTCTGTAACCGCAAAGATGCTCTCGTCTGGAAATCTCTCTGCGATCTCTGGCGTGTATTCATCTGAAAGCTGATTTGACTGTAATCGGGAGAGGTGATCAGCTACCACATTCTTTACTCCAGGTTTATCCTTGATATCCAAATCAAATTCCTGAAGTAAAAGAATCCATCTAAGAAGGTGTGCCTTGGCATCCTTCTTTTCCATCAAAAATCTGATAGCTGAATGATCGGTGTAAACTGTGATCTTGGAGCCAAGTAAATAAGATCGAAACTTGTCTAATGCAAACACCACTGCCAACATCTCTTTTTCGATCACTGTATAATTTCTCTGAGCATCATCTAAAGTCTTGTTGGCATAGTGTATAGCTATGGGAAGTCCATTCCTCCTCTGCCCTAATACAGCCCCGACCGCAAAATCTGATGCATCCGTCATGATCTCGAAGAGTAGAGACCAATCAGGCGGTTGTAGAACAGGAGCACTGATTATCTTTTCCTTTAATGTGAGGAAGGCATAAAGACATTTGTCATTTAAAACGAACTCGATGTCTTTGCCTAATAATTCAGTTAACGGTCGGGCAATCTTGGAGAAGTCTTGAATAAACCGTCGATAAAAACCGACGTGTCCCAGAAATGACCGTAACTGTTTGATGTTGGATGGTGGCTCGAGTTTCTTGATGACGTCCACCTTGGCAGGGTCAACCTCCATGCCTCACTGGGAGATGACGTGCCCCAACACGATCCCGTGAGTAACCATAAAATGGCTCTTTTCCCATGACAGAACGAGATCTACCTCACAACACTTTTTCAAAACCTGGTCTAGGTGCGCTAAACAATCGTCAAATGACTCACCATAGACCGAAAAGTCATCCATAAAAACCTCTAGAAAATCACCGACCATGTCCGCAAAAATAGCAAGCATGCACCTCTGGGAGGTCGCGGGAGCATTGCACAATCCAAAGGGCATCCGTCTAAAGGCATACGTGCCAAACGGACAAGTGTAGGTGGTTTTCTCCTGGTCTTCCGGAGCAATTGATACCTGGTTGTATCCGGAGTAACCGTCAAGGAAACAGAAGTAACCCTTCCCTGCCAACCGTTCGATGACCTGGTCTATGAAAGGCAAAGGGAAGTGGTCCTTCTTCGTCGCGGTGTTAAGTTTCCTGTAATCAACACATACTCGCCACGACGTGGTTACTCTCTTTGGAATCTCCTCTCCACTCTCGTTTTTCACCATCTGAATTCCCGACTTCTTCGGGACAACATGTAATGGGCTAACCCATTCGGAGTTGGAGATAGGATAAATGAACCCTGCATCACACCATTTCGTGATCTCTTTCTTGACAACTTCTCATAAAACCGGATTCAGCCTACGCTGAAACTCTCTGGAGGGTTTGCTGTCATGATCGAGATAGATATGATGTGAACACAAAGCAGGATTAATCCCGCGGAGATCGGATACAGTCCACCCAATGGCCTTGCGGTTTCTTTCTAGAATCTCCATCAGACGAGATTCTTGATCATCAGTCAAAGTTGAGCTGATAATGACCGGAAACTGTTGGTGTGGACCCGCAAGGAAGGCATATTTCATGTTTGGTGGCAAAGTCTTAAGTTCTGGCAAGGTAGTCTCTGGATCTGCTGCAACATCATCTATATCTGTATGGGTTTCTGTGTCGGTAGGGGATGTGTCTGCATTCTGATTATTCACCATCTCAATGTGCTCTAAAGTCGGATTACAGAAGATGTTCAAGACATCATCCGACTCCTCAGAATAATCAGAAGAGAATAGGTCAACTAGATAGAATTCTGATTCATCTGAGATGGAGGAATTGTGTATAGTCTTTGAATCTGAAAGATCTGCATTAATGTCCTCAAAAGTCTGATCCCTTTGCTCATCATCATCTAGACTAAAATATAAAGTCCCATCGGAAGAGTTACCTCCTAAAGTCTCGGACCCGTCTTCTGTCAAACAATCTTGGGTCTCTACCTGGGTTCTTTCGAGGTCGTCAAGGCGAACCTCATCCATGTAATCGCAGGAGGCTAAAGAACTCAGAAAATCTGAAGATGCATCACTGGAAGTGTTTGATTCTCTCGCCATCTCTATATGTACCTTTTCGCCCTCGGCACGAAAAGATACCTTCCCTGTATCATAATCGAAGAGAGCCTTTGCGGTCTCTAGAAAAGGCCTCCCGAGAATGATCGGGGTAAGGTGTAACTGTGCAGGGCAATTCATCTCTAGGACCGTAAAGTCAACGGGAAATTGCAGACCCTGCACGGTTACGATAATGTTCCTAAGTATACCCTTAGGTCTCTTTACGGATCTATCAGCAAACTGAAGGATCGCACGGGATTTGTAAAGAGGACCTAACTCGAGCTTCTCGAGTAAGGAAGCGGGTATCAGATTGATCGAGGAACCGTTATCTAATAGAGTGCGATCGAATTCGGCTTTTGCGATCTCACATCTGACATAATGTGCACCTGAGTCTTTCTTCTTCTTTGGAAGCTTATTCTGTATCGCACAGGATGTAGCCTTAGTCAAAACATGCTTTTCTGTTTGGGATCTCTTTTTCCTACGTGTGGTGCATCTGTTTTTCAATTGATTCTTAAGCGTAGGAAATTGATCTAAGGCATCATGGAGAGGGATCTTCAGAAAGATATGATCTTTGAGCAACTTTTCAATCTGTGGAAATTCAGGATTATTTTTGGTCTTTTTCTTTCCTTTTCCAAATAAAGCATCGGGAAAAGGAATAAAGTCAGGAGTCAGAAAATCAGAATTTTTATTCAACTCATTGGAATCAGCTTGTACATCGAGAGTCTCAGAATTATTTACAAAACTCTCTAAGACAGGGGAAGAAATGTTTTTCTCTAGGGATTCTGCCTGATCTGGCGTGATATCATCATCTGAGTCGCCAGTATCCATATCTGAACTGTTGGCATTGCTCCCGTCTCTTGATTCTGTGCACTCATTCTCTTGCGGTTTCTCCTCCTCGGCATTCGGATCATGCTCGTGCTCCTCTGGTACCCTCTCTTCCTCTCCAGCAGGTGTTTGCGGTGATCTATCGCTCCTGAGACGAATGAAGTTAGACAAAAATTCAGGAAACGAGATCTTACCTGTAGTATCTACCTGATCTGGATGCCTCCTCTTGTTGTTCGGATTCATCTGAGGCTGGGCTGGGAGAGTGGTCTTTGGCACGGTTAACTCGTCCAGACGACGGTTAACCTGCTCCATCTCTGTCTTGTGTGCGATCTGGAGCGTACTGAGCATGTCCATGATCTGGTTGAGCGCTTGGGCCTGTGAAGACATCTCTGGTTCGGTATGGTGGCCCTGGCTTACTCCTCTCTCCTGCTTTGGCGTGAAGTGCTGAGAAGTGGACGGCTGGGAGTAGCGCTGTGGTGTAGAAGAAGATTGCTGCGGCTGCTGAAAAGGATAGTTCGGTGAAAATTGGGCAGGGTGTTGATAAGAATGTTGCGGTCTCTGATGGTAAACGTTCGGATGAGACTGCTGCGGCGTGAAGCTCTGGCGGTGCTGGAATTGCGGACGTCCATGCTACGGATGACCGTACGGCTGCTGCTGCTGATGATTCGGTATACTCGGCTGCTGAACTGGAGTATACCAAATCCCATTGATTTCGAAAGTGGCTTGCGGCTCCACCTCCATCTCTGTAGTGCTGATGATCTGGCCGGCATTGGTATGAGATTGATCCTCATGCCAATCAATCTGCGGAATCTCGGGCTCGCTCTGAACATATTGTATCTGACGGGTGGGTGGAGCAGGTGCGATCCTTCGTGCTGGCTGTGAAGAAGTCTGACTCTGCTGGTATTGAAGTTGAAGATCAGAGACCTTCTTCGAAAGATCACTCATCTGCTAAGGTAGAGATGAGAGTTTCTCCAACTCTCGCAGCGGCTGTAGGTCCTGGACCTGCTTATGAATCACGTCCACCAACGTTAATTTTTCACTAATGAAGCCCATGTTTGTGTTGGATTCAGAGTCTGATATATTCGCCACCTTGTGATGCTCTCGGTGATGTGGTGGCTGCGGGGCTTTCTGAAATGCCCGAGTAGATTCTACAACTCTCGAGTTCTCGGCCATTCCTTCGAAGATGGCCCAGACTGACTCGGCATCCTTGTTCAAGTAATTACCGCCACATGCGGCACTCACGAGCCCTTGAACCTCCGGCTGGAGTCCTCCGAAATAATTTTGTACTAGCACCTTAATTGGTATCTCATGATGCGGACATCTCTCCGTCAGGTCCTTGAATCGATCCCATGCCTCATGGAATGATTCGTTCGACAATTGCGTAAAGTTGGAGATCTGACTCCTCATCATGTTCGTCCTTCCTAGAGGAAAATACTTGCGCAGGAAGGTGGACTTTAGGTCGTCCCAAGTGGAGATTTCTCTCCCTAGATGGCTTAGCCAATAAAGGGCTTTATCGGCTAAGGCAAAAGGAAAAGCCTTTAGGTGCACGACTTCCTGTGTTACTCCTGGATAGCAGGTCGTTCCGCAGATCATCTCAAACTGCTGTAAAAACGTGAACGGCTCCTCTGCGGCATTCCCATAGTACTTGGGAAGCAAAGAGATGAAGGACGGTCGGAGTTCGTATGGCCCTTGATTCGACGGTAGCCGAATCCAGTGATGGAGCGTTCTAACGCCCGGGTCATACTCATCCCGTAAAGTAGCGGGAACCGCAGGCGGTGACTGGTTCCCGGCCCCTGCTCTGAGTGCGGCTAATTCAGCCTGCAGCTCGGTCTGAACTCTAAACTGTTCTCGAATCTGTAGATTCATCTGCTGAAGTGTGTCGAGAATACCTATCGTAACATCTCCGTTCGGATCTGCTCTACCCTCCTGATGGTCCTCAGCTGGTGACCTCTCGTCTGCTGCTGATGCTTTCCCACGAGCCATCTGGTCGTCTGTAAAATAGAAATTCTCGTAAGAACTCATCGAGAAATATTCAGGAGATCTAGATGATGTATTGAGGCGAGGGTATGCCTCAATGATCTGGCCAGGAGGCGAGGGAGTCTGGGTCTGACTTGCCTCGAGATCGGATGGGACCAGCTCGGGAAGAGGGTCATCCTGAGCGTGTGAAGACATACGCTCGACGGTGGACGGTCGAAAGCTCACAGAGTCTGAGCCAAAAAGCCGTCGAGACGTCATCTTTGATGTCAAGAGAAGATTGGGAGAGCACGTATACGATTCAACTGAGGAAGGAATGCGAAAGCCGTGGAAACTCACGCCTCGCAAACAAACACAAAGCAAACCCCTTGTTCACCAACTCAACCCTGATGAAGACCGTAAGAGTTCAGTCTTTTATCTTTTCGGTTTTAGGGTTGTGATTAGCAATCGTTGCGGTTACGCGGGCTGAGCAAGCCAATAGGTGCCCGATAGTTTCTCCAAGACACTGGCCTGAATCCTTACGCGAGACCACTCGCACTCAGCCAGTATGGGAGTAAGTATGGACCGTTTTCGGCTACCCGTGTTACTTGAGGACGGAGCCTTGCGCAGTGTCCTCTAAACCTCCCACTCTGCTAAGAAAACCCGGACCGTTTCCGGCTACCTGAGCTTACCCACTGAGGAACAGTGATCAGGTGTATGGACCCAGTAGTATCCCACAAGAAATACGGGGTTTTGTCTCTATCCTTAAGTGTCGGCTCTCGAGCTCGTGCACTCTGAGAATTGTGCGGGGGTTACTCTCCCCAAATCAATTGAATCGATTTTACGGTTTTTGATCAGATAATTTTAGCAGTCCCAATTTTTAATTTTGCAATTTTTATGTATTTTCAAACAACGTCTATTTTTTGTCTTTTTGTTAAAACCCTAGACCAAGCACCTAGGTTGCAAGTCCTAAAACTAGCTACGAGGCACAAGCAGATAGAGCGAAAAACCTAAGCAAGCATCCTGAAAACCGCGGAAAACCGATAAGCAATGAAAAAGCCGCGGTGGGTGCCTTGATTCACCAGATACACGGTATCCGATGAATCAAGCCCCTTAAAAAATGAATGTTTTATTAAGCTAAGTACAACTCTCTCTCCCTTTCTCTCTCAAATAAACGGATACTAACTCCTTGCTCCTCTGCAGTCGACTCGTGAAGAAGGAGCCGACCTCTGCCCTTTCAACTGACTCGGCTTCCGAAGAAACCGGTTGATCCTGCAGGCCCTGCAAAGATGATTAGCACAAAAGAATATCAAGAAATCTGAGAAAGCCGTAAAGAAACTAAAAAGAAAACTCAGAAAACAACGCACGAAAAAGCCGTACGAAAAACCGTACGAAAACAAAAACAAAGAGAAGAAAAATAATAAAATCACGAAAATCGAAAAATCATGGGAATCTAACGCCTCCCCAGCAACGGCGCCATTTTGATGAGGCTAAAAATCGGTTTCGCGGCTTCTTTTAAAAGAAGAAAGCTGTCAGTTGTAGCAGAAGCCGCGAAACAAATGAATTCCGATCTTTAGACCTATCAAACAAATTTACGGTTTTCTGTCGGAAACCGTTCACTATTTATTTAACCAGGCAAGTGTTCCTGGGTCAAACTCAAGGAGGCAGAATATATTCCCTAATTTTTCTTCTCGTAATTTTATTTTAATTCTTCTCTAAGTCTGAGCGCTTCTCTTTTTGGATTTTTAATTTTTGTTATTTTTATTTGATTTTATTCTTTTCAAATTTTTATTTAATTTTCAAAAAGGGATATTTTTCAAAAGATTTATTTATTATACAGTAGGCGGATAGAATATAGGTGATACTATATAGTATAGGTGAACGAGGTTCGAGCCGCGTACTCGAACTACACAAGAAAACGAAACAAAACGAAGCGGTTTTCGAGAAAATCAAAACACGTCAAAAACTCGTCGAAAAGCCGCGAAAACTTTATACTAGGTAGCTGGGGTAGTTGTGTAACTACCCTCCAAGAATCGTCGAAATCCGAGATCAAGAGAGCAAGATACAGCCCCTACAGCCCAGAGGCATAAGCGTGAAAAAAAACTAATTAAAATGTTCTCAAATGGGTCCTTGAGGATTGTTCTGCAACAAAAGTACAAGAATTCTTACATTTAGGTCCCTGCGGAGGGACCTATTTGTAATTATTGAAAATTTGGAAGGCGGGTTGCAATTCTGATCTCTGGCTGGGCTTATGATGCAATTGTTCTACCGGTTCGGCTTGAACGGCCAAGATTAAGACGTGCGCGCTGCGATCTGACGGCTCTCACGCGGACACGTGGCGCAAGACTGTGCGCCCCTTGTTCTTGAAGCAGTTAGAGCTCCTGGCGGACGCGGCGTCTTCTCCGGTTTCTTTCGGCCGACTGGCGGCGACTTTGGCTCTCCGGCGGGGCCAGAGGGGTGGCTCCTCCACCCCTCGAGCTCGCCCGCGGTAGGGATGTGGCTGGCGACGCTTCAAGTGACGGTGGAGTGATGATGAAGATGGTGGTTTCGGCACTGGTGGCTTGATGCTGCTCTGAGGTCCGGTCTTCAAATTTGATTCTGACGGAGTTGATAGCCTTTCAGATCTAACTAACTGCTCCCCGATGATCTTGAACCTGCAGTTGACAAGAATCTATGCTCGATTCTCGTGGAATCGGCTGAGATGTTAAGAAATCAAGCCCCAAAGTTTGAAGAAAAGCATAAAATTCCAGCCAAACGACCAAACTGCGAAGAAGACGGTGGTTTGCGAATCGATTGGAATCGAATGGAACGTGAATCGAATGAATCTTTTATAGTGCGTGAAAGATAGATGATTAGGCTAATGAAAGACGTGATTAGCCATGCTAATCATGGCTCGGCTATCGAGAAACGAAATTGCAAAGATGGACGAATAGGTCTGGGGATTTCCAGGTGTTTTACCTAGAATGAAGTGCTCGACAGACGACCTTGGCCGGAGCTATACGCAGCACGCGGCGGCGATGCAAGGTTGACGATGACCTTGGAACCTCCTCCGATGTACCCTCCTCCACGCGAGAGCCTTCGAGCGGAGCTGTCACCTCCTGAGCGAGCTGGGCGAGGCGAAGAAGATGGGGGTGCGGGCAACTGGAGCTGGGAAGCTTGGGTTGTTGGAGAGTTGGTTTGTTAATGGCGAACTTGGGTGGCTTATATAGAGCAGATACTTGGGCCCCAAGGTGAGATCAAGGGCTGGCGAGTTAGCTGGTTGTTAGGAGGAAGGAATGAAGGGTCGAGATCGGTCGGAGGGGTTAGAGGTTGAGCGGGAAAAATGGCCAAAGTTGGCTGGTCGAGCAGGTCCGGCGAAACAGCTTCTTGGAGGAGAAAGCTCCAGGTGCTGACACGTGTCAGCACCTGGTTCGCCCAGTCCTGATAAATGCTTATAAATTAAATAGAAAATAGATAATTACATTATTTAAAGTAGGTATAAATACAAGAAAGTTAAATAATTTTATTATCTAAATTATAGTATAATTACTTTTAATAAATAATAACTATTATTTAAAAATATAAATATTTTATTAATAAATATGTATTTATAAATAGGTTTTGAATTTTTAATTTAATAAATAATTAAGTAAAAATTAATTTTATATTTTCTTAATTATTAGGGTATTAAATAAGACTTGTACAAATTTTTATGGATTTTTATTAATTAATTTATATATTTTAATAAATAGAGTAAGTAGCTATATAGGTCAATTATACCTATATTTTAAGGTATTTGATTTTATAAAAATAATAAATAGTTTCCAAAAATTATGAAATAATTTATATTGAATCTACAAGATCATGAAATAATTTAAAAATTATAAAATTAAGAAAATAATAAATAAGGTGTGTTACATAAAATAAATAGCCCAGAAACCCCTTTGTCTTTTGGTCCCAAAACCGACTTTTTGCAAACGGACTCCAAATTCAATGAAACCACCTTTATTAATTACATAATATTATTTTATGAACTTTAAAGGTGAGTAGAGTGAAATTGGAGTTCGTATGAGGAAGTTATGATGTTCGGAAGTTGAGATTTTGACAATTTGTAAGCTGGATTTCTTGGTATATTTACAGGGTAATATTTTTAACTTATTTTTATATTTTTATTTACATTTTTATGAATAATTAGGAGAAAGATTTGGTGAAGAATAAGTTAAGATGAAATAATTAAAATTCTTTGAGGTTTTGTATTTATTTATAAATAGTGAAAGGTGTATATACATGAGTTAGATTATTTTTATTTGGTTTTCTTTCCTTATCTCCCCCTACTTATTGGTTTGTCGACCAATCCATGCTGACTTGGTCTCGGGGGTTGGGCTATAAATATATCTTATAGTTATATTTATAGTTTAAGTCATATTACATATATATACATATATTCCATATGCCTTTATCTTTCTTTTTCTGATTCTTTATTTATTTACATGAATTTTAGTGGTTAAAAGTGAATATTTACACATGAATGGAGTTTTGTTAAAGTATGAAAATTAGTGAGTATTTACATGTATTTGTTAAGGGTTTTAAGACAAAATGCGATAGAAAAGTTAATGAATCATGGATTCATCAAAAGCCACACGAGGAAGCACGAGCGCTAGATGAGCAGAGTAGCGGTGTTGATGTCGTTGATGATGTTGATGACGCTGGTGGTGACGCCACCAATGATGGAGATCCAGATGATGGTGCTGAGGCCGTCAATACACCCGATGCAGACGGTGGTGCTGATGCCACCCTTTTTGATGCAGAGCCAGAGCGTGGTGCTGATGTTGCGAAGACAGGTGCTGTTGGTGGTACTGAGGCCACCACTTCCACTTTTGTTGAGCTTCCACATGTTGTGTTGCCACCTTTTGTATCTAAGGACTGTGGTAACAAAAAGAACAAAAAAATGAATAAAGGAAAGGTTTCTGTGTACACTTCAGATTCATATGTGTTGCATAATGATCATTGTATGGATTCTATTCCTTCACAGGCACAGGAACATATCCCTAGTCCTCCATCTGTGGAGGCCCCTACCATCCCCTTCTCCGAAGCACTCCGCTTGGCGAAGGGAAATAAAAGAGAAAATCCCAAGAAGAACCAGCAGGTAGAGTTCAGCAACCAGATGATTCATCGATTCCACATTCAGCTGACTCTACACGAAGCACTTGAGCACATCCCCCTCTTCAAAAAGAGCTTGAAGGAGAAAACTACAGTCCGCAGGAAGAAGAGGAACCACACAGATCAGATCCATGTGATCACCTATTACACTTGTTGCACCATTCAGAACAAATTTCCAGTCAAGAGACCAGATGTAGGAGCTCCCTATGTCAGATGCAAGATTCAGGAGCAACAGTTTGATCGTACTCTGTTAGACAGCGGCTCTTCTATTAACCTCCTTCCGGCAGCCTTACTCGACCGATTCAAGTTTGGTCCTCTTCTTTGGAGCAAGACAGTCCTTCAGTTTGCTGATAGGTTGACTAAGAGGCTGAAGGGGTTGCTGAGAGATGTGGTCATTACCATTCAGGGCTTGAAATTCCTCGTGGACTTTGTTGTGTTAGACATGGAGATCTCTGAGTTGGTAATTGATGCCCCCATCATACTTGGATGCCCATTCTTGGCCACAGCCAAGGCGGTGACCGATCATGATAACGGGAAGGTATGTTTTCATGTAGAGGGTGAAACCATACAAATAGAGACGATCGAAGAGACCAGAGCGAGGGAATTAGCATGCTTAGAGAAGTCCAGTGATATTGAGCAGATGACAGAGGAAGAGCTAGACATCCACCAGGAGTGTGATTTTGTGATGACAGATGATGAATCCATTTGGACAGATCCAATAGCACATGCCCTCGCCCTTCCCGCAGATTCACCATACTTACGGCTTATGGCAGTTGAGAGCTTGGAGAGCACATCCCTAGACGAGGATACATTTGAGGCTCACAGTTGCGGGACGAGTGGTGCAGTCTTGTTCTTCTAATTCAGATCTCTCGGATTCAGACATTGATTGGGATGATTTTGATGATTATTTGCCGTGTCTGATTCCTTTTGAGCCGACAACTAGGACGGAGTGCGAGCCAGTACAGTTCATAGATGATTCAGCAGGGCTCTCTTCGTCAGATGTTCATTCACAGCGAGAGTTCTCACATGCTGATTTGGTAGCCCTTACACAGACATATCAGAAGCCAGATCTGCCACCTCCTAGTTGTCCAGAACTGAAAACCTTGTCGCAGTCGCTGAAATATAGATTCCTTGCGGGTGAGCCAGATATGCACCCAGTCATTATCTCAGCAAGTTTGACTGGAGAGCAAGAATCTCGTCTTATGAAGGTTCTTGAAAGAAACTGCAAGGCGATAGGATGGAGTATAGCTGATCTCCAGGGGATTAGTCCGGCTCTGTGCTCCCATCACATCTATCTTGAAGAGGACGCTAGGCCTTCGCGTGAGTTCCATCGACGGCTGAACCCGAATCTTCGAGATGTGGTCATGAAAGAAATATCAAGGTGGTGGAGCGCCGATTTTATCTACCCCATCTCCGACTCCATGTCGGTTAGTCCATTACATGTGGTACCCAAGAAGACGGGTATCACTATAGTTGTGAGTGAGTCTGGAGAGGAGATCGCTACCCGAGTACCCACTTCTTGGAGGGTCTGTGTGGACTACAGACGATTGAATCAGGCCACCAAGAAGGATCATTTCCCACTGCCATTCATTGATCAGATTATCGAGAGGCTAGCTGGGAAGAGTCACTACTGTTTTCTTGACGGGTACTCTGGTTACAATCAAGTGGCCATTGCGCCCGAAGACCAGGAGAAAATGACATTCACCTGTCCGTTTGGGACTTATGTATTCAGACGGATGCCCTTTGGTCTATGTAACGCCCCGACGACATTCCAAAGGTGCATGTTGCCCATTTTCTCGGACATGGTGGGTGACTGTTTAGAGGTCTTCATGGATGACTTCTAGGTCCATGGCGATGTGTTTGATGCTTGTCTTGACTGCCTAGACTGTGTGCTTCAGCGCTGCATTGAGGTCAATCTTGTCTTGTCTTGGGAGAAGAGTCACTTAATGGTGACTCAAGGGACAGTCCTTGCTCATATCATCTCCAACAGGGACATGGAGGTCGATCCGGCCAAGGTGGATATCATTAGAAAACTCAATCCACCGTCCAATCTGCGTCAATTGTGGTCTTTTCTGGGGCATGTCGGTTTCTACTGACGGTTCATTCAGGACTTCAATCGTATTGCCCGACCGCTTACTGATTTGCTGACGAAAGACACCGAGTTCATTGTAGATGATAAGTGTCTTGCGTCTTTTGAGACTCTCAAGAGTATGGTTGTCACGGCTCCTATCCTTCAGCCACCCGATTGGTCTCTCCCATTCGAGATCATGATGGATGCTTCTGATTTTGTCGTTGGGGATGTGCTTGGACAGAGGAGGGATGGTTTGCCGTTTGCCATTCACTACGCCAACCGGACTTTGGATGCCGCTCAGCGGAATTATACTGTGACAGAGAAGGAGATGCTGGCCGTAGGCTTTGCTTTGGATAAGTATCGATCATATATTTTCGGATCTAGAGTGACTATCTTTACATATCACACAGCCATCCAGTACTTAATGGCCAAGAAGGATGCCAAAGCACGCCTTACCAGATGGATCCTTCTACTCCAGGAGTTTGATATTGAAATTAAGGATAAGCCTGGAGTTAAGAATGTGGTGGCGGATCACCTCTCCCGCTTAGAGAACCTTGAGGAATCTGAGCCCAGCGCACCTATCACAGAGACATTTCCATATGAGGCGATCTTGGCTATTGCCTCGCTCCCATGGTACGCTGACATTGTGAACTATCTTGTTGCCAAGACGGTCCCACAAGGTTGGCCCAGGCAGAAACTCGAGACCTTCCTGGTGAAGGACAAGTTTTACCATTGGGAGGATCTCGTCCTTTATCATGAAGGAGGGGACAACATCTGGAGGAGGTGCATTCCTCAAGAAGAGCAGCATAGCATCCTCACATACTGCCACAAGCTTGAGGCAGGAGGACATCATTCTGGGAAACAGACATCACAAAAGGTGCTTCAATTTGGCCTTTGGTGGCCTAATCTCTTCAAGGATTCAGATGAGTTCATGAAGAGATGTACTGACTGTCAGAAGATGGGTACTTGCAGACAGAGAGACATGATGCCCATGCAACCCATTCACTTTTGTGAGATTTTGATGCATGGGGGATTGATTTCATGGGCCCATTTCCTAAGATTCAGAGGTTTGAGCACATTTTGCTGGTTGTGGATTATGTTAGCCGATGGGTTGAGGTCATCTCCACCCGAGCCGCAGATGCTAAGACTGTGTCGATTTTTTAGGAAAAATATCATTTCACGGTTCGGGGTACCTAGAGTCTTGATTTCAGATGAGGGGTCTCACTTTATCAATGACAAGGTTAGGGCCCTTACAGACGAGTTCGGCATTGACCATCGTGTCGCCACGCCGTATCACCCTCAGACTAATGGTCTTGCTGGAGTATCGAACAGGGAGATCAAAACTATCTTACAGAAGGTTGTCCGCCCAGACCGAAAGGATTGATCACAGCTTTTGGACTCGGTCTTGTGGGCCTATCGGACTTCCTTCAAAAATCCATTAAGGACGTCTCCCTTTCGTCTCGTCTATGGCAAGTCGTGTCATCTGCTAGTGGAGATTAAGCACAAGTCACTTTGGATAGTCACTGAGTTATTATTGGATCCCGAGAGTATAGGAGAACATAGGAGAGTAGAGTTGGCAGCCCTGGAGGAGTTGAGAGATACACCCTTTTCTAGCAGCCTACAATATAAGGAAAAAGTGAAGACATGGCACGATTCTCACATCAGCCATAAATTGTTTGAGCCAGATCAGCGCGTATGGTTGTTTGATTCCAGGATGAAATTATTTCTAGGGAAACTACAGAGTAAGTAGAAAGGTCCATATGTGGTCAGGAAGGTACATGACAATGGCAGTATTGATATATCCGAGCCGTCATCTTCCTCTACCTTCCGTGTTAACAGTCAGCGCCTGAAGATATATCTAAATCATGATCCGCCGACTGTTAATGTTGCCCCCATTCTTCTGGTATGAGATGTGTTCTTTGACTCAGATCATTCGCATCTCATACATGGTGATCACATCCATCTTCCGTTGTACAGATCCATCTATCCATATCATTCTTCCATCTATTGATATCTTTTCTTCTTTTCTTCTTTTCCTTTTCTATCTTCTTTTTGTATCAAAAAGGTGTCGCCCCTTGTAGATAGTTTTCTATAGTAAGGACATACTTTTTCCTAAGTGTAGGGGGGTGTGCACCCCGAGTTTCTCTATTCTTTGATCCTCTCCATTGTCTCCTCTTCTTGTCTATACATAGGGATATCTTACCCTAAGTATAGGGGGAGACAACCTGAGTACGATATGTTCATTCCCACCCTTGACCCTTCGTGCTTTGTGTACAGACTGCTATACTTAGGATTATTTGATCCTAAGTATAGGGGGAACGGTCAACTTCTCATTCGTTCATTGATTCATTTATTTATTCTTTAGACTTGCCTATACTTAGTACGAGTTATGTCTTCTCTTTTCTCTCCGATCTATGAGGACATAGCTCAAGCTAAGTATAGGGGGGTCGTATATAATGTGTATATACTTTAGCCATAACTCGTACTTTCATATCTTCTTAATAATATGGCTAATAACTCTTTAAAATTCATTAAAAATCTTAATAAAAAGATGCTTTATTCCTCAAATTCTTTTTGTATTTACTGATTAATAAATCAGGTGAAAATGTTTTTTACAAAATGTTTGAAAAATAGTTTGAAAATCCTTGTGAAAATCTTTTGAAAACTATTTGGAAAACGTTTTGGTATATGTTTTCAACCTTCGTAAAAATATTTTGTTTTGTAAAATTTATTTTCTTTGTGTGAAATAAAATGTTTGAAAATATGATATGCAAATAGTTTGAAAAATGGTTGCAAAAATATTTTGAAAAATCTATTTATAGTGTATGAAAACCTTTGCAAAATGATTTTCAAATGTGTGTACATGTTTGTAATATGTTTGAAAAAATTATTTTGGACTATAGTTTTCAAAAATTGTTTGAAAAACCTTTTTCAAATAAGTTTGAGGAATACATACATCTCACCAAAATTCATTGTATATATGTATAAAATTGACCACTTACCCAGTAAATTCTTAAAATCCACTTCTTGTAGATATAAGAAGCACTCCGGTGTAAATATTTTAACCTAGTTTTTAGCCAAAATCTCTTCTTTTCAAAAATCCCAAAAACATTTGCAAAATTAAAATCCAAAAACATTTGAAAAATATTTTTGAAAAAATAAAAAAAATGCATATGCATCATCATCTTTTCAAAATCCATAAAAAGTCCAAATCTTGATAATTGCATCACAAAAATATTTTCTGCATCACATCGCATAGCATTAGCATTTTTCGGATTGAGTTTGACAATTGAACGAGTCTAAGTAAAATCCGAAGATTGGAGCTTGATTGGACCTTAAAATCTACCTAATAATAGGAACCTTATAGGAACTGGGGTTGAGGGACTTCAGGTCTAGTGGACTTAATTCTTTGGGAATTACGAGACTTGGTTCAATGGATTCTTGACTGCCTAAGTAGAGTATTTCGGAGCACATGCACGATTCTTGTTGATAATGACCTAACTTGGACACCTGCACCTTTCACATGGCTCAACTCAGTTGGACTTGTGAGGGGATTGGATTTACCGGTATGAGACGCACACAAGTGGAAACACTTGTCCTCCTCTAGGGAGGCAAGTGCACCCCAACCCGTCCAGTGATGAGGAAGTCTAAAGACAGGAGAGTGTGGGTTGCAATAAAGCTTCAAAATAGGAATAGTCTACTAGCTCAAGAGGAAAAACTCCTTATATAAATGTTGTTGTATATAGTATTTCAAAAAAAAATGGTCAGGCCTGTACAAAAATAAATGCCTGCAAAGTATGTACATATGTTGTAAAGTCAATAAGCAAGCTTGAGTTCCAAAGCCAAATCATGTGAGCCTGCAGCTGGATGACTTGACTACACTGGTCATGCATCCTAGGATAGGTAGCTACACTGGCTACCGTCCATTCTTCTCTTCACCCCCTCCTCTTGAGCTGGTTGCCACTTGAACTTAGATGGGAATACCCCGCTCCTCGAGGATGGAGTTATTGGATTGGGGAATCATTGGGTTTTCATTCTAGAGAAGTCAGTCTCTTTGTCATTCTAGTTGGGGAGAGCCACTATCACTTACACTGTATGAGTCAGATTTATAGTCGTAAGGGTTTGCATATGAGTTGAAAGATTTCTGACCTGGCTATTGAGGAGACTTTGGCAGAGTTTTGGGATTCTCAAGGACTGCTGGATTTCAAATCTGGTTCTCATTAAGGTTCCGTCCGTACTTAAATTCCAAAGGTCCAACTTAAGCTCCAAACTATGATTTTGTGAAGACAAGTTCGATTATCAAATTTAATCAACCTTTCTTCTTTTTCTTTTCTTCCTTTTTCTTTTTGCACTTATTGCATAAGTGTTTGCTAGGGACTAGCAAAGGTAAAGTTTAGGGGGATGATGAATCTACATTTCATCATCTTTATTCTATCATTTTGGCCTCAAAATCCCTAGCAAATGCGTGTAAATACCCTTAATTAGAGCATCTTAGCATTCATGCATGTGCATGTAAATAGTGTATAAAATACTGTAATTAAAGCTAAAATTATAGAATAAATAAAAGAAAAGAGAAGGAATAAAATATTGTAAATATTTTATGACCCAAAACTCCGAGACCTAGACATCTCGATGAATAGGTCGACAAGGAATAAAGTAGGGGGAGATAAGGGTCAAATTACCAATAGAAATACCTTTTATTTTATTCATTCTTTATTCATTTTGAGACCTATTTTTGGTTCCAATTTTTATACTTCAAATGAAGAAATTTTGAACATAAAAGTTGCAGTTAATTTAATAAATAAAAATACAAAATTGATTTCACTGAAAAATAATGTACAGACAAAAAGTTATGATATGAATAAAAATCCAGAATCCCAACTTCCCAGACCTGTATCTCACAAATGAAAACTCCAAATGCATCAAATTCACTATTAATTGTATATAATTAAAAATAAGCTATTTAATGGCGGTGGTTTCGCATTTGGCGGAGCTACGGTTTGAAAGTTGAGTTTTGGACCCCTATTGTATACCTGTACAGATTAAAATATTCATTTTATTATTTATCCATTATTTTTATAATTTTATATTTTTAAATTTTCTAAATATTACTTATAATATATTTTTACATTAAAATCAGAATAAAAACATAAAGGAAACATGAAATAAAAATACTTGTATATAACTTACATATGTATAATACCTATATATACCTATATAATACATACTTATATTTTATTAAATGTACAGAACACATCAAAAAAATAAAATAAAAATATTTTTAAGTGTATAAAAATACTTTATAAATTTATAAAACAATAAACAAAAATATATAAATAAAATTCACAAAATAAAAATAAAATAATAAAATATATAGATAATATACCTATAAAGGGTATAAAAGGTAACTTATAAAATTATACCTCATAAAAATAATTAAAAATCACCATAAAATAATTTAAAAAATAACATATATTTTTCATTTAATAATCAAAAATTAAATAATTTTTTTTTCTATTTTTTATTGATTTTACAAGGATTTTTTCCAAGGAAATTTCTGGTTGTTCCACGTGGACCAACCAGAGAGCTCCGTTGGTTGACCTCCGTCAACTCTTTGACCGAGGTCTGGACCTTGTCAGACCTGTGTTGTTGACCATTTTCAACGATTTTTCGAGGCTCACCCTTGCGCCATTTCATGATACTTCCTTCTTGACTTTTCACCCCCATCAATCGAGGATACACACCCAAGGTCTATCTTGGGGCGTGGATCAACGATTCTCCCGCTACGCCTCGTTCTTCGTACCCATTCGTCAACCCTTAAAAACACAACCCCCATCTTCCTTTTTGATTTTGAACCCCGTTTCATCCCGATTTTTCCCCCCTTTGGCTCGCGTTGGATACCTGGAGATGACAGCTCCAGTGTCAGCCCTTCAAGGAGGAGAAGCGTCGTGGATTTGGGGGAGTTCCATACCTTCGACGAGCCCCGTTGTTGAGGTACTTTCGACCTCAGGCCCAGTCCTTTGAGGTGCTTATTTCTCTCTTTTTCTTTGCTTCTTTTATTCAGCATAGTCGTAGGAATCCATAGCCACTTCCATCCCCGTCATCCATCCATCGATTTGCTCAATTGATATCCTCACCGGATCTTGCTCCGCCAGGCTTCACATCGACGTTCTCCGCTTCCATTCGCTACGCAAACCGTCGAGGCATTTTGCCTTCGACGGTGTTACCCCTTTCTGCAGGTCAGGAGTCAAAGAAGAGCTTGGGCGCTCGTTTTGAGCACTCGCCGGAGGCACCTGGAGTCCCCAAGCTCTGCCGTCATCGTGCGAGAGCTCCGGCCACATCGCCGGACCTTTTTGGAGCTGCAAACATCTAGAGGAGGACCGCAGGAGCTTGTCATCCCATTTTGAGACCTTCTGACGCCACGGAAGAGGAGGAGTAAGGCCAGGGAAGTTCGTTGGAAAGGGCCTTCTTCCCCGTTCTTCGTCTTCACCTTCCAGCCGTCTGATCAAGGGCGCCTTCCAGACGCAGCAGCAACCGTTAGATCTGGGCCACGCCACACTATCTGATCCTCATCCCAGATCTAATCGTGGCCCTCCATCGTCGAAGCGGTATCGGGCGACGTCGTCTGGACACATGTCAAGTGGGAGACTTCCCACCGTTGGATCGTGCCTGAGGGTGGTATTTTGCATCCTTACCCCGCGCATTTTTGTATTTACTAGTTAGCCCATTAACTTTGAGTGGTAGTTTAAACATTTTTGTAATAATTATATATAGACCCCTGAACTTCTACTATTTGCACTTTGGTCTTGGCCACGTCACCTCACGTGCTTGTGCGCGTGAGGTGAAGGGCATTTTGCAAGGACCTCCCTTAGGGTTTGCTTATTGCACTCTAGTCCAGAAACTTTCATATGCAGTGTAATATTTTGTGGATTATTTACATGATAGCCCTGGTGTTTTGTAATATTGCATCCATATCCCTGCCAGGCACGTGTGTATGCACGTGGGGCTTGGCGTTTTTGTAAGAGTACCCATGCGGGTTTTGACTTTGAAATTTGGTCCATTAATTTGTCGATTCAGTATTATATTTTGTGTAAAAATTTCACTTAGGCCCTAGAACTTTTGTCTAATTACATTTATACCCCTGATAGTGTAATTTTTCTTTTTGTTTCTTTTAATTATTGCAGCATTTCTAAAACCCCAAAAATTCCCAAAAAAACTCTCATAGGCTCCTGGTTGTTTGCTTATTCACGCTATATTTTTGCATTTCATTTTTATTGCATGTTAATATGTATTAAAACTCAAAAACATGCATTTTAGCTATTGTTTGCATTAGAAAATACCAAAAAAATATCAAATCTTTTTGGAAAAATTCCAAAAAAATCGTCTTAGGTCTATCTTATTATCTTTTAATTACTACCCTAAAATCATTAAAAATTTCAAAACAAAAACCTTAAAAATTAGAAAACCTCTAAACACTTCATAAAAATCTAAAAAATTCCTAAAAATGCAAACTCAGGTCCTGTAGTTTCTCTATTTTATTGTTTTTATTTTAAAATTAATTTAAGGAATTTTGGGTATTGTTTAGTATTTTTCATCCTCATTTTAATCTCGGCCAATAGCTAATTCACTGTTTTCTTGTATTTTGACTTTTAAAAATACCAAAAACATTCAGAAAAATTTCCAAAAATCACAAAAACAATATAAAATTATTAATAGACCAAAAACCTTTTATTTCCTAATTTTGACTATTTTTCTCTATTTTTAAAAAAATACCTTATCCCCTCTTTTCTTATTTTATATATATTCTAGTTATTGAAAAAGAAAATTAAAAAAATATAAAATACAAAAAGAAAATATAAAATCAGAAAATTAAAAAATCAAAATACCAAATTAAAAAAAATAAATAATTTATTAAAAATTAAAAACCCGCACAAATATAGCATACTTGTAGACACTTGATCACATATCACACACACAATTTGCTTGATCTATCCTGCTTGCTCCCTGTGTTCGACACTCTACATACTTGCACTATACACATTTCTTGTAGAGTTAAAAAAATTTGACTCCACATTTGCTTCTCATTGTTTGATTGATTTTATTGTGGGTTCATTGTTGACTTTAGTTCGGATTTCTGCGTGGTCGACGCATCGACTAAGTTCCCACCTTATGTGGAACTTAATACCACTGAATTCCCGCTAAATCACATAACTGATGAAAATCTTATATATATATATAGAGAGAGAGAGAGAGGGTTGATCCTGTGAGAACCAAAATCTATGAGAGAATGAGAGCAGTGAATCTGGACCACTAGATTCTGTTATTCTATCTCCTCCTAAAATCAATCAGGAGAGAGATGAAAGAATATAGTGGTCTAGAATCATTGCTCCCATGCTCTCACAGATTTTGACTTTCACAGGATCATCCCTCTATACACATACATTCGTGAAAACTACATACAAGAGAAGTTGTGTATTTAAGTATTGTTGACATGCTTCATGCGTGCACTATTTATAGATTTGTTGAATCGTTGGTGTCACATCTTAGTCATGACATTCTCCATAGCATTGTTGGTTATTTGTATCTTTAAATTAATTTAATGCATGCATATAATTTTTTTCCTTTAGAAAAAAGGTCTGATTTCATTTCATCAAAAAATGGTAGCATGCTACCATTGGTGCACTTACATCAGCAAGTGTATTCAAACCAAGAAAAGCACCAAAATCATCCAATACTAAGAAAAATAAGGTAATCCAAGGGTGCCTATCATTTAGTACAACTGACTAACCCCCATGGAGTATGCAAAAGGTCAGGGAAATAGTTTACAGTTCAAAGTGACCAATCAACAAAAAATATGCAAAAGTTCAAAGATATAACAAGGGATGGCTTGCACATCAGCGAGGGTAGATTAGCTTCTAGTAGCACGTTGGTGGTGGGTGCAAGGGCACAAACTTGTTGAGCTCCTTAATTCACTTCTGCAACAAAAATCAAGTGAAGAGAGAATGAGATTTGGGTGAAAGTGTAATGAGGGATTTGGAAGGTTAGTGAATTCTATAGAATAAAAGGAGGCAACTTTAGCTATAGCAGAGGGTGGCTTGGAAGTACCCTGATAGAATCTCATTCATCACTCCTTCCATATCAATTGGCGTATCGACGCACGCTTGGTGGTATTCTGCCAATGCAATGGGGGTAAGGGTGTAAGTTATGCGAGTCAAAGAAATAATCATCATTAGCGAATAAATGTTAGAAATTGTGAATCAATAATAGTATAAATTCAATTCATGAAGAGGTGTTCAATTGATTCTACGTCGTCCAAGCAGAGGGGACAAGCATTTGCAGAGGGTTTGGTTAGAGATGTAACCTTATTTTGGGTTGGGGATTTGTTATGGCGTAGGGACCAAAGGAAGAAAGATACTCTAGGGTTGAACATCCTAGATCAAAAGTTTAAGTGAAGTTTAGCACACACACCACCATGCGGGAGTGTCAGATATAAGTCCTTTACCAAACGATGGGAGGTAGTCCTTCATGGAAAGGAGATAAATTTTGATCTAGTTGTGTTAAGAGGTTCCGAAGGAAAGAGTTTAGCTCCTGAATCTTGGGAGAGGGACCAACTCTTTCTGTGAGGGCCTTGAGCCAATTTGTTTAGCTGAAAGGTTTACTCGGACTTGCGAAAGGGTGGTTTTTTTATTGGTAGTGAGGGCCCATAGTGTTGGAAAATGTTCATATAGTGGGTTGTGGCTATTTATTCCACTGGTCTAGGGATCTGTTTCTTGTTGTGGTATCTTAGCCTGGATTATGGTGGCGCAAACGGATTTGGAGTTTTCTTGAATCTTCACCGAGGATTTGGATAATAAGGCATTGTTTAGCAGTTGAATTCCCCAATCATCATTTATCTTAGGTCGGCAAATATGTTCCTAACATGAGTCATGTCTATTTCTTTCTATATTATTTCCATTCCATAGAAAACACCTCCAGATTTTGCCGATGTCTATGATGACGTGTTTAGGAAGTTTCCAGGAAGCTAGCATGTGAATTATTTGAGGGGTTAGCGAGGAGTTGAGTAGGGCTACATGTGAGGGTAGTGCAAGCATGCGAGATTTCCAACCCAGAAATTTTTTTTCAGTCTTTTCTATAATTGATGTGCAATCTACAATTTTTAGGGATTCAGGTGCTAGATGTATGCTAAGGTAATTTATTAGAAAGTAATTATGTTCCCATCCAAAGATTTCCGATGTTAAGGTTGATTCTTGAGTTTTCAAATTCAGGCAATGAATGGTAAATTTTTCTTTGTTGATGAATAGATCCGAGAAGAGGGAAACGACCTTAAGCGTGAATTTAGGGCATCTGAAGGCTTGTTCGTTAAATCTGACGAAGATTAGGACATCATCACTGCAGAGGTTGTTCGTGATGGCTAGGTTTACTCGTTGTAGTTGGTAGCCTTCAATAAGATGGTTTTTAAATAGATTTTGTACATTCTGTCTAAGAAGTTGATTGTGTTGATGAAGAGTAGGGGCGATTGGGTCACCTTATTGATCACCTCTATTTGGCTTGAGGAAGCCATAGCTAAGGATATTTGTTTTAAGCGAAAGTGAGGTAATGTTGAGGAAGGCATTGACCAAATTTGAAAAGATTTGAGGGCAACAAGTAAGATGTAGAGCCTAATTGATAGCACTCCACTTGATCGTGTCGAATGCTTTTCTGAGGATATTGCTAATGCATCCGAGGTTAATGATGCCTTGATACATGACAAGAAATATAATCAAATCTCAAGGTACCGAGACTATGCCCAACTTGCAATGTTATTGAGTGGGTTAATGATGTGTCTCATTCACATTTGAAGACGAAATATTAAGTTAAAATATGATAGGACAAACAAATTATGGTTAGTTTTATAAAAGAAATAGAACTAAAAGTTTGACTAATCAATAGACATGAACAAGCAAGCTATAGTGCAATATGTCAAATATATAAATTAGTGTAAATGAGTAATCTAATACTATATATTAAAGATCTATTACTATATTTTAAAGAGGAGCACTGGCTATTAATTTTTGCATTCCATTTTACCCTTGATAACTTCAGCTGATGGCATCTATGGAGGGTCGCCTACCTTCGAGTAGATTTTGATAAATATTTTTCATGTAGGATCGTGTAAACAGTTTTTACGTTGATTAGGCCACTGCCAACATCGTATTAGTCTTCACCTAAGATTTTCCATGTTTGTCCTTGCAAATTTTCTCCATTTTTTTTACTTTGATCCAAATATGACCTTGTAATGTTTTTTGGTGTACTTCAATCTAGATAATACACATACACACCAAAAACAAGTAAGCTTCTTTTGACTGTATCATGTATTGGCTTAAGTTTTCTCATGTATAAATATATACGTACATATATATATATATATACATATGAGTACTATTTCCTTATTTTGAAGATATTGATACATATATTTGTGGATATGGATAAAAATACACATTTTAATTACCTTACAACTTTTTGTATTAGTACACCATACATTCTTTTGTGAATACGGTTACAATATAGTTGTATATTCATATAATGGATATGATTAATTATTCGAAGTTTAAAATAGACATGGATTTAGTAGTTCGCAATCGAATAGAAAATAACCATATAATTAAATTTCAGAATGATAGCATATGAGATCTGACAATAAAACAAATAAATCTTTTGCGGCAAATAAATAAGAAAAGAGAATAAATTCGAGAAAAAATGAAGCGGAGAGGATTTCCCCCATATAATTTCGTTGCGTAAAGTCTGGTGATCCACTCACATGATACGATGACAATATGATCATAATTTGTGCAATTCAATGTGACTACCCCCGAAAAGGTATTAGAGATCAATTGTAGTAGCTACAAGAACAGAAGAGTTTTCCACTGGTGGAGAGAACTTAAAAATAGTGAATGCATGAAAGAAAAAAACAATCACATCGAGGAAGATATATAGATAGTAGGCAACCACTCATATCTGTAGCCATGTAATAAAAGGGCATTCATCGGATTCTCGGCATTTAGATTCTAGCATACTGAAATGACAAGAATTCGAATCGTCTAAATGGATTCTCAATGGTTATATTTCAAACTATTCTAGCAAAATTATTTATTTAACCCAACAAATAAAACTCAATACAGAATTATCAATATCCGAGATCCATATTGACTCTACCAAGCTCATACCTGAAATTGAATTTGAAGTAGAGTGCTCATGTGCATGTGTTGACCTCTAGCGATCCTCCTACTATCACTACAAGACTTTAAGGGAATTACTCATGCATAAGTCCAACCCGACTCGTGAAATAAAAATTTAAGTATTTCTTACTTTTACGATTATGATAACATATATTAATGTTTTGACTTTAGATTTATACATGTAAGTTCCTATCATAAGGAAGCAACTAAATACATACCCATATTTTGTTGGATATGAATATGTAAATTTTATTTTAACAATTATAGATATGGAAAATAATATGGATTTATATTATTTTTGTGGATATAGATATAAATATGTCTATTATTTCAATGCGTATATGTATATAAGTACTGGTTGCATGTACATTTATTTGTGTTAGCCTCTATCATAATAATGAGATTGGATAATTTGCATTTTCCCGCTATCTATCCAGGATATTGATATCTATTTTTATTTTAGCAGACAAGAATGTGCAATTTTTATTTTAATGCATATGCATAAGTAAAATAATGTGGGTTTGAGTTATTTTGTAGATACTGATAAATACAAATATCATTTTCAAATTTTAGATCCATAGTTTTAGTCTTGCAGAGATGAACCTACAATTAATACTTAGATCCATATTTATAACTAAAAATTAAAATGGTATCCATATTTGTCTGTATCTATAAAAATAAACACATATTACTTTGTGTATGCTTACTCGTCAAAATAAAACTTACACGCCAATATCTTGGATACATTTGTGGGCGGATACAAATTATCCTCTCATAATCAAGCTAGAGGCCAACACACACATATGCTTGCTAACACACATGTACTTGCGACCAATATTTATATCCATATCCGCTTCAAAAAATATATGCATATGTATCTGTATATGCAAAAATAATACAAATCCATTTTATTTTATGTATCAGGTTGTAAAAATAAATTTTTTGTATTCATATATGACAAAATATAAGTATGAATTCAAATGCATCCTATGTTATGGCTTACATGTATAAATATAAAGTCAAAATATAATTTTAGTTATCGTATTTCAGATAATTAAGAAATGATTCATTTTTTATCAGGATTACAAAAATCAATGTATAGGCAAAAAGAATACATTTTAATAGAAGATTCTTTAACAGTATAAATGTGACGATTAGTAATAACAATAATTTCTTGAATAGGATAAATATGCAAAATGATTGGACTTTAGTGCAAAGCTCACCTTCCAAATCGGCCAGTGAGGTGCTGTTTTGGGTTTTCTCCTCAAATTGACATGGGGTACTAATTGATAGCTAAAATTTTAAATATTATATTTGCATGCTCATTTATTTAATTAGGATTAAGTTAGTGATTATTTTTAAAAATGTCCATAAGTTATCAATGATTCTTTTTGCAAATTATAGTTGCTTTTAGCTTCATGACTTTTGAATTGTGATGGCCTACATGTTAATATATTCGGTCGAAAAAATGACTCTTCGAACGAGGGATTACTTTGTTTCTTTTAGACAATATATGAATACGTGGGTTTTTTTGGCGAAAATTGATGTGATGCCCCATCACATGTGTAATTGTTCGGAAGATATTTTTTTTCAAAATCTAAACGTATGTAGCTTTCTGGAGAAAAATGTAAAAGGAACTTGATGGTTGACCATCAAAGTTGTTAATTTTATAAGTGATTGTATTTTGGGTTTTTATCACTTGTGCCCCTCTAAGATATCACAATTTATGTTTTGCCCCTACCTTTTTGGTAATATCAGTTATGCCCCTCACTTCTTCCCATTCTATCACTTGTGCCCCTCGGGTTAGTTTCCGTCCATCCCTAATACAAACGGACTTTAACTTCAAGTACACAAGTGGAATTAATTGAAAAATTTGGACTGAAATGTCCAAATCTTCTTCTTCTTCCTCCTCCCACATCCTCTTCCTCCCCCTTCTCTTTCTTCTCCCAGCCACCTGCTCCTCCAGCAGCTCCTCCCGACCGTCCTCATCCCATCCCTCCGCCCCGATCTCCTCCCCGGCCCTCGCACCTCCGCTCCCCTGCCCTCGCATCTCTGCCCCGGCTCCTCCTTGGTCCCTCGGCCCCTACCTCCTCTGCTCCTGCCTCCTCCCCCTCCCCTGGCCCCCGCCGCCCCTGCTGCTCCTCCCCCCCCGCCCCTACACCCGCCGCCCCGGCCACCCTCGCGCCCCCTCCCGCTGCTGCTCCCCCCGCCCCTACCCCCGCCACCCCTGCTCCCCCTCCTGCTGCTCCTCCCCTGCCCCCGTCCGGCAACACGTCATCCTCCATGACCTCCTTGAAGTCCACCGGTACCGATGGATACAACCTCAGTGCCTCCAACAACGTCGCGTGAAGGTACTCCATCCCCTTGAGCTCCTTTAATGTGAACGACGATCCGTCTTGGCTCACCTCAACACCGCGACGGCTAGACGCTCGGATGGCAATGGAGTAGCCAGAAGAACCACGAGAGTGCGACGGAGCTTGTATCCCGCCCTGCGAGGATGAAGCTTATCCCATTATTTTGACCATAATACCCTTCTTAACCACAACATGGTTTGAATAAATCATGGTTATTTTAATTTTTTAAGGTCAATCTGACGGAAGGGCACAAGTGATAATAGGGAAAGAAGTGAGGGGCACAACTGATATTACCAAAAAGATGGAGCATAACTGAAATTACGATATCTCAGAGGGACACAAGTGATAAAAATCCTTGTATTTTTAACTTTTTATCTAAGTTACAACATATTGTGAGGCCTCATGAATCTATGTTATTGCCTTTCGCAGAATACATGTTTTTCAATAGTTTTTTATTTATTCATATTATTCATATATCATTAATACAGTTATGAAACCCGTGCATCGCACGAGCCATGCACTAGTTACATATGAATAAGGGTGTCAACTGATCAGATCTGAGCGAACCTACATTTTTTAGGTTCGGTTTATTTATTTAATCGATTTTCAACTTGTGTTATGCTCGGTTCGTTAATTTTCAAATTGAATCTAAATCGAACATCTATTTATTCGAATTGAACCTAAGCGAGTATTGAACTTGAGAATTCTCTAATAAGAGGGAGTGGAAAGAAAATAAATGGAAATATATGTGTGTCTATAATTAGAATAAATATTCATTCAATCTAACTTTTTTTTATCTTTTGAAAAATTAGATAAACAAGATTTTATCTCTTTGAAATAAGTGTAATTATAATATATTTGTATATCCATTTGAATTCAGATGAGGAATAATGTAGGGATATGCGATAAGTAAGATTTGTATTTGTTTTGCTGATTTGAGGACAAGGAAGGGAAAAGTACTAGATATGCAACTATATGTTATGATCACGATGTACCTATTTATTTTAAGGTAGTTTATGCTGATATTAAACCTACTTATCCCGTAAATATTCACTTATCTCCAGACAAAGTCCACTTATCTTGGGATGAAATCCACTTATCTCAAAATAAGCTCCACTTATGCAAATAAGGATTTGTAAATATGCATTTGTGTGTGTGTGTGTGTGCGTGCCTGCGCACGTGTGCAATGCACGTGCGTGCGATGTGGTGTGCAGGCGCTCACGTGTACGCGTGCGAATGTGAGCACGCGCGCGTGCGTGTGTGTGCATGAGTGTGTGTGCATGCGTGTGCGTGCATGTGTGTGTGTGTGTGTATGTGTGTATGTGCGTGTGCGTGTGCGTGTGTGTGTGCTTGTGTGTTTGTTTGTGTGTGTTGTGGTTATCGAGCTTTTAACGAATCAAACCTGAGCGAACCTATAATTTTTAGGTTCGGTTCATTTATTTAATCGAGCTTAAACTCGTGTTCAGGATTGGATCATTTAATTCTAGAATGAATCTGAATCGAACTTTAGCTAGCCGAATCTGAGCGAATATCGAATTTGAGAATTTTCTGACACCCTTAAATATGAAGTACATAATGATTATGAAATCAAAATTGACAGCAGCAGCGGAAGAACTAGTATGAAATTACACAACTTTATTGTAAAATGAATATGAAAACCCGAGTTAGAATATTTACTTTCCTAGCCCAATTTCTAGAGTCGATTAGGTGTTATAAATTGATAGATGTAAGAGCTTTCTTATGGGTTATTAACAGCTCCCCAGTATCCATTCCTCGGGTGTCTAAAAACTGAAATCTCTACTCGGATGCAATGCACAAATTTTATAAACACAATATAATATAAGAGCGGTAGATAGGGATAATCAAACCTATAATGGATCACAGCACAAGATGAACAACGGGAAATAGTGGAACCGGGATATGAACTCCATCTTAGGCTAAATTAAAAAAAAAAGCTTTAACTATACTCCGATTCTTAATTAGGAGTTTCATTTCTTAATTGTAACAAATAGGAGCTTAAACTTTCAACTTAAGTATTTAACGTAGACATATAAGGGTCGTTAAAGTTTATGGAGACTTCTATTTGAGACAAAAACATAAGATGAGACCCTTCTTTGTTACAATTGAAAAATAAGTCCTTTAATTGAGAATTGAGACATAATTGAAACCCTTTTTTTTAATTTACCCTCCAACTTATAAACAAAAAAGGAGCAAGGATATGCAGAGAAAGGGCAAATAGGACCACTATTGAATACCATTCAAGAATTTAATTTGCAAAGAAATGCATGACGCAATCATGCGTGGATTGGCAAATCAAAGACAGGAGCAAGAATAAAATTAAAATAAAAACGATGTAAGAAAATAATAGGATAAAAATAGATACTAAGAAGACAAAGATGAGACGAAATGAAAATGAAAGATGTATGAAACAAATTGTAGACAGAAATTTACGAAAAAAGAGAAGATCGAATGCATGCTATTAAATGACAACATAAAGAATATGCAAAGAAAAGGAAATTAATTACTCAATTAAAAGTAGGATGAGAGATTAAAAAAACAAAGAAAAATGAAACAAATTAGGAAGAGGACTATTTCTAGGAGGAATTTATAGTGATCAATGTTGGATTAGCTATTCTAATTGTTGGGTTAGCTCTTGTAATAGTAATTGCACTACAAGAAAATAGGTTTTTTTTACGATTACACATATAGTTGCAATATAGTGCCACAGTAGTGAGAAAGTTGTCGTAACGAATGTTCGCGTCTGCACAGTAATTCCTTTTTCCTGCAATTTATTAGTCGCATGCACTTTCTTATCTACGTTGCCACTACATAACATTCAAATATTGCAATTGCATAGTTGCAAAATAGTTGTGAAATGACCATTACATAGGCGATCATATTGCCGTTATTTACAAATACATCAGCAATTACCTTGCGAGTAGTGGGCGAGTGCGTAAGCATCATTCTCATCAATTGACAACTACTTTCCCACCACTTTGTGAGTGTTGAACATGTGAGGTCATGACGAGCCATTATGCAATAAAAGTTATTTCAATGACTCCTTTATACGAAACAAAATAAAATTAAGATTGCCTTAATGGGTCTCTTTGTAATATCAGGGTTATGTGCAATGACCATCTTGATATCATACATCTATTGATCTAGAAGTTAGACCATAGAGGTCGATGCAAGATTATAGATCTAAAAAGTTAGATTGAAGACACACCCAAGATCATTAAGTGATTATCAAGAAGGATCTCTAGTTTGAGAAAGAGATGACAATCTCTCTCCAAAAGCGAATATCCAACTAACCTCTTGATGCATGTCTTCTGCAAGGAATGGAGATTCGGATGTGTTGGATAAGTCAAGGTCAAAGTATTGTCTTAAAGAGATAAAGATAACTTAAGACCTTTATTGTATGTTGCAAAGAAACATGCAAACATCCTCTGAGTGAAGACAGATAAACATCTATATATAGGCCTAAGAAGATACTTTTGGTAGATTGATGGGTTGATGACCTAATCAAGGTCTATATATACCAACGAGCTGGTGTGCATATAACAACACATTAGGTATATGATCTCTCAAAGGTATCATACAAGTTCATTGAACCGAATGAGATAGGATCACTCTTGACATATTGGGGTCAACAAATTTCCATCGATGGTCATCTTGTTTTGGAATCAAAACAAGAATTGAATATTATGCTATATGTTGTTGGAAAGAATATGATTGATGCCAATGATCGACTTAGAGACTTACTGATAAACCCCAAAGAAAATAATCAAATAAGAATTTGAACTTCGGGTTTAATCAAGGTTTTCCAATATGAGGATGTACAATTATTCGGGACTCAAGGCTGATGCAATCTTAAAAGATTGTATACCATGAAGAATTGTTCTTTATTCATGAAATTCTATCTTAGTCCAAAGAGATGGACATTGATATGTAATGATTCCAAGTCAATATAAAGATTGGATTTAATATCTAATTTTATCAGATTACTCAAAGTGGTTTAATCATGATATTATATGTTATCTTAAATATAAAGTCCCTATAAATGGTCTATACAATCTCCTTGACCTTACCTCCAAGTATCAACAGATGATGTACATAAGTCTTAATTGAATTAGGACCCATACATTGAAAGATTAGTCGATATTAATATGGACAGATATATGCGAATACGATTCACATAACTAGACATGTGATTGATGTGATTATTGGTTTACATTAATCACTATATTGTGAATATGATTAACATAAGCGGACACATAACTAATGCGAATATTGATTCACATTAATCAATAATAATGTGAGTATATGATTCACATTTAATTTAAGGATTAGATTGTGAATTTGATTCACATATATATGTGGATTGAATTCATAATGAATATAAATAAATGTAAATTAGGTTTATAATTAATTTTGGGCGGACATGATTCATATCTTTGGAGGATGCCTTGCTAATTATCCCAATGTAATTGTGGATAAAATGCAACAACTGATTCTAGTTCAAATAAAAAAAGGAGAGAGAGAACTTCTTCCACCACATGTTGTGGATGTCCATATATTGCGGCTGGACTCCCCCAATGGACATCAACACCACATATGGGCTAACTTTCTTCTCAGTATGTGATGCTAACTGATGAAGAGGAACCTTGTACTTTTGAGGAAGCACATGAGCACAATGAGAGAAACCATTAGTTCCATGTTATGAATGAAGAGATGTCATCAATAAAGAAAATCACACATATGAACGTGTTGAGATTCCTAAAGATAAGAGGGTGATTAATCACAATTTGCTCTAGTTAATTATGTGAAAATATTGTTGTAGTTGGGTGACCAATGGTTTGATCAAAACCAACCATGCAAAGATCTCTATGAAGAGTTGCGATTGGTGTATGTCTATTTATCATGGGTAAATCCCAAGGTCAACTCAAGGAAACTAGCTACTTGGGATTTAGGTGTTAAAAAGTAGTTTAATTGATCATTAGCTCACTCCAAGTAACTTGATGCATTCATGATTTTTTGACAAATTTTTATGCAACATAAATGCTACAAAATGAATGATGAAATGCTTGAACACAAACAACGCAACAAGCTCTTGAAATCAGTTACTGAACTTAAGCCAAGGTCAAACTAGTTTGCTCACTTTTTTATAGCACAACTAAGTGAAATTGGCTCAAATAGATAAAAGACTTCTCTAAATTTTAATTTACTTTGCATGAGTTACATCAACAAACAAATATTGTCATTGGAAAGATAATTAAATGAGCTTTCTAAGGAGACAATTTTATGTCATTTGGAGTTCATATGCTAAAGTTATTAATAAATGAATCGAAGGGCCTAAATGCAATAAAAACTTATTGAACATAATTAAAAATTCATGCCTAAGGCTTATATGCAATAATAGAAACCTGGTGAGTGTTTCTCTATAAAATTACCCAAAGGTGGGCCCTTATCTACAATTCGAGGAAGGCAGAGGATGCTCAACTACAAATTTCCCAAGTGAACCATGTGCCTGGTGCATGATTAGTCTAGAGTGCAAATATGAAGGAGGCGAGGATCAGTGTTGCAATTTTCCCATCCACATGATTGGGAGCACGTGAGGCAGACAACTCGGTGGGTGGCTCTAACCACAACTAAGGTGCTAGTCATGTGGCTGGTGTGGCTAGTTCGACGAGTCTGATCCTAATGGCGTGGAGTTGAGGCTAAGAACGGGGTCATGACAATTGGATCTTGAGATCCAAATGTCCTGATCTGATCTAGGTGTGTGATGGTGATATCTTGCAGGTGATGATCCACGGTGGGGTCATGGTGTTGGCAAAGACTGAAATTCCTAACGCTCGATCTCAGAGGGCCTACGGTATCCGATAAGTCGGATCCAGCAATAGTTGTAGCGGCCGCTCTCATGGTACTCGGAAATCAATCGATGCAAACAGACTAACAACCAACACACGATATAGATAAAGCGATGAACAAATGCAGAGTGAAATTTATTATACCATACAAAATGTGTATAATGATAAAGTAGTTGGGATCGAACCACTGGAAGCAAACTGGATAGTTATAATTATTATTAATTAATAAAAATCAATAATAAATATTTTTGTACTTTTTTGTTTTTTTTATTTTTTGTGGGTTCTTAATAAAAAAATTTATAGAATTTTAATTATTTTATATCTTTTTAGTTTTTTAATTTTATTTTATTTCTAAATTTTGCAAATTTTTAGTTCCTTTTTGTTTTTAAAGAGATATTATATACATATATATCTATACATAGTAATAGGGCTTGGGGATCTTGCACCATGGTGCAAGCAACTTCCATTCACCAGTGATCGTGGCCATTAGATTAAAATCCATTTAATGGCCAACTATACTCATTTTACCCAAGAAAATCCCATTTACAAGGCAAAGAACACATATCTCCTCCCGTGCCCTTTCTCCCTATGGACCAAATCCGCTCTTCTCTTCCCAATTGCACTTGCCCTTTCATCTCCCTCCTCCCACCCATCCAAATCCGACAAATCCAGTGATGAGTCTATCACCTCCCTCCTCCACTATGGCCACTGCAATGGACAGATGAATCTCAGATACATCATATTAAAATCTATATATTATCCTCTTAACTTAAACAATTCAATAAAAACCACAATTAATTCATTGTTCTTAACTTTTATTAACTCTATGTATAATTAACACTAAAAAGCTTACCCTAATTTTTGTATTTAATACTAACATTTTCCTTATTTTTTTATTGTAAAAAAACACCTAAAAATTAGATCTTGTAGATATTTATCTTGGCTTTAAAAAGAAATTAAAAATACAAAAAATAACAAACCCACTAAAACATAATATTTTTACCTATTAAAAATACTACCCAAAATTGTACTTTGTACAAATGACCTCTTTTGACTTTTTTGTTCAACGTAAAACTTGTAGATCTCATCGAGATCTACAACTTTCATGTTTTGACTTTTTGCTAATTCTTATTCCTTTTATTTATTTCTTAATTTCTATTTTTTCACATTTCTAAATAATCTGATTGGGCCATGTGGTGCCCCCCGGGCCGCCCACGTGGCCCCACCTCCTTTTGCCATCCGCAAGCTTCTCGGTCGTCTGATCACTCATGGTCGCCCTCATATTAGCTACACATCCCCGCTAGCTCCTCAGCCCTCGGATCTACCATCCAGATCTCATCTCATGGATGAACTCAAAAATCGCCTCTTTAATTATAAAGAATGGTAATATAGGAGACGATCTTTGATTCAACAAAAACTACAAACCTTGAATTTTGTGGAGAATTTTTTTGAAAATCTACCAAGGCCAAACATAGGGAATGGACTATTTCTAGTTGCATGATTTGAAACTAATTTAAATAATTAATTAATTGATAAGATAATTTCTGTATCAGAAAATTATATGGAAATGAAGTGCAATGTGAAGAAATAAACAGAGGGGATAAGCGCAGAATCTGTGATTGTGTACAAATGAATTCCTCAAGTATATGATCAATAAAACCTCAAAACTAATCATAGATCAAACTAATCACCCGGGGAGCTGGAGAGAGAAGGAACGGGGTGAGAGAAGAGGTTCCACGTGGCATGCCCATGGGCTGCCACATGTCACCGCAAAAAAATTCGAAATTAAAAGAGGAAGAAAAATAGAAAAGAAATAGAAGGAAACCTTGGATCAAAAAATTTCCTTCATGAAAGTTGTTCGTCTCGATGAGATCTACAATTTTCATGAAGGATCTAGAGCAAACTAATTCAACTGTGCAAAGTGATATTTTTGGTGGTTCTCCATGTGTATAGAAAACCGCTTTTTGGAGTTTCGCAATTTTTTAGAGAACTTAAAAGAGGATAAAAAATCTGGAGAAAATGCGATAAAATATAAGACATTTAACTACACATTAATAATTTTTTTGGATTTTTAATAAATAATAAAATAGGGAAATAAAATAGAAGTAAGAAATAAGAGAATTTTGTACAGACTCACAAAGGACACTCGAACACAGTCAGTTTCTTCGATTTAGTCTTGGTTTGGATTTGAACTTTATAAATTTGATAAAAATTTCATCAAAGAACACAGATGAAAAAGAAATACAATTAAAAGGGTTAATTATGTACATAAAGTCCTAGGTTAAAAATCGTAAAAAAGATATAATGCGCAAAAGAGGTCCAAAATCCAACTTTCACATATGAGCTTCGAATTTTATGAAATTGGTCTTATTTTGAAGATCTTTTGAAAATAGAGTATTTTAAAAGTGAGTAGACCAAAATCGGACACTGTATGAGAAAGATATGCACGTTTTAGTCTGTCTGATGTGAAATTAGATTTTGGGTTTATTTGACACTATTTGAGTTAGCATTTTTTGTATTTTTTATTTATTCTTGTTAGTAATATCTACACAATGGAGTGATTTCAGGTCAATCGATGTTAGGATGAATTAAAGAAAAATAAGGGAAGTTATCAACTTATTAGGCCAATTTACACTTGGATTTTAGTTCCGTACGTTATTAAATTATGCATGATGAAATGCGAATATTATTTACAAATGTATAAATGCTAATAATGCTAGAGTAATGATTAAATGCATATGAATTTTGGAGAACTTAGCCTAATTGACCAAAGTTAGCATGTTGAATCTGAGATTCATCACTCATCCACACCCTTCTGCCATCTTCTAGACCGCACTATCATCCACCCATCCAGTTGCCATGCCCTCTCCATGTCACCACTACTCCCTCCACCCTTGGATGAAGCCCCCTCATCATCCTAACCGTTCGCCTTCACCTCGATCTTCACCACTCGATAAGATCGCAAGATCTGATCCTCACCACACATCAGTGCCTTCATCCCAACCGATATATCAGATCCTTTGATCTGATCTAAACCGTCGCCTCACACCCTCTTCATTACCATTGGATCACGTGATCCAACGGTCCATGCCCTTTCTTCCTCCTCCAAGCACCTCCTTCCCGTCCGTTATGGCCGCAACCACCTTGCCTACTTCTAATTCTAGCCGCCTACCCTTGACGCCTCTCCATGACCTAATTATGCCTACACATAGCCTTCACGTCCACCATCTTCGCGCAAAACATTAATGTCTCCATCTCCAGCTCACCTCTTCGTCACGACCGTTTCAAAAGCCCATGCCATCTCTCCTGAAACCACCATCGCCACCTATAAAGCCCCCCCCTCTGCCTCCTCTTTCCCTCATCCACCAACCCCAGGAGTACGCCCAGCTTCCCCCACTCCTCTGATGACAACAAAGGGGCAGTTCATCGAGGCGAAGACTAATGTACCCCTTTGGTGTTGACCCATCATCTTTCGACCATGTCGGGGTGTCTCCGACCTGTTGAGAACCTTGTCGTGGTTGAGCGAGTTGTGCGATGACCAGGGCTTCATCTAAAGTCCATCCCAAGCCACCACCTCCGCCCAATTTCGACTCTGACCAGCTAACTGCTCTTCCCTTCTTAACTTTTGCTTTTCTTCTATTTTTATCGTCATCTACAACCATTCCTACAGTCGCCTGACCACCTCATAACCTCCGCCATACGACCTCCATCTTCACGACCTACTCTGCTCACCCTCTCCCCTTCTCTAGAGCCCTGACCACCTCACTCCCCTTCCTCTTTGCTTCGCCAAAGAAGACGGACCAGTCCCCCTCTCCTCCACCTCTTTGGGACCTCATTTCGCTCACAAACCTCAAGCACAAACTCGCTTTAGATAAATATAATGCTTGCATGTCCTACTCGTGAATAATTGGAGCTCACGCTTCCATGCCAATCTTGAGCAGCAGCTCCAACTACCCTCCACTGCCTCATATCCCCAACCATCGCCAGGTGTTTGTCTCACCTCTAGCTCATTCGTGAGCCCTCTCACATCGTTCCTTGACCACAGGCTCATGAATTGATCTTCGAGGAGCTTCAAGGGGTTCATCGGAGCCCAGTCCCCTCACCGTCACAAGAGGCGGAGCATGAAGAGCAGATATCGTCCGATCGATTCGATTGGATGACTCAGATGTAGCACGAGTCTCCATGTCCATCCTACAAGTTCGGGTGGACCAAGCCGCCCCCCTGATGCACCAGCAACCACCACGTGATTAAAGCCTTCGCTTCGCCCACTGAACCTGGACTCGCGTGCCTCGTACGTGCGGGGATGGGTTATTTGCAAAAGAGACCCCGATTTTTTCATAATTACACCCAGGTCCAAGCATGTGTGCATCACGTATGCGCCTGGATAAATTACACAGGAGCCTCATTGGTTATCAGAATTATAGATAGGCCCCTATGCATTTTGAAATTTACAATGGGACAGTTCCGACTTTTACAAATTGCAAATAGGTCCCTCCATGGGGCCTATTTATGATATTTATTCATTTATTTTCATGCATTTTATTACATTTATGCCCTTGCACTATTTTTATCATATGTTTTCAATGATTTCAGTTTCATTGTGTTGCATGTTTTATTCTCAACCTATTGACATCATTCATCTCCTGTTTTGACGTTTAATTAAGGGTGCTAATTTTTTAGATTTATGGTGTCAATAACTCTTCATTACTTGATTCCATTATTCATTTTTAATGCTCAATTTGTCTCTAAAATTAACCTCTACTTGATTGCTCGTTGATGTGGTTATTTTAGGGCATCTGTGTACATTATTTCTGCATGATCACCTCTTACATATTCTACACCATCCATCTCATTTTAATTGCATTTAAAACCAAATAAAAATTGCATGCATCATGTTAATTTGTCTCCACATCATATCTTTCATTATTTAATCAGTAATTTTCAATGAGTAAACTAGGAGGCTCATGTCCCTGTATTCAACCTTGGTATACTTGCCACGTAAAATAATTACCACGTATTCGAAGGTGTGGATTTTGTTGAATCGAAATCTGTCTCATGTACTACAATAATATAAACTTATTAAAGGAACATTTTTCACAGTTCATCAAATGGTATCGTTGCCGGGGACACGACTCATCCTATTTGTTTTTTATCTTTATTGCATTATTTTTTATGTGATTATGTTCAGAAATCAAGGTTTTACATTGTGTTTGTTCTTGCATCATTTTTGATTTAATTTCTTGATAAATTTCTTAACATTTTCCTTAGGTCCCTGAAGATGGAGGATGCTCGATCTACATGGAGGCATGGATTTGGGAGCTCCCATTACGAGGAGCCGCAGAGGAAATTTAGGAGAATTCGAGACTAGAATCATCATTGTGTTCATGCATTTAATGTAAAAAATATAATTATAATCATGGCATTTCTAGAAATCCTCTTCAAGGGCTCGCGTGTGTAAAAAAATGAACAAGGATTGTGGTGTGTGAAGTCTCACCCCAGTCCGGGTGAGGCTTCACTTGAGTGTCGACCTAGGACAAGGCACATGAATCTCTAGGCTGACTCCATTCTTCACATTATTTATGCATGATCGTCGGTAGGACACACATAAAGAATTTCAGAGATCCACCTTATCTCCTTGATTCAATGAGGCGCACTGGATATCGATATACTTAGCCAAACTCAAATCCTTTCTTCATCGCTAATAGTATCATGTTTTAGGTTGTGGTTTTCTTCGACTTGCATGCATTTGTGATAAATTAAAATCAATCCTGCATATGCATGAAGAAGGTTGGAGGTATTGTAAGTATCTCTCTCAAGCCTGCATCATGGTTTTCACGAATGTACTACCTTTTCCGATCTTCCTTTGATTTGTCACGTAAGGAAATTAAAGGAAATTGGGAATGGCCGAGTAGTTGATGTTTGCTTGACTTGTGTTCACATTAGCACAGTGATAATCTAAAGCTAAATCTGGGACTGATAACGCAAGTTGATAAAATTAATTGTAATAACAAATCACTCTTGGATTATGGGAGAGCAAACCCCATCATTGTATGCAGGTTGTTTTGAATGTTGAGAGGTGATGACGTATACCTAGGATAGTGCCCAAAACCTAACCTTGAAACCTCTGTAATGTGCTTTAATTTTGATCGATCACCAATAAAATGGACAAGATAAATGACTAGCACCTGTTGGCCTTCATGTGTGTGTTGGTGAAATATGAGGTATTGTCTGCTTGGTTGAGTCTTATTGTCTTCTCTACCTAACCCTCCTGTAACCCTAAGATGATATGCCCCTCCCTCCATCTCCATCCAACCATCTGTGTAAATCCACTCCTCCCTATACCCTTAACAGATCTCCAGTTCCCTAGACTGAAATTTACATCCAAAATACTTAAGCTACTTTTCAGCCTAAGAATAGGGGGAACCTTGTATAGTAACTGATCACTCACCTAGGGTCTCCCCATTCTCATTGCATATCCAATACTTAGGCTATTATAGCCTAAATATTGGGGGACCTAAATCAATCTTCCCTCTTCTTCTCCTTACACTTAGGTATTTTGACCTAAGTATTGGGGGGGCATCTGAGTCAAATCTGCTATATCACATTATTTTTGACCTGAGCTATGGCTTCATATCACTTTGTGCTATGTCAATATGAGGGTATACAATAGCTCAGGACATAGCAAATATTAAGTATATGGGGGTATACCATATTTATTGTATATATACTTTAACCATATCTCTTTTTTTAATTTTTTTGAAACTTTTTTGGGATAGGGTTTAAATATTCTTGTGAACAGATTTTTGTAAAATTTTAGTAAAAATCTTTTGAAAATGAGGGACTAACTATTTGGTAAAATCAATTAACCTTTTTTCAAAAAAACTCATAGAAATCTGAAAAATTAAAATCTTTTCTTGAGCAGTGATTCTAACCACTAATCTTAGAAATGAGTAGCCATTTCTCAGTGAGGGAACTACGGTCTCCCTTAGCAGAGTGGGTGATTAAAAGACAATACAAATGGCACTATTTTGAAGTAATACGGGTGGCCGTCTAATGGTCCATACTTACACCCATAATTGTTGGAAATGGATGCAACTATTCATATGAGCTTGGTTCAGTCATTATTTCTCTTGCGATTAAATATATATATTCTCATAAAAATTGCAAAACTAAAAATCACAAAAAATTCACTAACTTTGGAGTTGGTGTATTCCTGACACATTCATTTTCACTCAATGCTTAAGGATTTGAGGATATTAGTTCCTGAGATGTTGACAGTCTGAGTTAACGAGCCTTAGTCATTATAGTTTTGAAACTTAATAATCCACACTTTCCTAGTTTGAAAGATTTAAGTGCTATATTTCACTCTTCATCTCTTCCTTCTAAGAATATGATCAACACATCACTTTCACAATTGCATGATTGATGAGATGAGTTGAGTTATCACTTGAGGAACTAGGACTAGAGATTTGAGTTTAGACCTAATTTAATGATGCTCGAGGATGGGATAAAATCAACGAAGGATTCAAGAAGCCTGAGTGTCAGCAAAACCCTAGACAGCATGCGACAAATTCGCATGCTATTATTTGATATTTACCTATGTGCCAGGGTGCGATGAAACTTAAATAATTATTGATCAGTGTGTGTCCACTATTGGTAAAAGTAGTGGAGCTAGCTAAACAATGAAATAAATTTGAGATAAGTTCTCTCATATAAAGAAAAGCTCTATAATTACAAATACGAATTTAAAAGAGCTTCCACCTAAGGCGAGCACTCCCATCCATTTCAAAGTGTCCACTTGTACCAAATGCTATTAGGACCAAGGAGTCAGGCTAGCACCAAAAAAGGGCTCTGCATCGTATAGTGATACAAGTCTGGGTGTCGAAGGTATCTTAAATACTCAGAAGAGACACACCCCGATGTACTCTAAGGAAAACAAGTGTGGATGACTCTGAACTCTCTTGATGACCACATTAATCAACAACCTAAAAATATAAATATGTTGAGTAATAAGGTACTTGAGAGGACCCTTGTTCCAATGTGAGGGAATGACGAAAATGCACAATCCAATGCCCTCCATGTTCTGGCCTTTCATCTAAACTTTCAAGTCTGACAAACTAATGAGCCGGTGGATTGAAGCAAGAACCGACTTATTCCCTAGTGTTGAGAAAGGTTTTGAGGAGAGTCTCCTAGACTAGAACCTTTGGTGAAATCTCGACTAGACCCTCATGATTGATGTACACTAATTGTCATATCCTTATATTATATGTACATACAAAGAGTCTGATAATTAGAGAAGTTGGATTCCTTTTGACTAGAGAATGGTTGAGTCCAGAATATTAGGATCACTTAAATTAAGGGTCTTCAATAAATTGAGCCTTGAAAATTCACATGCATTGCCAGGAATTAGTCTGACTCCTTCATTCTTTAAATGCTCGAGGGCAAGCCGATTTAAGTAAAGGGGGATGATGAATCTCAGATATATCATATTAAATTATGTATGTTACCCTCTTAACTTAAACAATTCAATAAAAACCACAATTAATTCATTGTTATTAACTATTATTAACTCTGTATATAATTAATACTAAAAAGCTAACCCTAGTTATTGTATTTAACACTAACATTTTCCTTATTTTCTTTATTAGTAAAAACCCCTAAAATTAGATATTGTAGATACCTAGCTTGGCTTTAAAAAGAAATATAAAATAAAAAAATAACAAACCCATTAAAATACTACCAAAAATTGTGCTTTGTACAAATTACCTCTTTTGACTTTTTCGTTCAACATGAAACTTGTAGATCTCATCGAGTTCTACAACTTTCATGTGTTGATTTTTTTATAATTCTCATTCCTTTTATTTATTTCTTAATTTCTATTCTTCTTCACATTTCTGAACAATATGGTTGGGCCACGTGACGCCCTCTGGGCCGCCCACGTGGTCGCTCCTCCTTTTGCCACCCGCAAGATTCCTAGTCGTCTGATCACTTATGGTCGCCCTCATCTCAGCCACACATCCTCCTTAGCTCCTCAACCCTTGGATCTACCTTCCAAATCTCATCTCATCCACACCCTTCCGCCCTCTTCTAGATCGCACGATCATCCACCCATCCAACGGCCCTGCCCTCTCCATATCATCACTACTCCCTACACCCTTGGATGAAGGCCCCTCATCATCCTAACCATTCGCCTCTACCTCTATCTCCCCCACTCGATCAGATTGCAATGATCCTCACCGCACATCATCGCCTTCATCCCAACCAATAGATAAGATCCTTTGACCTGATCTAAACCACCCTCTCGCGCCCTCTTCCTGACTGTTGGATCGCATCATCAAATGGTCCATGCCCCTTCTTCCTCCTCCAAGCACCTCATTCCCGTTCGTTATGCCTGCAACCACCTCACCTACTTTCAATTCTAACCGTCTACCCTCGATGCCTCTCCATGACCTAATAACACCTACACATAGCCTTCACACCCACCATCTTTGTGCAAAACCCTAACGTCCCATTCTCTAGCTCAGCTCTTCGTTATGACCGTTTCAAAATCCCCGCACCGCCTCTCCTGAAAACCACCATCACCACCGATAAATGCAGAGGCTACCTCCAGTTATCGCCTTGAAGTTGTCAAGGCGCACGACCACAAAATCGAGCAACAAGCTCGGAGCTTGCTGCGGCAGGAGGATGCGTCTTCGAGATCTCTCCAGTTAGGTCGTCGCTCAAAGATGGAGGTATGTCGTTGTTATCGGGAGACCTCGTTGAGCTCTCTCTCTATCTTGTGTTGAAGCATGAAGTAGCAGATGATTAAGCGACGGGGCGGTTGTCGACCATTTACAGGTCGTTGGTGGCATGGCTGAGGTTTGCAAAGATGGAGGAAGTGGGCGGTGGGAGCGGAGGTATTTGGGTGGAGGGGCGAGAGGAGCAACGACCTGGTCAGGGAGAGATGGGTGAAGAGAGAGAAGTAGGTGATCGTGGGGTGGTTACGGAGAGAGATTCCACATTACAAACGTAGAGGCGGTCACGTGGCGGTGGAATAGAAATTAAAATTTAATAATGAAATTAATAAATTAAAAAATAGAATAAAATTGATTGATTAATTAATTAATAAAAATAAAAAATATAAAATATAAAAATATAAAAATAAATAAATAATTTAAATAATAAATAAGTAAAATAAATAAAATTATGAAATAGGAAATAGGGGGTGAGACGTGGCGGCTCCAGGAGGGGCCACATTTCGCTCCTAGAAAAATCAAAAATTAATTGAAAAGAAAAACAAAAAAGAAAGAACAAAAGGGGTCAAATCAAGAAATGGTCAACACAAAAGTTGCTCGTCCTGACGAGATCTATAGCTTTCGTGATGGATCAAAACTCAAAATAAATCATTTGTACAAAAAGTATTTTTAGGTGGCATCTTATAGATATAAAATAATGTATTTTTATCCTTTGTAGATTTTTGGCATTTTTAAATAAGATAAAAATCAAAATAAAGTTAGATAAATTATAAAACAATTATTTACACCTTAGCCCTATTTCTTTGGATTTTAAATAATTAAGAAAATACAAAGATAAAATAAAGGGGTAGTTTGGTCAATATGTACAATATACAATAGCCACCCAAAACCCAAGTTTCACATACGAACTCCGATTCTTTTGAATTTGTTCTTGTTTTGAAGGTAATTAGACAAATAATAATTAAAAAGTGAGTAGGGATCCATAGGAGACCATTTGAGAGAGGTATTCATGTTTTAAAGTTCTTAGTCTCAAACTAAGGTTAGGGTTTTATCGGTCAATTTGAGGAGTTAGTATTTTTTATATTTTTTATTTATTAGTGTTAGTAATATATACTTATATAGTTGATTTTATTCAATTTTGAGTTTGAGAAAAATAAATAAAAATAGGGGAAATATGATAAAATACAAGTGATATTTACAAGTGAATTTGGCTTCTTATTTCATGCACAAATGCATGCTAAAATGAAGAGATTATTTCTAAATGCATAGATGAGAATAATGCAAAATAAATAGATATATGCAACTAATTACTGGAGAATGAAGCTCTATTTTCAACTTTTAGTATGATGAATCACGTATTCATCACACGCAAGGCCAGGTTTGGTGGGTTATGCAAAGGCTTGGACCATGTGGCGGTTGTGGTGCATCGAGGGGCGGCTTGGTCCACCCGAGCCTATAAGATAGACATGGAGGCTCGGGCTACATCTGGGTCGTCCGATCGAATCCATAGGATGGTATCTGCTCTTCATGCTCCATCTCCTGTGGCAGCGGGGGGACTGGGCTCTGACGAGCCCCTTGAAGCTCCTCCAAGCTCCATTCGCGAGCCTGATGGTCGAGGAACGATGCTGGAGGACTTACGAGTGAGCTGGAGGTGAGACGAATACCTCGCTCTAGTTGGGGATGTGAGGCAGTGGAGGGTAGTCGGAGCTCTTGCTCGAGATCAACTGGAAGCGCGAGCTCCTACCTTTCACAAGTAAGAACTGCAAGCGTTAGATTTAGTCGAAGCGAGTGTGTGCGTGAGGTTTGTGAAAGAAATGAGGTCCCAGGTCATAATAAATTAAATGGTGTTTTCATTGATTAATTGTTAATAGACTGAAATCCCGTTATTTTTAGGATATATTATTTTTCCTGGATAGCCCTCACATAGATTCATCTAGGGTAATTTTAGTTCCTAAAATTTAATAGGTTTGCTATTTATTAAAATTATTTTGCTCGAAATCACCCTACATTCATTTTTTATTCGTAATTAATTGATATTGATCCGAAAATTCCAAAAAACCTTGAGTAGCTTAATTTCATCATATGTCATCTTCTAGATAAGTTTAATAATTTCTGTACATTGTTTGATTGAGTATTGCATTTTAGTCCCCGAACTTTGCCAAATTTGCATTTCATTCAATAAATTGCATTTAAAAATACCAAAAAAATATTATCTGAAAACCTAACCTCTAGATCACCTAATAATTGACCTAAAGAGACAGTTCTCTCCTTGAGTTCGACCTTGATCTTACCAAGTAAAAAAATTAAATTGATTAATGACTTTTAATTGACACATTAATGAGTGGTTTTTGATTAATACGTTAATTGCCCAACTATAACAACACGACACTATTAACAAGGGTACTTCGAGGTTTTTCAGATGGTCACATTGTCGGGGAGGCACAACTTAGGTTGATTTTAGAAAATTTAGTTTTTAGGTTGTCCAACCCCGGGTAGTCTGACGTTCGATGTTTCTTATAATTATTTCTCTATTTATTTCATGCATTTTTTTATTATTTATTTTGTTATCTTTATTTTTATTTTTTATTTATTTTGTGTCTATCTCTCTGGCCACCATCTTGTTTTTGTGCGAGGAACCCGACAGAATGGAGCGATCGCTTAGGTGGCCGAGCATCTCAGAAGCTTCAGAGGTTGGTTTTTCTGATGATAAGCCAACTGAAGGAATGCATAAATTTAAGATCAAGTCGAGTTGTGAGAGAGTGCAGAGTCTAGGATTTTTCTACATTTATATTAATTTGTATTAATAGCATATTTACAATGGATTCCGTTTGGAATCTCGTGTGTGTACCCGGACACTTGGAGATTATTTTGTGGTGTGTCGAGACCTGTTTCACTCTCCGATGAGGGTGGGGCTCGACTTGAGTGGTGAAATTAGGATAGGCACACAATAGTATAATTTCAAATTTGTATGTGCCCTTTTTAGTTTAGGCCACACATCTTAGAATATTCACCATCTTTTAAGATTCATAATGATACACACATAGATATGTACTACTTCGCCAAATTCAACTCAATTCTTCTCCGCTAATAGTATATTGTTTAGGTGTGGTTTTCTCGATCTACATGCATTAAGTGTAAATTTAACAATTTGACTTGCATAACACATGAAAGTGCTGGGAGTCGCTGTAAGTATACTTTATTCTGCGCATGCATCATTGTTTCATGTTTGCATTCTGATTTCTGATTCCTCCCTTGTTTTACAACTTAAGATTAAAAAGGAAAGCAGGACTGAATGGTAGATGTGCTTTATTGTGCTCAAATTAATTTTTTAAAATGACAACCTAACTCTAAAATTGGGACTGAATTGAGCAGATTGATTAATAAAAATTGGAATAAAAAGAACCTTGTTTTATGGGTGCATAAAGCTCTCACTGTTAGAATTTACTTGTAAGTGAGAGAGGGACAAACACTAGGATAGAGCCAAGCCAGGATTTTTATATTGACTACTGATTCTATAAAAATGATTAGTTACTTCTCAGTAAGGAAATATGGTTAGCCGATAAACGGTCCGGATTTCCTTAATAGAGTGGGTGGTTTAGAGGACATTGTGTTAGGCTCCGTCCTAAAGTAATGGGTAGCCATATTTTTATGGTTCGTACTTACTCCCATACTGGTTGAAAGTGGGTGCAATTAGTCGTAAGAATCAGGCCAGTCTATAGGGAAATACATGCACCTAATAGCTCATTAACTCTTTTAAATCTTACATTTATCACCAAATAAAATTGGCCAGATAATTTGGCCAAACCTTTACAGTATTCGCCGTGTACATTTGGTGAAATTGGGCTTTGAATTATGTTTGCATTGTGTTCTCGTATCAAGATCATCATCAAAGACTACACATGTGTGCCTTCATTATCTTTCTTGAATTTATTACTCGCGATCTTTCTCCGAACCACTTGGCTTCAAGAATGTAGGATTGGGGTGATGTTTGCTCGGACTTCGCGAGCCTCTCACTGACCACTCCAACTCGACCATCCTCACGACCTAGGGGTCACTCTCGCCCCCAACCCCCTGTTGTTTCATGGAGACTCTTACCATGAGACCACGGTCAATAAATCATTCTTTCTTCTTGAGGGTGGTCAGACCCAGGCCAATCCTCTCTTCTCTCACTACATCAAGGAAGACCCTCTCCTCGATGCTTCCAGATCTAATTCTTTCAAATATATTCATATTCTTTTTTATTCTGAAGGTGAAGAAGACAAATCAAAGACCAAGATGCCTCCTAAGAGAAACCTGAGGATGAGGAGCACAGAGATGACCCCATGCAGCAAGTCCTTGCTTGTAAGCTAGAGCCGAGCAGCTGAATGCAGATCTTATGGCTAGGAAGGGGCAGGTGATTGAGGTGGGTGGTATGGATAGACCTATGGTGGATGCTTATAATCCAACAGAGAATAAGATATACAATTGGCTTGTACCTGAGGATCCACCAAAGGCATTCAAGCTGAAGCCCCATTTCCTTGTGCTGCTACCGAGGTTTAAGGGGAATGCATCAGAAGAGACATATGCAATCTTGAGGGACTTCGAGTTGGTGTGTAACAATCTTAGCCATCCTAGGGTTAGACAAGATTACATCAAGCTGAAGGCTATCCCATTTTCCTTAGGAGATAAGGCTGCCCATTAGTTGAAGAATCTCAAGATTAGATGTACGACATGGTTGCAATTCAAAGACCTATTTTTGAAGAAGTTCTACCCACTCAGTAGGACTAACCAGATGAGGACAAAGATCGCTAGTTTCTCCCAGGGCCCCCACGAGCCATTTCATGAAGCCTGGGATAGATTCAATGATTTGACACAGAAATGCCCTTGCCATGGCATTACCAAGGCGATCTTAGTCCAGACCTTATTATGTGGAATGACCCCTGAGATGTAGGGTTTAGTGAGTGCAACTTGTAGAGGTAGCAATCTGAATAAGAACGAAGATGCCATATGGAAGATCTTAGAGCAGATGGTAGATACAGGCAGATCTCAGGCCACCAGGGCCTATCAAGTGTCTCCCTCATGCCTATTTCATGAGACACCTAGGGGAACTGTAGCTGATCTGACAGATGACCTCATCCCTACCATGGGTGTAATAGCCGATAAGCTTACCATGGTAGAGTAGATCCGCAAAAGGGTCACTGACCTTGAGGCGCTTTCACGGTTGTTGAATCAAGTAGAGGAATTATCTAAGAAGGTAGCCATGATAAGACTACCTGCCCCTTCTGCACCACCTGCGCCTGTACACTGAGTTCACCTCGTACAAGAGCTGATACAGGGCCTTCGGAGTAGCTGGGTTGGGGAGCAACAATACACTCAGTAGGAGAAAAACATACCCACACAAGTGAAGTCCAGTTTATGAGAAGCCTCCGCAGGTGTTTGAGATCAACAGGCCGTAGTACAGCTATGACCACGTCGACAGACAGTCGGGGATGGGGAGTGATCAGCCACACCGACCCTCCATAGCTTACCAGGACACACACTTTGTCCACACACCGTGTTTTGTGCAGTCCCTATCAGGACAAGGATACCAGCCTCAACATCACCAGTAGTAGCACACTTTCCACTCAGGCCAGCAAGGTCCACCACCACCTTACACCTCATAGTCCCACCCACAACAATAGTATCGATATGGCCAACATGGCCAGTATAGGAAATGGAATCACCCATCCTCTAGTCAGCAGAAGCAACAACAAACCCCATCCATGAGTGATCTGGGGTCCTTCACCTTGGCCATCCAGTCTTTTACAGACATGGTTCAACATATACAGAATGATTATCATGACATAAGGATGGATCTCAACAGTGTCTCATGCCACCAGGATCAAGAAATGACACCAAGGACTCCGATTCTCACCCAGGTTCAAGCCAATCTCAATAGCTGAATTGGGGTCAACAACGACCACAAGATCAGGTATACTATTCAGATTATTCCCTATTTGAACATGAGATCCTTTCGTATGATAATTTGAATCATATGTCCCTTAGGAGAGGAAGGACTGTGACCATACTTGATCAGGCATGAGAATATGAGGAGGACGCTGCAAAGTCTCTACCTGAGAACTTGGAGGCAGAGGAACAACATCACCACCACCACCACCAGCACCATCACCTTCAGTAGAATTAAAGGGATTCAAAATCCCCAAAATATCAAAAAAATCAGAAAAACAAAAAGAACAAAAAGTTGAATAGGAGCACCAACAGTGAATCAAGCGAGCCTGATGAAGAGCCTACACCTCCATCTGAGGAGGACACACCAGGAGTAGCAGTAGATGCACCACCTGTTTCTTTTCATGAATTTCTTTCCAAGCATAGTCAAAGTCCCAGTCCCGTACAGAATTCATTTTCCTATTTGAATGAAAATATTTCAATTTCAAAATCTGAGCTATCTTCAATAATCCCTTTTCCATGTGCTCTTAAAGGTGGAAAGAAGAAATCCAAAAAAACAAAAAGATGAACCTGAGATGGAAGAGTTTTGAAACAAATACATCAAGGTCACAATCCCCTTTGATAAGTATGTGGATATGACAACTGCATTTCAAAAGTACCTTAAGGTGAGATTCACATGTACAAGGGTCGGTAGGAAAACAAGAAGCTATGTTGAAAAGCACATTCTATTAGAAGCCACTATTTGCATCATTAAGAATCTATTTCCAACAAAATGAAGGGATATGGGTGCCCATTATGTGGTGATTCATGTTGATGACACTACGTTTGCATGCACTCTCTTGGATAATGTATCCTCACCTGATGCCAATAGCCCTTTATGAGCAGCTAAATCTAGGACCTCTTAGGAAATCTAGAGCTTTACTCTTGTTTGTTAACAAATCCACTAAGAAGTCCAAGGGAGAATTGAGGAACATTATCGTAAATGTTGAGTGAATCGATTATACTGTGAACTTCACAGTCCTTGATATGGAGATCCCTCAAAATTAGAGCGATTCCTAGGTCATCCCTCGAAATTAGAGAGATTCCTAGATCATACTTGGAAGGCCCTTCTTGAGGGCAGCGGGGGCTTTATTTGATTATAAGGTCGGGAAGATTCAGTTCCAAACTACAGGCAGAGATGAGGAAATCAAGATGAAGCAGACAAGGTGGTAGAGACCAGATTCTGGTAGAGACCAGATTCTGAATCCAGCATCAAGTACACTTCATCAGAAGCAAATTGTGTTATACATGACAAAGTTTGCACAGATGAGTCCCTCTCCTCTGGAGAGAATCTTATACATGAGATAGTTTGCAAGATACTTTGGAATGAACAACAAGGCGCAGATCATACAAAGAGTGCATCCCCCTTACATCTTCGATGCCACAGAGGCCCAACTGGGCCGGTCAGTCCTTTCCTATTTAGGATAATTGGAAGATGAGGATGACGTTTCGGGCATGGCTTTCGTGGATTGCTTGGATACTTTTGATGATCCAACTCCAGAGTCGAATCAGTTGGTGGCAAATACTTCAGGGACAGATCCAACCACTATCAACACAGAGCGAGAGTTGATTGAGACAGATTTTCTTGATGACCACACTTTACCTGAGCTTAAAACATTACCAATAACACTCAAATATGCCTTCCTTGCAGGACAAGAGAAGAAGTTTCCGGTCATTATCAGTTCGCGATTGACCAAGGAGCAGGAGTCTTGCTTGCTAGAGATCTTGGAGAAAAACCATAAGGCAATAGGCTGGAACATCTCTGATCTCCATGAGATAAATCATGCTCTGTGTTCGCATCATATCTACCTCGAGAATGAAGCCAAACCCTCTCGTGATCTCTAGTGTAGGCTGAATCCAAATTTACGAGAGGTCATGAAGAAATAAATTGATAAATTGTGCAACGTGGGTTTTATTTTATCCCATCTCCGATTCCAAGTGGGTGGCACCTATCCATGTTGTTCCGAAAAAGTTGGGAATTCAGATGACCACCAACGAGGATGGAGAGGAGATTGTGACACGAGTACCCACGTCATGGCGTGCCTGTGTGGATTACAGATGCTTGAATGTCGCAACAAAGAAGGATCATTTTCCCCTACCATTTATAGATCATATCTTAGAAAGAATAGTGGGAAAAGAAATCTTCTGCTTCTTAGATGGGTTCTCGGGCTACAACCAAGTAGATAATGCTCCTGAGGACTAGGAGAAAACTTGTTCACATGTCCCTTTGGTACCTATGCTTTCAGGCACATGCCCTTTGGGTGAATGCTCCTGGTACATTTCAAAGGTGCATGATTGTTGTTTTCGCTGAGATGGTCAGTGAATTCCTGGAAGTCTTTATGGATGACTTCTCAATTAACAGTGATTCCTTTGATTCTTTTCTTAGAAATTTGGACTGAGTCCTCAAAGATGTTGTGAGGTGACGACAGAGGTTTGATCAAGGGTCGTATGATTTCACAAGGTAAAACCACAGTTAGTGTCTTGACCACTCACTAAACCTCAGTCGATCAACAATCAACCCACAAATAAATCAAGCAATGAATAACACAAAATGTGAGTCAAAAGTAATTATTCTCTACAAAACACAAGGTATAACAAGTAAGCATGTAGAGGTCGAACCATAGAGAGCAAAAATGATAGGCTATGGTTATTTTTAACAAAAGAGTATTATGTATAATAATGTCATTCATTATATATATTTATTTATTTAAATTTATATTTATTTATTTATGTATATACTTTTTTTATTTTTGGTTTTATAATTTTGTATTTCCTTTTTACATTGTGTATATATAATTTATATATTTCCTTTTTCTTTTTAATATATATAATAAAATATATAAAGCTACATAAGCCATAATAGATCATATAGATATAAATATACTAAAAATAACTAAATTACATAATTAAATATTTTTATGTTTTAAATATTTTTTAGTGTTTTTTGTGATTTTTCAGGCATTTGTGTGAATTTCTATGTTATTTTAAAGTCAAAAATAGCTTAAAGCATGAATAAAATAATAGAACAAAATTAAAATGAAAATTAAAAATAGAAAATTACGTCTAAAATTTTCCAAATCAATGTTAATATATATAGAGAGAAAATGGTAAAATAGGAATATTTTGGGGTTTTTAAGAATTTTTTAGATTTTTATATATGTTTTTGGGTTTTTCAATTTGTAAGAGTTTCCTTTTTCTATTTTTAGTGATTTTTTGTCTGAAGGCTAAAAACACTTAAATAAATATCATACTTTTTGGGGAATTTTTCATAATGTTTTTATAATTTTTTGGTATTTTATACTGTAGACCTGGACATTTTGTGCACTAAATTATTTTTAATAAATAGCAAAATGTTCTAAAATTGTAAAATAAAAATATGGCATGAAACTACAAGCAATCAAGAGCGTACATCTATTTTTTTATTTTGGAACACAATAGCTATATTTAATAAATAGAGAAAATGCACAAAAAATCCTAAACTATTGAGGGCAAATATGTAAATGAAATAAAGTGTGAGGTCCTCCGTATAATATTTCTAAAAATATACAATGTATATTACATTTACTTAAACCAAACATAAATACAAAAAGATGCAAGGGCTTCCTTGTAAAATGGCCACCTCATGTGGGATGACACGTGAGGTGACCTGACATGGACCTAAGTGCAATATGAAATAAATACAAGGGTCTACGTGCAATTTCACCATTTTATTTACACTACACCTTTAATTTATTGAATTAAAAAATAAGTACAAAAACTGACATGGTGAGTTTTGTAAATTACCTCATCCTTTGAATGCCAACAGAAGGTGGTTATACTTTCACTTGACACGTGGTGCTCTCTCCTTCCTCGATGACACTTTGGTGGCGGATACTTGGGATTAAATCCCAAGTCAGATCTGATGGCTGGCGGTAAGGTGCATCGGATGACTATGACTTAATCTAGAGTATCATCTAGATCGAACGACTAGGATGGGCTCAGGAAGAACTAGGCAAGATCTTGCTAACGACAAGTTTTGATCGGCTCCTCTGTGCTCTTTTGGCCATCTAGAAGTCTCGGTCCGAGGGTAAAAGGGAGCAGGAGATCCCCCATGTAAGATGAAGTCCTCACAAGGCACGTTGGAGCTCAGAAGGTGACGAACAAGCTCAGGGAAGAATAGGAGCTCCAAGTACCTCACGATCAAAATCAGCCTGAGAGGGTCCTTCCCCACCCCCCAACACCTGCAGAAAGATCAAGCATAAGAAAATGACGGGTCATGGGCTTTATTAGACGGAAGGCAGTGTGGCGATCTGGTTTCTGGTGAAGCGACGTAAGGAAACCTTGATTCACTACTCGGGCGAGGAGTAGGGTGATCTAAGTGGGGGAAAACGTAGAGCAGGCGATGACGAAAATAGGGAGGTGGTTGTGGGTGGTCGTAGTACAACGGGGCACAGTAAATGGGGTTCACCGGAGCTCTGCTCCGACGAACTAGCTAAAACTGCGAATTAAACACAACACTAAGTGCGTAATTAAAAGACAGAGATTAAGTCATATCTAAAAAAGAAAGAAAGGAAACTCTTATACCTATCGGCGAAGGAAGGGAGCAGGGTGGTTGGCGAGCTACCGTCGGTGAACCTCCTCCTCCATGAGCCACTTCAGACCTCAGAGGAACTTCCTCTATCATAGGGGTACTCTCTATACCAAGGTGTAGGGCTCTAAGGCTCAAAACAGTGACCAAATTTGAATAAGAAGGAGGAGAGAGGTATTATTTATAGACATGGGATGCACCCTTATTGATCGATGAATTGGGAAGAATCTAAATGATGTACAAAAGATTTGTAGCTACGACGTGAATCACAGAAGATCAAGGATCATATCTTGTGAAGGGCTCGAGGGCAATGGAGCAACATAGCGTTTGGGAATATTTGGATAAAGTGGGATGCTTGAGGCTTCTGATAGAAGTCAGAAGAAAGACGGGGAGTTGATCAGGGGTCAACGATCCCTAGCATCCTATTGGTCCACGTAGACCACTATAGGATAAAATACGTCCTTTTATTTGAAAATAATTATTTAAAATAGTAAATTATTTTATTAATTATTGATTAAAAAAGTTAAAGGTTTATTATTTTATGTAGAATTTTTATGATTTTTATTTATTTTTTGATGTTATTTATTATTAGTTAATTTTTAGGGTTATATTTATAGGTATATTCATCTATGTTTTGGCTATTTTTTATTTTGTATTTTTTGATTTTATTATTACATTATCTTATTTTATATATTTATAACTTATTTTTAGGTGTATAAACATATATTTATTATATGATATACACACTTAAATAAATATGGGTATAAATTGTATATTATATATTCATCTATGTATGTTGTACATTAGTTTGTTTTAATATATTTACTTTGGTTTTATTTTATCTTTATGTTTTACTGTAACACAAAAGATAGTTATATTAGGACAAAATATAAAAGATAAATGAAAGAATGAATTTCCCTTTTATTTATGGGATATCTACACCCATAACCTTGAGTAATTGTGTAATTACCCCAGAACCCTCGATAATTACTAAATACACCCAAAACCTGTATAATCATTCTTTTTTACACCTATAACCCACTGTTAGTTTATGTCATTAACTCAACCAGATGGATGAGTTAATCTAACCCATTCTTGATCCAACGGTCTAGATTAATTAAAAAAAGAGGAGGTGGCTTTGGAGCATGCACAGGCGGGTGATGCACGGATAGCTGGTGCGGGAGGGGAAGAGGCGGGGGGCAGCACGGGAGGGGAGGAGGCGAGAGGCAGCGCGGGAGGGGATGAGGCAGGGGGTAGCATATGCGGGTGATGCACGGGGAGGTGGCTTTGGAGGAGGGCGGTGCGGGAGGGTAGGGGGCAGGGGTGGCACAGGCGGGTGATGCACGGGAGGTGGCTTTGGAGGAGGGCGGTGCAGGAGGGGGGAGGTGGATTTGGAGAGGTGGGCGCAGAGGGGAGGAGCGGGGAGCGGCGCGCGGGTGGTGGTGGGGGCGCAGGGACGAAGGGCGGGGGTGGAGGGAGTCGGAGTGCGGCGTGGGAGGAGGCGTGGGGTGGCAAAGGCGGGGTGATGCATGAGAGGTGTCTTTGGAGGAGGGTGGCGGGGGAGGGGAGGGGGCGAGGGGCGACACGGGAGGGCGGGTGGGGGAGGCGGCGTGGGAGGGACCCCAGGTGCGCAGCACCTGGAGCTTTCCAAGGGGTGGGTGACGACTTGGGCTTGCTAGAGGTAGGGGGAGCTTGCGAGGTTCCCAGGCGGGCGGGGCAGGGGGGGTGTTCGGAGGGCGATGCGGGAGGAAAGGGGGTGGGGGCGGCACATGCGGGGTGATGCACGGGAGTGGCTTTGGAGAGGGCGGCGCGGGGGCGACCGGGAGGGACCCCAGATGCGCAGCACCTGGAGCTTGCCCGGGTGGGTCGCTTTTGGGGGGGCGAGGCGGCACGAGAGGGACCCTAGGTACGCAGCACCTGGAGCTTGCCCGGGTGGGTGGGTGACGGTTGGGGCCTGGGCTTGCTGGAGGTAGGGGAGCTTGCGAGGTTCCCAGTGGGCATGCGGGGGTTGGGGTAGCGTCGCTGACCTGGGGGGTTGGGGAGGGTCTGAAGCTTGCGGTCTTGGGGGTTGGGGTAGCGACGCCGACCTGGGGGGAGGCACGCAGGGTGAGAAGGGGTGCTCGAGCTTGCAGGCGACCGGCGAGAGGAGGGGGAGCGTGCAGGCGGAGGTGCAGCAGGGAGAGCTCGGACTGAAGGCCTTGCTTGCGAGGGGGTTTATTTTGTTTGATGGATGGCATCTTGTTGTAAATATGATGGGTTTGGAAGGGCAAAATTGACTTTTTCCGTTAGAGTTTTGATGGATGGCATCATGTTGTAAATATGATGGTTTTGGAAGGAAAATTGACTTTTTCTGTCAAAGTTAACGGAGAAATAAGACGGAAGTTGACACAGGGTTATGCATGTAAAGGTTAACCATTATTCAAGGTTCTATGTGTAATTCATGATTATCGAGGGTTCTTGGGGTAATTACAAGATTACTCAGGTTAGGGTGTACATATCCCTTTATTTATTTACAGGTATTAACATAGGTGTTTTACTTATATATTTATATAGACTTATTTTATTTTGTGTCTTATTTATAATTTTATTTTAGTTTTAAGATGTGTGTTTATACTATAGATAATATTTACAAAATTTTAAAAATATTAAATTTTAAAACTTATAAAGAATAAAAAAATGAATATTTTTTTGAGTATATTGTACAATAGGGGTCCAAAACTTACCTTTACATGTTAAGTCAAAAAATATTAAATCACCTCCATTAAATAGCTTATTAAAAGTTATAGGGTTTTTATCAGTTGTGCCCCTCCGAGATATCGCAACATCAGTTATGCCCCTATCTTTTTGGTAATATCAGTTGTGCCCCCGATTTCTTGCCAATATTTCACTTGTGCCCCTCAGAGGGCATAACTGATAAAATCTTTTATCAGTTATGCCCCTCTGAGGGGCACAAGTGAAATATTGGCAAGAAGTCGGGGGCACAACTGATATTATCAAAAGATAAGGGCATAACTGATGTTGCGATATCTCGGAGGGGCACAACTGATAAAATCCCAAAGTTATATACAATTAAAGGTGATTCTGATATATTTTAAATTTTTATTTGAGAGATATTAGTCTGGGTAGTTTTGGTTTTGGCTTTTTATTCAGAGTATAAAAAGTATACTGTATATTATTTTGACATGAAAATAATTTTATATTTTTCTATACATTATTCTCTACAAGTTATTGACTTAATAAAAGAATTGGTTTTTTTATTGCATTCTCAGCACTTATCTCCCCATACTTTATTCCTTGTCGACCAATTTAAATCTTGACTTGGTTTCGGGATTTAGGGTCAAAAAAGTACCTTTGATATTTTATTCTTTTTCTTTATTTCTTTATTCTATAATTTTGGTCTTAAAAACAATATTATGTATACAATAAATGTAATAAATAATAAATGCCATTTTATACTAATTAATGCTCTTTACATGCATTAGCTAGGATTTTTAAGGCAAAAATGATAGAATAAAGTGCTGAAATAGAGATTCATCATCCCTCTATACTTGATTTTTCTAATCCCTAGCAAACACTTATGCAATAAGTGCAGAAAATGAAGAACAAAGAAAGAAAAAGAAAGAAAATAGATTAAATTTAATTCTCAAATTGTCTTCACGAAATCCAAGTTTTGGGCTCAAGTCGGACCTTTGGAATTTTTAGTGCAGGCGGAACCTTATTGGGAATCGGATTTAAAACACAACAGCCTTCACGAATCCCAAAACTCTGATCAAGTCTCTAAATAGCCAGGTCAGAATACTTCAACTCATACACAAACCCTTACTACTATAAATCTCACTTGTATAGTATATGTGGTGGTGGCTCTCCCGACTGAAATAACAAAGAGACTGACTTCCCCAGCATGACAACCCAATGATTCCCTAATCCAACAACTCTTTCCTCGAGGAGGGGGGTATTCACTTCTAAGTTCAAGTGGCAACCAGCTCGAGAGGAGGGGTGATGAATCTCATATTCATCAGTCTAAGTCTCATTTATTAAGCTAAATTCCCTCAAAATCATCAACATTTCTGCATTTATTCTGCATAATTATCATTCATGCATGTTTTCATAAGAATTGCATTTTAGCATTAATTTTTGCACAAAATAAGAAGCCAAAAATCCAAGCACATTTGACCTGTAAAAAGCCTAATTTTCTGGATTTTTAACTTCTTAATGCTAACTCCGAATGACACAGAACCACCACCACTGTGTACATATCACTACAAGAATAAATAAAAAATACAAAAAAATCACTAACCCTGTTAAGTGGACCAAAAACCTAAACCCTAGTTTCAGGTTTTCGGACTAAAAGCCCCATATCTTCCCCATCCAGTGTCTGATTTGATCCTACTCACTTTTGACTGATGCACATCCAATTACCTTCAAAACAAGACCAAGTTCAACGAATCAGAGCTCATATGTGAAAGTTGGGTTTGGGCGCCTCTATTGTACATTGTATATTTTAGCGGTTTTTGACCTGTATTTTATGTACATATTTTCTTTATCATAAAAATCCAAAAAAATAGATTTAGATGTCTTTTATTTATCTTTGATTTCTCTATATTTTCTCGGATTTTTATCTGTCTAAATGACAAAAAATTAGAAAACCCAAAAATCAAGGTATTCTATGTACATGGGATACCCCAACAATTCACTTTTACATTTGGCCGATTTTCTTTGATGTCTTCATGAAAGTTGTAGATCTCGTCCGAGACGAGCTTTTATCGTGAAGGAACTTTTCCGATCTGAATCGTTTTCTATTTCTTTTTTATTTTACAAAAGATTTTTATTTTCGATTTTTCTGGTGCTGACACGTGGCAGCCCTAGAGGCCGCCACGTGTCAGCGGTTTTTTGGGCATTTTAATATTCGTTTTTATAAAATAATAATAATAATTAACTGGCGCACGTGCGTCGCACGTGCCTCCCAGGCACGTGCTCCGCCTGCTCCCTTGACCTTCCACGTGTTGCCACAGGGCCGTTCGATCTGCTTGATCGAACGGCCCCCGTCCTTCGTCTACCTCCAATGCCCCTCCCTGAGAACTCCACCATCTCCAACCACTTATCTCACCTCCGCATATCCCGCGCCACCGTTCACCCCCAAATCTGCCAATCCCCTCCGATAACCACGCAACACCCTCCATAGCCGACCTCTTCCTCGTGGCCCTATTTAAAGACCCTCGCGCCTTTCACCGTACTCATCCGCCGATTGCACCTCAACTTCCCCTTCGGGGGTGACAGCGCCATGAGGCCCTCCATCTCCGGCGAGGTCCGGCTACATCCCCAGTGGTCGTTGTAGCCCACGGCGAGCTCTGCCGTCTCTACCTCTGCTCCGACCATCTTTGATCGACGTCGAGCCCAGTTAGCACGTCGCCGCAACCTTCACCAACTCCGCCTTGGCGTTGAGCTCCGAGCTTCTCGTCGCTCCATCAACTTCATTGATAGCCGCCACGACTCCACCGAACGATGACTCCATTGCCTCCGTTCATCTCCAGCTACCACCTCTCGCCGGTCAACCGCAACGTCATCCGACCAAGCTGGCCTCACCAACTCTGCCACGACTCCACTGAACGATGACTCCATCGCCTCCGTTCATCTCCAGCTACCACCTCTCGCCGGTCAACCGCAACACAACAATGCCACCTTCGTCACCACTCCGGTCAAAACACAACAATGCCACCTTCGTCACCAACTCCGGTCATCATCTTCATAGCTTCGTCTTCAACGACAACAGCGCCGCTGACATCAGCCACCGCCGCTACTCCTCCGCCCTTCCGCCATACACTTCAGCCGTCGGCCAGGCGCTCCAGGCCCGAGGCCCTCCCCGCGTGCGAGGCACGTGATGGGAGGGGACGACATCAGCATCACATGCCGCCCCAGGATCACGTGCATAGCACGTGACCGTTGGGTCATTTACAGAAGCAGCCAACAAGTTCTACCTTTTTGCGCTGATGCATCCACCGTCCAGGTCACGTGCGGGGCACGTGACCTGGTGGCAAAATTGCAGCAGTATACCTCTTTAGCTAGGTAGTTACAAGTCCCCCCCACTGCAGTTTTCTTTACTGATTTATTTATTTATTTAAATTGCATGTATACCCATGTGTTCCCTCGTAACTTTGGACCTCTTTATTACATTATTTTATTAATCCAAAAATTGCATGATGTTCATCATTTAACTCTCTACAGTTTGACATATGGTGGAAATTTTTGTGATCATCGGTTAATTAATAATTAATTGTTTGGTGGAAATTAGCATAATTTTCCCAATTTGCGCTCTAAAATTCATATTTGATTATCTGTTGCTCTAAAAATCCTCGAAAAATCACATACTGTAGAGTTAATTGTGTTTAACATTGTGCCAAAAAGATTTGCATTTGCATGCATAATTTGCTCTGTAAAAATCATTTTGCATATTTTAATATTTAATTTTTAATAGGTATTAAACCCCACATTTTCGAGGTTTAGGATTTTTCTGAGAACCATCATCTAGTGATAGATCTTAGATAATTTTGGTTCTAGAAAATAAGTAGGTTTATCATTTATTATAATTAAATATTGAAAATCATTCTGTTTGCATTTAAAAATTCATAAAAAAATTCATATTGCATCCAAAAATTCCAAATAATTACATTGCATTTATTTCATCATATTTTGCATTGTGGCCAAGTTTCATATTTTTCGGACATTATTTGATCGAAATTTACATTTTCAGTCCCTAAAATAGGCCAAATTTGCATGTTACATCCTTTGTTGCATTGAAAATTCAAAAAAAAAACACCGCATCGAAAACCGAACACGAAATTGGATAGACATAATTTTAGGTTGTTCCTTTGCCTCCTTGTGATCGACCTTAGGACTTGCTCAAGTAAAATAAACATAAAATCACTTGATTAAAATTGATTAAAAATTTGTGGTTATTTCTCGACCGTTTCCGATCGCCACATACAACAAAAGACACATTATTATTATCACGCAACAAAGATAAAAACAACTCCTTAACGCAGCGATCTCGGACTTGTCAGATGGTGCCGTTGCTGGGGAGGCAAACGACTTAGATTTTTGTTTTGAAAATTTTTGTTCGATTTTTCGCATTCGGGTAGTCTGACCCCCGATTTCTCCTTTGTAAATCCCATAATTTTTTTCTTTTCTGCATTTATTTTCTTATTTTATCTTTTTTTTGAGTCACTCTCTTACATTATCTCTCTTATTTTTCTTGCGAGGTACCCGACGCACGTGGAGCGGTTTTCAAGAAACCGACGCATCTTCACCGACATTCGAAAAGCCGCAATTAATTTAAGATCGAGTCGAGTCATGTGAGAGTGTAGAGTCTAGGTTTTTAATTTCTGCAAATTTTAATTTCTGCTCATTTATAGCGGTGTTTGTTTGGACTCTCGCGTGTGTAAAAAGACCTTGAACTCTATTTATGGTGTGTCGTGTCTTGTTTCACTCTCCGGTGAGGGTGGGGCCCGACTTGAGTGGCGATTAGGATAGACCTGCACATACGGCTCTCAGAGCAATTTTATTTTTTTGATTGTGCTCGTAGGATTAAGCCACACTTCACTATTAATCCAGACGCACATAGATCGTTCAACTTAGCCAAAATTTAACTCAATTCTTTCTCGCTAATAGAACATTCTGCTTAGGTGCGGTTTTTCATTGGCTTGCATTTCATATAGAATAATTTTCAATTCTTGTATTACATCCCACATGAAGATTGCGAGGATTCACTGTAAGTCTTCTAACTGAGCATTCATCATCGTTTTCCGCATGATCGGCTTTTCCCGAATTTCTCCCTCTTGTTTTATCACATAATTCTAAAGGAAATTAGAATTGGACGGTAGACGTGTATTTGTGCTCATTTAAATTCTTCAAGTGAACACCTAATTAAAACTGGGACTGCTAAATATAGCCGCTTTTAAGAACCCATAAAATCAAGAATTTCTGCGGGAGAGCAATCCCGACCTTGTATGTTTCTATTTTTCTGAGTGAGCGAGAGACGACACTTAAGGCTAGAGCCCAAAATCCGAATTTCGACACCTAACAACTCACTAATTTTTGCAAGATTGATTTATCACCAACTAAAATTGAAAAGATAATAGCCGAACTCTTACGGCTTCATTGTGTGAGTTGGTAAACCTAGGGTTTGAATTGTGTTTGCATTGGTGTGCGTGAACCGATTTCGAAGATCAATAGCCGCACATTTGATAAAATTTCTCTTGATTATCCTGTGCAATCATCTCTCTCCTTTCTTGATTTAAAATTCACCATGGAATTCTTATCCAATAACTCTTGCAGACCCAACCCCTCATTCCTTTGAGCTCTTTCAAAAATGGTCGAACGTTTATCCGAGAATCCATCAGAGCTATACTATAAAAATGAATTCGTATCGGTTAGACCTAAAACACCTCCTCCTCAACCACCAAGAAATCCATCTCCCTCTGCTATTTCGATCTGTGTCATGAATGACAACCCTTTGTATTCAGAGCAGACAAACCAACAAATGATTGAGGTCTCTATGTCTTCATTTATCAATCCTCTTTACGTTAATCATACAATTCATCCTTCATATTCGGTAAATGTCAATTCATCATTCATGGGAGATGATAACCACATGATCGAATTGAACACTTCTTCACCACTTCCATCGACACTCCCCTTGAACACCAATGAACAATCATTATCTTGGATTGAACATAACAACCCCCTCTTCACTCATACAGAGGATTGGACTGACTACATAGAAACACAGGAACCATGTATGTTGACTCCACCATACCAAGATCTGACCACTCAAGATCAAAGGAATAAACTCTAGTCGGACCAACTCTACATGTCTGGATCATATGAGCAGCCGCCTTTCAAGATTATTGAGGAGATATTTTCTGAAAATAATGATCATATATTGGATATTCCAAGAAACTCCTCTCCTAGCACATATAGGAAAATGGAAGATGAAATCATTGAATCACAAAAACACACATCAACTGCTCCCATTAGTCATCATGAACAAATTTTTTAGGATGATATTTCGAGGATGAACAAAAGATTTGATTTAATGGAGGATAGATTTCAAGAACTTGCCGATCGATTACTCTCTAGTAGCTCGGATATAAAAAGAAATGAGGAAATGATTGGATCTGAGACTGAAAATTTTGAGAATATTCAGGGACCTAGGGACGATTTTGACAATATCACTTCTGCATATTATTCCCCTAGAAGTGACTATACCGCTAACTATCACCCTGAACACCAGAATCCCTGCTCATCTGAAGAACGCACCACATCCCCACACCACACAGAAAATACCAAAAAATGGAAATATTTGAAGACCACAAAAAATTGAAAATTCATAAAATTTCATAAAAATTGTAACAGAAGATGATCTGAGGAATTTGGATTCAACTGTACGGGAAGCACTGGAAAAACACTTGATGTTTGAACTTCCCTTTATACAGGCCATTGAACACTTCCCCAACCTTAAAAGATTTATAACAGATAAATTAATGAACAAAAAGTCGGGTAGGATACAAACAAAGACTGAAAGACATATCTCGTCAATGGCCTCCTCCTTGGTGTTGAGAAGAAAAACCAAGAGCCGCATAGTGAAGCGGTTGCCCAGATTTGACTGTGAAATCAAAGACACAATCTTCACCCATGCTCGGATTGATGACGATTCACCAATCAATATCCTCCTGACCTCTGTATTTCACGAACTCAAACTCAGACCGATCAGGAAATTACGAGAGATTGTTCAATTGGCGGACCGATCGATAAAACGGCCGAGAGGAACCATTTCTGTCATCATGAAATTCCAAGGTGCTCCGCTCAAAGTAGAATTCACGATCATAGATATTGAGCATCAAGGAGAATTCACCCAGTCTCCAATTATTCTTGGAAAGCCATTCTTAGCATTGGCTAAGGTAATTATTGATTGAGAGACTCGGGAAATCAATTTCACAGCATTGTAAGCACTTAGATCTGACCCTATCTTTGAGGAACCACGATCTTCTGAGGCAACCCACGAAGTCCCCGACAATCGTAACCATGAAGCGGTAGAAGAGCCCTACCCCGCAGCCACACCTAAGATAGCGGTTGTTGATGAGACTATTGGTTTAGAGAATCTCCCCCCTGCTCCATTCCCAGCCGCTCTCACCATGGAGAATCATGTATATGAATCATATGATCCGAAGACTTATGCATGGGCACACCCTGGGTCAACCTACTCTGACTACATGGATTACATCAACTCAACACAGGAATGCTCCAACATCGAATCAATTGAGAAAGAACATGCAGAGACTCTCCCCAGTATTTCAATTCCTGCGGATCTCAAAATAGACAAATCCTTCTTCTATGATCCTGAGACATATGCATGGTCACACCTGGAGCAACATTCTCTGAATATCTTGACCAAATCATTCGAAATCGAGAGTGCTCAAACATTCGGGAGACTAAGAACAAGCACGCAGACCGAGCACCGACAAAGGAGAATTCCAATGGCTATTCATCTGGATACTCAAGTGAACCGGCATCTTCACGACAAAATAAAAAGAGAGTCACCTTTGACCTTTCGGAAGAGGTATCGTCTGATGATCCCTCATCAGGTCCGGAAAAGGTAGTCTACATGAGTGAAGTCTGTTCGGCAGCTCTAAGGCCATATCTTTGCAAGGATCCAAAATTCAATTCTCGTTGGACAACTCCCGTTCCTAACTACTATTCGTCCAATGCTGATGCTCCTGCCCTCTTCAAGTACACTGGACTTATTTCGTATGAGCTGACTGAGACCGGTGCTTCTGAGTATTCATCCGAGGACAAACCGATTGACCCCAAGAAGGAACGAATTCTGAGGAAACAACTGAAGAAACAAAAAGACCAGAATACTTGGAGTATGTCCACTTTCAAATACTACTCCTCTGAGGATAACTCTGATGATGGATATCTTTCATCTAACTCAAACACTTCATCTAATATCCATCATGATTTTTCTGAGGATGACACTGATCATAGCTTGGAATCATATGCTTCATCTCCGTTAAATCATTACGATCTACCATCGCAGGCTCACAAGAAGATCAGCCGAAAACCATCTTAATCATCGGCTACCCACCCTCCCTCCCGACCACATCGGTCTCCTTGTACATCTTCTTCCTCTACTTAGGCCAAGGCCTAAGTATAGGGGGGACCGATGCCATCTATACATACCATTCTTCTGTTATCTCCCGATCGCTCCATTTCCACCCTCCTTCCGTACTTAGGCTGATTAGAGCCTAAATATAAGAGGAATCGGCACCCATCTGTATATAATCTCCTCATTCACATATCCCGACGGCTTCATTTTTTCTTTTCGTTATTATCCACTCCCTTACGCTTATCCCGAGCTATGTCTTCTTTCCGCTTCTTATGCTCTGAGGACACATCACTCGCTAAGTATAGGGGGGTCTGTATATATACTTTGTATATATTTTACCCATATCTCGCACTTTCACGCAAGTCTATATGTATTTACGGGGTGGGTAATCTCTTGAAAAAAAACAAAACAAAAATAAAACAAAAAAAACAAAATAAAAGAAAAAAAAAGAGAGTTTTTCTACTAACACCGACTTGCCCAAAAATTTTGAAAAAAATGGCTTCTTATTTCATTTTTGCAGCAAAAAAAAATCAATCAAATAAATTGTGTCTGCATTTCACACACCTACACTTCATCCCGCATCGCATTCATGTGCATCTGTGAAAAGTCATTGGGTTCTGAACCAAGTTATGAGTAGAAACCGAGAGTGGTCTGGACTTGACCTTAATCCACCTAATTTTCAGAGGAACTTCACCGAGAAATGGGATTTTAAGAGCTTCAGGTCTTTGACTTAATTCTTTAAGTTCAACATGACAATGTGCAGCGTTTGACTCTTAGTGTCTAACCTGGTCTCTTCATTCTGGGTACAACTCTGGAATAGGGAATTAAGTTGTACTCTCGCACTATGCACTTAGCTCAATCCAGATGGGATGTTGGAAGACTGTGTGAGTCTCTTTTCTGGTAGCGTGGAAATCTAAAGACCGGAGTACAGGTTGAAATAAAGCTTCGGAAAAGTGATGGACGGTTGGGCATAATTTTTTCTAAGACCCCAAAAAATGTACGGAACAAAAAGATTCTATATTCGTAGGGGCACAACAAGATCCAAGCAGAACCACCAAAAATTCCAAATACAAAGAAGCAACTACCAAATAAAATCTGACCAAAAAAGGTCCAAGCTTCAAGAAAACCTGCAGATCTTGGTGGAGACTCGGCTACACTGGCCATCTTCACAAGGAGAGGTGACTACACTGGCCACCCTCCAGTTCTTTTCCCCTTCTTCTAACTTCTCCCTCAATTCGATTGTGAACACAGCGTGACAGACCTTAGAAGGAAATACCTGACTCCCCGAGGACGAGTTACTGGAGAGGAGAGGAGCATGGTAGTCCGGCATTCTGAATGGGAAGAGCTAAAAACCTTCACACACATGAGTCGGTTATTCAATGTTCATAGGGTATACTTTGGGAAGAGGATTGATCTAAGATGACTTCTGAGCCGAAACTGTGACAATGATGTGTAGAACTTGAGGGCTGTTGATTTTAAAATTCTAAGTCTCACAGAAGTTCCGCCACACTATTAATCCAAAGGTCGAGTTTAGTTTCATTTTCACCTTCAGCTCATGGTCTTGGTATGGAACCCAATCTCATTTCACCTCATGGCATTTCTTTTTGATGCTCAGGGAGGAGCATGGTTTAAGTATAGGGGGATGATGAATCTCATATTCATCACTCTAAGTCTCATTTATTAAGCTCAATTCCCTCAAAATCATCAGCATTTCTGCATTTATTCTGCATAATTATCATTCATGCATGTTTTCATAAGAATTGCATTTTAGCATTAATTTTTGCACAAAATAAGAAGCCAAAAATCCAAGCCACAGTTGACCTGTAAATAGCCTAATTTTCCGGATTTTTAACTCCTTCATGCTAACTCCGAATGACACAGAACCACCTCTACTGTGTACACATCACTAACAAGAATAAAAAAAATACAAAAAAATCACTAACTCTGTTAAGTGGACCAAAAACCCAAACCCTAGTTTCAGGATTTTCGGATTAAAAGCCCCATATCTTCCGCATCCAGTGTTCGATTTGATCCTAATCACTTTTGAACTAATGCACATCCAATTATCTTCAAAACAAGATCAAGTTCAAGTGAATCGGAGCTCATATGTGAAAGTTGGGTTTTGGGCCTCTTTTGTACATTGTATATTTTAGCGGTTTTTGACATATATTTTATGTACATATTTTATTTGTCATTAAAAATCCAAAAAAATAGATTTAGATGTATTTTATTTATCTATGAATTCTTTATATTTTTCCGGATTTTTATCTTGTTTAAAAATGACAAAAAAAAATAGAAAACCCAAAAATCAAGGTATTCTATGTACTTGGGATACCCCAAAAATTCACTTTTTAAATTTGACCGATTTTGGCTTTGATGTCTTCATGAAAGTTGTAGATCTCATCGAGACGAGCATTTTTAGTGAAGGAGCATTTTTTATCCGAGGTCATTTGCTATTTCTTTTTGATATTACAAAAGATTTTTATTTCCGATTTTTCTGGTGCTGACACGTGGCAGCCCCAGAGACCGCCACGTGTCAGCGGTTTTTGGGCATTTTAATATTCATTTTTATAAAATAATAATAATAGTAATTAACGGAAGAACGTGCGTCGCACGTGCCTCCCAGGCACGTGCTCCGCACGTGCTCCGCCTGCCCCCTTGACCCTCCACGTGTCGCCACAGAGGCCGTTCAATCTCGCTTGATCGAACAGCCCCCGTCCTTCGTCTACCTCCCAACGCCCCTCCCTGAGAACTCCATCGCCGCCAACTACTTCTCTCGCCTCCGCATATCCCACGCCGCCATTCACCCCCAAATCTCGCCAAAACCCTCTGATAACCACGCAACCGCCCTCTATAGCCGACCTCTTCCTCGTGCCCTATTTAAAGACCCTCGCCCCCTTCGTCGTACTCATCCGCCGATTGCACTTCAACTTCCCCTCCGAGCGGTGACAGTGCCACGAGGCCCTCCATCTCCAGCGAGGTCCGGCTACATCCTCAGTGGTCGTTGCAGCCCACGGCGAGCTCTGCCGTCTCGGCCTCTGCTCTGACCATCTTTGATCGTCGTCGAGCCCAGTTAGCACTTCACCGCAACCTTCACAAACTCCGCCTTGGCGTTGTGCTCTGAGCTTCTCGTCGCTCCATCGACTTCATCGATAACCGCCACGACTCCACCGAACGACGACTCCATCGCCTTCGTTCATCTCCAGCTACCCCCTCTCGCCGGTCAACCGCAACGTCATCCGATCACGATGGCCTCACCAACTCCACCACATTTCCACTGAACGACGACTCCATCGCCTCCATTCATCTCCAGCTACCAACTCTCGCCAGTCAACCGCAATCCAACAACGCCACCTTCGTCACCAACTCCGGTCATCATCTTCATAGCTTTGTCTTCAACGACAACAGCGCTACCGACATCAGCCACCGTCGCTACTCCTCCGCCCTTCCGCCATACACTCCAGTCGCCGACTGGGCGCTCCAGGCCTGAGGCCCTCCCCGCGTGCAAGGCACGTGATGAGAGGGGACGACGTCAGCATCACATGCCGCCCCAGGATCACGTGCATAGCACGTGACCGCTGGGTCATTTACAGAAGCAGCCCCCAAGTTCCATCTTTTGCGCTGAAGCACCCACCGTCCAGGTCACGTGCGGGGCACGTGACCTGATGGCAAAATTGCAACAGTATACCTATTTAGCTAGGTAATTAAAAGTCCCCCCCCCCACTGCAGTTTTCTTTACTTACTTATTTATTTATTTATTTAAATTGCATATGTACCCCTATGTTCCCCTGTAACTTTGGACCTTTTTATTACATTATTTTATTAATTCAAAAATTGCATGATGTTCATCATTTAACTCTCTACAGTTTGACATATGGTGGAAATTTTTGTGATCATCGGTTAATTAATAATTAATTTTTTTAGTGGAAATTAGCATAATTATCCCAATTTGCGCTCTAAAATTCATATTTGATTAACTGTTGCTCTAAAAATCCTCGAAAAATCACATAGTGTAGAGTTAATTGTGCTTAACATTGTGCCTAAAAAGATTTGCATTTGCATGTATAATTTGCTCTGTAAAAATCATTTTGCATATTTTAGTATTTAATTTTTAATAGGTATTAAACCCTGCATTTTTGAGGTTTAGGATTTTTCTGAGACCCATCACCTAGTGATAGATCTTAAATAATTTTCGTTCTCGAAAAAAAGTAGGTTTAGTATTTATTATAATTAAATATTGAAAATCATTCTATTTGCATTAAAAAATTCATAAAAAAAAATCATATTGCATCCAAAAATTCCAGAAAAATTGCATTGTATTTATTTCATCATATTTTGCATTGTGGCCAAGTTTCATATTTTTCGTACATCATTTGATCAAAATTTACATTTTTAGTCCCTAAAATAGGCCAAATTTGCATGTTACATCCTTTATTGCATTGAAAATTAAAAAAACCGCATCGAAAACCGAACACGAAATTGGATAGACATAATTTTAGATTATTCCTTTGCCTCCTTGTGATCGACCTTGGGACTTGCCCAAGTAAAATAAACATAAAACCACTTGATTAAAATTGATTAAAAATTTGTGGTTATTTCTTGACCGTTTCCGATCGCCGCCTACAACGAATGACACATTATTATTTTCACGCAACAAAGATAAAAACAAATCCTTAACCAGCAATCTCGGACTCGTCAAGGGGGGTGAAGAGAAGAATGGACGGTAGCCAGTGTAGCTACCTATCTTGGGATGCATGACCAGTGTAGTCAAGCCATCCAGCTGCAGGCTCACATGATATGACTTTGAAGCTCAAGCTAGCTTATTGACTAAACAAATATATGCATTCTGAGTGGCATTTTATTTTCAATCAAACCTATCCACTTTTTTAGAGTTTTTCCTTTTTTCATTTTTTTTGAAATACTATATACAACAATATTTACATAAGGAGTTTTTCCTCTTGAGACAGTAGACTATCCCTCTTTTGAAGCATTATTGCAATCCACACTCCCCTGTCTTTAGATGTCACTACCACTGGATGGGTTGAGGAGCACTTCCCTCCCTAGACGAAGACAAATGTTTCCACTTGAGTGTGTCTCATAATGACAAATACAATCCCCTCACCACTCTAATTGAGTTGAGCCAAGTGAAAGGTGTAGCTTTCCAAGTTAGGTCATTATCAACAAGAGCCGAGTGTGTGCTCCGAAATACTCTACTTAGGCAGTCAAGAATCCATTGAACTAAGTCTCATGATTCTCAAAGAATTAAGTCAATCAGACCTGAAGTACCTCAATTCTAGCTCCTATAAGGCTCCTGTGATTAGGTATATTTAAGGTCCAACCAAGCTCCAATCTTCGGATTTTACTTAGACTTGTTTAATTATCAAACTCAATCCCAAAAAATGTGAATGCTATACGAATGCTATGTACAATGCATAAAAATATTTTGTGATGCAATTTTTATCTTTTGAACTTTTTATGGATTTTTGAAAAAGTTTTTGCTGTTTTTTATGCAATTTTTCGAAAATATTTTTTCAAAGGTTTTTGGAATTTTGGGTTTTCAAATGTTTTTGTCATTTTTCAAAATAAAAGATTTTGTATATCAATAGGTACAAATATTTACATGGGGATGCATCTTAAAAAAACTTTCACAAGAGTTATGGTTTTTAAGAATTTACCAGGGATGTGTGATTATATATATATATATATAGTTGGTAAAAAATTTAGTGAGATGTACATATTCCTCAAACTTATTTGAAAAATAATTTTTCAAATAATTTTGAAGACTATAGTCCAAAATAGTTTTTGCAAATAAATTTTACAACTTATACACACATTTGAAATCATTTTGCAAAGGTTTTTCAAACAGTATATATATACTTTCAAAATATTTTTGCAACCATTTTCCATACCGTTTGCAAATAGTTTTTTAAACATTTTTATTTCACACAAAGAAAAGAAATTTTACAAGCAAAATATTTTTATAAAGGTTGAAACTATTTTACAGAATATTTTCTAAATAGTTTTCAAAATATTTTTCAAAAATATTTTCAAACTATTTTTCAAACATTTTGCAAAAGTATTTTTACCTGATTTATTAATCAGTATATACACAGAGAATTTGAGGAATATAATGCAGCTTTTTATTAAGTGTTTTAATGAATTCTATAGGTATATTATACAATATTATATCCATATTTATTATTAAAAAATATGAAAGTACAAGTTATGGCTAAAGTATACACTTAGTATATACACCCCCCTATATTTAGCTTGAGTTATGTCCTCATAGATCAGAAAAAGAGAAGACATTACTCGTCTGAGTATAGAAGAGTTTAAGAAATAATGAACGAATGAATGATGAATCAATGAGAAGTCGACCGTCCTCCCTATACTTAGGATCAAATAATCCTAAGTATAGCAGACGGTACACAAGGTAGGGAGGGTCAAGGGTGGGAATGAACAGATCGTACTTTGACTGCCTCCCCCTATACTTAGGGTAAGATATCCCTAAGTATAGACATGGAGAGGAGACATTGGAGTGGATCAAAGAATAAAAGAACTCAAGATGTGCACCCCCCATACTTGGGACAAAGTACGCCCTAAGTATAGAAGTCTAACAAAAAGGGGTGATACACACATATTTTTTTGGTTGGATAACAAAAACTGAAAACAAAAAGAAGAAAAGAAAAAAAGAAGAAAATATGAAAGCTTAAAGGAAGAGTTTTTTAATGGCATTATATGAATCTTGTGATGTGGCTACTGTTGTGGATGTTACTTCAGTTCATAGTACTTGGATAGAATCGACAACGACCAAGAAAGTATCATACTCTAAGCAGTGCTTCAATACCTAACCATTGATGACAAATGATTGTGCATCAGGGGACAATTCTGATATCACAATACTTATGTTGTCATGCACTTCTTAAACTCTGAATGGCCATATCCATTTGCTCTTTAATTTGCTTGAGAAAATCTTCCACTTTGCATTGAATAACCACACTTTCTGTCCAGTCTCGAAGGTCTATCATCTAATGTGCCAATCATGCCAGCGTTTAACCTTCTCCTTGTACATCAACGTGTTATCATATGCATAGTCCCTTAATTCCAGGAGCATGTTCAGATCTTCTTTTCTTTTCTGACCACCTTGTTGTGAGTCTAGATTGCAAATGTTAATTGACCACAAAGATTTATGAATAAACTCTACTGGCATATGGCATGACTTTCATATACAAGACGATAGGGCGACATGCCCAACGGTGACTTGTAAGCGGTTTTGTACACCAAGAGGACTGAGTCCAAAAGTTGGGACCAATTTTTCATGTTCGGCTTGACAAGCTTCTGGAGTATCGTCTTGATTTCTCTGTTGGATAATTCCGTCATACCATTGGTCTGAGGATGATAAGGAGATGTGACTCGGTGCTCGATGCCATACTCCTTTGTTAATTTCTTGACCTCTTTGTTAATGAAGTGACTACCCCCATCTGATATTAGTATCTTTGGAATCCCGAACCATGAGATGATATTTTCTTTCAGAAAGCGACACACTGTACGATTGTCTATGGCTCGAGCGGGGATAGCTTCAACCCAGCGACTCACATAATCAATGGCAAGAAGGATGTGCTAGTATCCCTGACTGTTGGGGAAGGCTCCCATGAAATCGATGCCCCAAGAATCGAATATGTGTGCAATCTGAATGATCTTTAGAGGCTTTGAATCCTTTGCTGTAAGGGTACCTTTCAATCACTAACAATTAGTGCTACATTTAACATATGCTACAATATCCTTAAATAATGTAGGCCACCAGAGGCCACACTACAATACTTTTGATGTCATTCTATCACCAGAATGGTGTCCTCCATATTCAAGCGAGTGACAATGGTTGAGGACACTATGGTGCTCCTTCTTAGGGATACACCATTGTCAAATACAATCTACTCCTTCCCTGCATAGAAGTGGGTCTTCTCATTAGTATAAATAGATAGTTGATAAGAATTTGTCCTTTTGAATCTTCGTCCAATCTTGTGGCACTACGCCCGAGATGCGGTAGTTTACAATATCAGCATACTAAGGGAGTGCATCCACTACCAGAATTGACTCGTCAGGAATTGTGTCTATAATAGGTGCACTGCTCAGTGGTGGTTGTTGCTTCTCAATTCTAGAGAGGTGACATGCTACCACATTCTGAACCCCAAGCTTGTCTTTGATTTTCAAATCAAACTCCTGGAGGAGAAGGACCCTTCTGATCAGTCTAGGCTTGGCATCTTTCTTCTTCTGTAAGTATCGTATAACAGAGTGATCAGAGTGATAGTGACTTTTGATCCAAGCAGATAGGATCAGAACTTCTCAAGGGCGAATACCACAACCAAAAATTCTTTCTCTGACCCACTGTAACTTCTTTGAGCTTCATCTAATGTTTTACTAACACAGTGAATGACATAGGGCGCCTTGTCATTTCTCTGTCCTAGCACTGCAAAATCTGACATATTCGTCATGATCTCAAAAGGAAGAGACCAATCTGGTGGTTGTAGGATTGGAGTTTGAGTTATTAGATTCTTCATATGATTAAACGAAAGGAGAATTTGTTGATCAACATTGAATTCAGTCTCCTTGCATACAATTCTCTAAGAGGACGGGCAATGCGACTAAAGTCACGAATGAATCTTCTGTGGAATCCCATATGCCCCAGGAATGACCTCACGTGCTTGACTATTTGAGGTGGCTCAAGATTGGCAATGACATCCACCTTTGCCGAGTAGACTTCCATGACACATTTGGAAACGACATGACCCAGCACAATCCCCTCTATGATCATGAAGTGGCTCTTTTACTGTGATAATACTAGATTGGCTTCACGGCATTTCTGAAGTACTCTATCTAGATGATCAAGAAAAGAATCGAAGCTATCACCATAGATGGAGAAGTCGTCCACAAACACCTCAAGAAAACTGCCTACCATCTCAGCAAAAACTGCAACCATGCATCTCTAGAATGTCGCTGGTGCATTGCACAGTCCAAAGGGCATTCTCCTGAAAGCATAGGTGTCGAACGGGCAAGTGAAGATTGTTTTCTCTTGATCTTCAGGGGTGATTGCCAATTGGTTGTACTCGGAGTACCCATCCAAAAAGCAGAAGAACTCCTTGCCAACCAATCTTTCCAATACTTGATCAATGAATGCAAGGGGAAGTGGTCCTTCTTAGTTGTTGCATTCATGCAGCAGTAGTCAATGCATACATGCCAGGATGTCAGTACCCGAGTAGATATCTCCTCTCCTCTGTCATTTGTAACCACAGTAAGCCATGATTTCTTTGGAACTACGTGCAGTGGGCTCACCCATTTGGAGTCAGAGATGGGGAAAATGAAGCCTACATTACACCATTTCGTGATCTCTTTCATGACGACATCCCTCAGATTAGGGTTCAGTCTTCTGGAACTCTCGGGATGTCTTGGCATCTTCTTCCAAATAAATATGCCGTGAGAACAGAGCAGGATTTATCTCGCGGATATCTGAAACATGCCAACCAAGTGTCTTGCAGTTTTTCTCTAGAACCTCGCGGAGTCTCGATTCTTGTTTCGAGGTTAGTCTGCTGCTTATGATGACCGGAAATGTGTTTTCTACACCTGCAAGGAAATCATACTTAAGGCCTACCGAAAGTGGCTTTAATTCAGGTTCTACTCTGGCATGCTTCTCGGTCACTTCAGAAAACCTGCTGGTTGGAGGATGATCTGCCTGAACTTTAAAGTTAGTGCTCACCTCAGTGTCTTGTTGATCTTTTGACAATGTGTCGAACCGATCTGCAGTAAGTCCATTATGTTTGGGATGGAGTGAATCATCTGAATTGAAGAGATTCATTAATAAATTGGATTTTGTCTCCCAAATATCTTCAGAGCTTGCATCAACTGTGCTTTCCAGGTCCTCCTCAATGAGAGGATTTCCAGTGTCCATGGGTCATTCAAAGAGAATGGTGTATCTTTGATTTCTACAATGATGTAACACTCTGTTTCAGGTGGTGCTGCATGACTTTCATCAGTTACGATGTTAGGCTCGTTGATCATGTCTATTGTAACTCCGTTGTTACTCGAGCTGAAAGTGATCTTTCCAGACCCATAATCAACCATGGCTTCTGTAGTGTGCAGGAATGGCCGGCTTAGAATAATAGAAGTCTGGAGTAAGGGTGTGGGTGAGTCCATGTTGATGACTACAAAATCAACTGGAAACCACATGTCCAACACCTTTATTACAACATCTTCCAAAAGACCTCAGGGTAATGGATTGATCAGCAAACTGAAGGATCATTCGTGTTTGCTTGAGAGGACCTATCCTGAATTCTTGCAATAATGACGAGGGTAGGAGGTTGATGGAAGAACCATTGTCAAGAAAGGTTTGCTCGAAGACTTGATCAAAAATCTCGCAACTGATTAAAGATGCTCCTTTGTTTTATTTCTTTTGTGGGAGATTGTTGATGGCTACAACTATGGCCAAGGTAAGAATGTGCTTCTCTACCTATCGGCATATGTTGTTACGTGTCGGTCGACTCTTGTTTGTACATGCCTCCTTCAAACCTTTCTTTACTACGGGCATGTACTCCATGGATTTTATCAAAGGAATCTCAACAGTCATATTGTTAATAATATCCACAACTCTGGGATCAGATAATGCACTAATCATTTTGCAATATTTTGGATTTTTCTATTGCATCAGGAAAAGGACTATTCACATTACTGAAATCAAAAGCATTGTTCTTATTTACAACAAAATTTCTGTCCACAATATTATGTACATCCGGATCACAAAAAGGAGTACAAGCTGGAGATGAAGATGCCAGTACTAGTGGACAAGTAAAAAACACATCCTCTACACCATCGGTTAATGTAGGATCGGCTGCTGCTAGCGACTCCATGGCCGGTGCGGCTTCATGTTGACTGCGAACATCTTTTTGAGCCTTTTTAAATTTTCTGATTTTTTGGTGTTTTTGCTGGTGTCGGTGGAGATGCATGGCAGCTGGTATGGCTCCTTCTTCTTCTTCCTCACCCAATCATGTAGTTGGCACGACTGATGCAGAAGATGACGATTCAACTATCAAAGCTTTATTCGTCCCATGGCTTGCGGCAGATGGAGGCAAAGTCCTACTGCTCCTAAGAGTGACAGCATTAGATAAAGCAATATCACAATCATCTGACTCTACAGGCACAGACTGGACACCACATTGTACCCGCTCTTTAAGCTTAAAGCTATTTGGATTTGCTTCAACCTGGGTCGGGATAGAAGTTTTAGTGGTTGTCAGGTCATCTAGCTTCTTTGTTATTTCTACTAGGCCTTTCACAAGTTGGGCCAATCAATCGAAGGTAGGGTTCACGGGAATCACCTTAGAAGTTTCAATGTCCAGACCACATTGTTGCTTATTGTTTGGGTGCTGAGGCTAAGACTATTAATGGTGCTGAGGAAGTGGAGGAAGCTGGTACTGTTGATATGTAGGACGGTATTGTTAAGGTGATGCAGCTGCGTACTGGTGGTACGGTTGTGGCCAGTGGTACTGCGGCTGCGAATAGTGTTGATTCTGCCTCCAAATATTCGGGTACTATTGAGATTGGTGATACTAAGGAAGAGGTTGAGAGGACTATTCATAACAACCACCCTGAGGTTGGTGGTAAGCCATGTTGGCTGGTGGTTGGCCCTGTGGCTGTCTGGTAGGATGAGGTAGATGTGCATCATTACTCCATACCTCGTTGATTCCCTGAATCAATGGTGGTGGTGGGAATGTTGGAGCTAATGGGGGAAGGAAGTCTAGTTGGTAAACTACCTATTGTTGCGACGGGCCTTGATCGGGCACCTGCACGTAGTACACGTGCTGGATGGCCGGGGGTTGCTGACTCGGCTGAGGTTGTTGTTGTGATTATGGCTCGTCCTTCTTCTCAGCAGGAGTCTTTGAAGATGGTGCTATAGATTGAACAGAATTGATGGTGCTCACCAGCAGTTCTAACTGCTTGGTGATCTGATCCAGCTTGTCTAGATGTTACGTCCTCTATTCAATCACAATGATCTTATCGAGATCCTGCATTCGCTTCTCGAGAATGTCAACCTTTGAGAAGTGGCCCCCGATGATGATGAGGTTGGAGCTCTCATCTCTCTCCGCCTCACAAGACACTGCCATGTGTACTTGCTTCTGGAGTACATACGGTTGTTTCTGATTTGCACGAGATGAAGAGAGGGCGGTCTCTCCTTCGGATATTTCTTCAAAGATCTGCCAGACCACGTCTTCATCCTTGTTAAAATGAGATCCCCCATAGGCTGCGTCTACGAGCCTTTATCTCTCTACATTCAGGCCCCTGAAAAAGTGTTGGACCAGATGGTTCCTCGGTATCTCATGACGGGGATACATTTACTATAGGTCCATGAATCTATCCTAGGCTTCATGGATAGTTTCGTGGCAGCTTGGGAGAAGTATTTATCTTGGCTCGCATCTGGTTGAGCTGACCGAGAGGGTAGAATTTGTGAAGGAAGGCAGATTTTAGTTCCTCCCAAGTCATTACAACCTTTCCCAAATGATTGACCCAGTATAGGGCCTTCTATTGCAAACTAAAGGGGAATGACATCATCTTCACTACGTCCAAAGGAACATTGAGGTAGTGGGTAGTTCGACAGATGTGCGAGAACTACTGCAGGTGAATGTATGGCTCCTCGTTCGTGTTCCCAGGGAATGATGGTAGAAGAGAGAGGAACTGAGGCTTGAGCTCAAAGTGAGCGTGCACTGGTGGAATGAGAATACACTCGATCATCTGGCTATCTCCAGGGTTGTATGTCTCTTTCAGCATCGATTTCTACCTTTCTGGTTCTCATTCTTCTTTGTCTAGGTTATCACGACATCTGTCTCCTCCTCCTACTGTTGGTATGTCTCCTCCTCTCGCTGGTCTATTCTGTAGATCGTTCAACATATCCTAAAATGTAGTATGTGCTAGGGCATGCTCGGTTAGTTGCTATTTTATGGCTTGGATGGAAGCCAACAACTGAGCATTCACCTGATTCTGGTCTGGTATATGTCCTTGTTCAGGTTGGGGAAATGGTTGTCCCTTGCCCTTTCTTTGAGGTGCCATCTCTGGGTCTGGTTCTGAAGAAATGAACTCGGTGTTGGGATCCAAGACTGGGTTTGGCTTTAGATTGAAATGTGAAAGGATCCCTATCATACCACTTAAAATCGAATCCCAACTGGTTGAAAGAGATGTATACTGAAATTGACTTCCATATGCAACGATAGTTGTGGGACAAAGGTGGTCCCAATTTATTAGGTGATCAAAGAGATGAGAAGAAGACAAGGAGTCTGGATATCGGTCCGCAAGATCCAGGTCGGGTTCTCGGGAATCGCCTCGAATTATTGACAATGTCGAGCCTATGGAATCGATGTGGGTGTTGGCAGAGTTCCAACAAAACCATTCATGGATCGTCACCGTTGAGCAAGAGAAGATCGATGCAGGAGGAAAGATAAGGTAGTCAATAAGGAACAAAAAGGAGTGTAAAATAGTAGAAAGGCTCGAGCTGAGAGGAGGTCAAAGAGAAAGACACACACGACAAAATTTACACAAATGCACGAGACTTGATATTTGAACCTTAATCTAGATCCATACAAGCACAATACAAAATTAGGTTCTCCATCTCAGGCCATGTGAAGCCGTGAAGGTTCGACTATTTATTATCTCTTCAGTTTTAGAGTTGTTATTTCAAGCATATCTCTTAACAAGTACTTAGTACACTAACCCTGTAGGAGAGAGAGTACTGCCAGAAAAGTATCCCCTACTTGTCCTTCTCCTTTATAACATACAGTCTGCACTTTTTGAGGTCCTTGTAACCATTTCTGGATCCTTGCTCAGTCAAAGAAATAGAGAGAGGAAGTCGATAGGCGAAACCATTACTTCGGTCCTCTCTCATAATGGAATCACCTGTGAGCGTACAAGGACCTACTCGGACGCAAATCGATGAGACAGACACACCTGTGAGGGCATGGCCTAAGCTCAGTATTTTAGACCATGTCGATGTTCCAAGCAAGGCAGGAACACCATCGCTGACAAGGCCCTACTTGGTCACGTATGATAGAAGCATCATTACTTTTGAAAATCCAGGCGATACACAAGGCAGTTACAGATTGGTTTTTTGGCTCTTATCCTTAGCGGGTCAGGCCTCGCTCATGGGAGGGGTTTTGGTCCCCTCCTAAGGTACCTTAAAATAATGAGGGCTTTATGAACTCAAGACAATGAAAGTCCATTACAAATTTTAATTTAGGTCAAATTTATTTAGCAGCCCCATTGTTTTAGTTTTTTTGGATTTTCCCTTTTTTAGGTCTTTTTTCATACAAGCACCTAACGTTTTTTAGATTTCCATTTAAGTCCTAGATGCTAAAAATTAGAGAGAGATAGAAAAAAACCATGCAAGTTGATTCGATGATGGAAATCTCACCATTGAATCTAATGATGCATGCTGAGTTAGAGGACTTACAGTGCTTCCCAGCTCTCTCCATGCAGTATGCAAAACATAATTTTTAAACCTATTTACATGGCAGTGTGCAATCGATAGAATCTCCCTAAACAGTAGTTGTTATTAGTCGTGGAGAACCATCTATTAATTATTCAAAAATGAGATCAATGTCTGGTTTTCGATGTCGATCGGTGCCCGCCATAATGGGTCCTGCAAGCGTTGTATATGACCTCTCTTGGCATGCGGTCTCAAATCCAAATAACTAACATTTATTAATTTGACTAGAACCAAACTTGAGAGAATATAGGTACATGCATTCTTATTAGGGTTTGGACCTAAATACCGAGTCAAGCATCCTATGTCCAGGGGCTCCATGCACACAAAACAAAAAAAAGAAAGGTGGAAAACTAACAATGGGAAACAAAATAAAAGAAGGTGGGAAAGCATGAAAAACTGTGACGAGGCCCTCAGGTGAACAGACACCAAGGCAATTGACCTCGTTGTGAAGAGTAGTGTCCAAGTCTTAATTATTAGAAATTATGAATATCTCTCACTTACCATTAAATAAATAAATAAATCTAAAGAGATTATATGTTAAGTATTCTCTCCTTGCTTCACTTGTTACCTCTCCAACTGGTCAAAGGGTGCAGACCAGTCTCCACCAAGCTTGGCTTCATCAGCCTCCTAAGAAACCATCCTCGTGTAGCAGGCCCTCGCAACAAAGTCACAAAGAGATACATGTTAGCACATATAATCAAATAATACAATCAAAATGAGATATATACAAGGAATAAATGTATAAATATATGCAAGAAAAATAAATCATTAATCACATTAATGAACCAATGAATAAGCAAAATAATTGTACAAAATAAATGACAAAATAGGCTACACATATTACTCCCCGGCAACGACGCCATTTGATGATAAAGGTTTAATTAAGGGTCGTACGGTTTCACAAGGCGAAACTACAGTCGGTGTCTTGACCACTCAATAAACCATAGTCGATCAACAATCAACCCACAAATAAATAAAGCAATGAATAGCATAAAATGTGAGTCAAAATGTATTACTCTCTACAAAACACACGGTATAACAAGTAAGCATGTAGAGGTCGAACCACTGGGAGCAAAATCGGTAGCCTACGATTATTTTTAACCAAAGAGTATGGATAATCACGTCATTCGTTATATATTTTTGTTGGTTTTCAAATGTATATATATATATACTTTTTTGTTTTATAAATTTATATTTTCTTTTTACAATTTATATATATTATATTTTCTTTTTCTTTTTAATATATATAATAAAATATATAAAACTATATATGCCATAATAGATCTTATAAATATAAATATAACTAAAAATAGGTAAATTACATAATTAAATATTTTTAAGGTTTAAATAATTTTTTAGTGTTTTTGTGATTTTTTGGCATTTTTGCGAATTTTTATGGATTTTTAAAGTAAAAAATAGCTTAAAACAGGGATAAAATAATAGGTCGGAATAGAAATAGAAATTAAAAATAGAAAATTAAGTCCAAAATTTTCCAAAGTAATTTCAATATATATAATATATAAAATGGTAAAATAGAAAAAAAACTATTTTTGGGTTTTTGAGTTTTTCTTAGATTTTTATAAAGGTTTTTGGGGTTTTTCAATTTTTAAGAGTTTTCTTTTTCTATTTTTAGTTATTTTGGTCTGAAGGTTAAAAACACTTAAATAAATAAAATATATTTTTTGGGGAATTTTTCGTAATGTTTTTGTATTTTTTTGGTATTTTATATTGTAGTCAGAGAATTTTTTGCTCTAAATGATTTTTAATAAATAGTAAAAAAGTCCAAATTGCAAAATAAAAATATGGCATGAAACTACAAGCAATCAAGAGCCTACACCTTTTTTTGTGATTTTTAGAGCACAATAGATATATTTAATAAATAGAGAAAATGCACAAAAATTGTTAAACTAGTAGGGCATATATGTAAATCAAATAAAGTGATTAGGCCTCTGTGCAATATTTCCAAAATATTTACAAAGTATATTACATTTTCTTGGACCAAACATAAATACAAAAAGGTGCAAGGGCTTCCTTGTAAAATGGACATCTCATATGGGACGACACTTAAGATGACCTGGCATGGACCTAAGTGCAATATGAAATAAATACAAAGGTCTAAATGCAATTTCACCATTTTATTTACACTACACCATTAATTTATTAAATCAATAAATAAATACAAAACTGGCGGGGTGAGTTTTACAAATTACCCCATCCTGTGAACGCCACCAGATGGTGGTTATCATTTCACTTGACATGTGGCGCTCTCTCCTACCCCGATGACGCTTCAACGATGGACGCTTGGGATTAAATCCCAAGTCAGATCTGATGGCTGACGGTGAGGCGTATCGGACAGTTGCGAATTAATCTGGAGTAGTGGTTAGATCTAATGGCTCACGCTCAAAATCGACCCGAGAGGGTCCTTTGGCCCCCCAGCACCAACAGAAAGATCCGCGTGAGAAAACGACGGGTCTTATGGCTTTATGGGTGTGTTTAGATGGAAGACAGTGTGTGGCAGTGTGGTTTATGGCGAAGCGACGGAGGGAAACCTTGACTCGCTGCTCGGGCGAGGAGTAGGGTGATCTTGGTGGGGGAAAACACAGAGCAGGTGATAAGGAGGTGGTCGTGGGTGGTCGCAATACAATAGAGCACAGTAAATGGGGTTCGTCGGAGCTCTGCTCAGCGAACTACGATCCGAGCAATTTTTATGCTAAAACTATGAATTAAACAGTACACTAACTGTGTAATTAAAAGGCAGAGATTAAGTCCTATCTGAAAAAAAGCGGGAAAGATAGCTTTTATACATGTCGGCGAAGGCAAGGAGCAGGGTGGTCGACGAGCCATTGTGGGTGCATCTCCTCCTCCGTGAGTTGCTCCATACCTTAGGGGAACTTCCTCTGTCACAGGGGTACTCTCTAGACTAATGTGTAGGGGCTCTAAGGCTCAGAACAGTGACCAAATTTAAAGACGGAGGGGGGAGGTATTATTTATGGGATGTACCCTTATTGGCCGACGAATTTGGAAGAATCTAAATGATGTACAAGAGATCTGCAGCTACGATATGAATCAGAGAAGATCAAGGATCAGATCTTGTGAAGGGCTCAAGGGCAATGGAGCAAACAGGATGGCTGGGAATATTAGGACAAAGAGGGCCGCTCGAGGCTTCTGACAGAATCAGAAGAAAGACGGAGAGTTGACTAGTGGTCAACGATTCCTGGAATCCTATTGGTCCACGTAGGCCACTACAGGACAAAATAGATCTTTTATTCGAAAATAATTATTTAAAAATAGTAAAAGACTTTAATAATTGTCGATTATAGAGTTAGAAAAATGTTTATTATTTCATGTAGTATTTTATTATGATTTTTATTTATTTTTTGATGTTATTTATTATTAGTTAATTTTTAGGGTATATCTATAGGTATATTCATCTAAATTTCGGTTATTTTATTTTGTATTTTTATTTTATTATTTTATTATCTTATTTTATATATTTATAACTTATTTTAAGGTTTATTAACGTATTTTAATTACATTTTTGTGATAAATATATACACTTACTCAAATAGGGGTATGAATTGTATATTCATCTATGTATGTTGTACATTAGTTTATTTTAAAGTCTTTTCTTTGGTTTTATTTTATATTTATATTTTTAATATAATATAAAATATATTTACAATAGGATAAAAATGTAAAAGAATAAATGAAAGAATGAATTTCCCTTTTATTAATTTACAGGTATTGGTATAGGTGTTTTACCTATAAATTTATATAGACTTATTTTATTCTATGTTTTCTTAATGATTTTATGGTAGTTTTAAGATGTATATATACTATAGATAATATTTACAAAATTATAAAAAATATAAAATTGTAAAAATAATAAAAAATGAATAAAATGAATATTTTATTCGGGTATATTGTACAATAGGGGTCCAAATCCCAACGTTCACACCTTAACTCCAAAAATATGAAACTACCTCCATTAAATAGCTTATTAAAAATTATATACAATTAAAGTGATTTTGATACATTTTCAGATTTTACTTGAAAGATATGGGTCTAGGAAGTTTGGGTTTTGGGTTTTTATTCGAAGTATAAAAAGTAAGTTGTATATTATTGACATAAAATTAATTTTGTATTTTTCTGTACATTATTCTATAACGTTTATGTACAAAGTTTCTTTGTTTGATGAATAAATAATAAAGAATAAAATAGCCCCAAAAAACTTTATTGAATCAATAAAGGAATTGGTTTTTTATTGCATTCTTGGCCCTTATCTCCCCCTACTTTATTCCTTGTCGACCAATTCAATTCTTGACTAGCTCTCAGGGTTTAGCATCATAAAATACCTTTGGTATTTTATTCTTTTTATTATATTTTCTTTATTCTATAATTTTTGTCTTAAAAACAGTATTACGTACACCATAAATGCAATAAATAATGAATGTCATTTTGTAAAAATTAATGCTATTTACATACATTAGCTAGGATTTTTAAGGCCAAAATGATAAAGTAAATGTGATGAAATAGAGATTCATCATGAGGTCAATCTGGTGCTCTCATAGGAGAAAAATCACTTCATGGTGACGGAGGTCATTGTGTTGGGGCATGTCATCTCCAAGAGAGGAATGGAGGTTGACCCTACCAAGGTGGACGTGATCAGACGACTTCAACCATCTACCAACATGAAATGGTTGCAGTCTTTCCTTGGGCATGTTTGATTTTACAGGAGATTTATAAAGAATTTTTCGAAGATCGCCCGACCGCTAATTGAGCTTTTAGGTAAAGACATGGAGTTTATTGTCGGTCAAAAGTGTCTTGATGCCTTTAAGATACTTCAAGGGATGATCATAGATGCCCCGATCCGACAAGCCCCAGATTGGTCTCTTCCTTTTGAGATCATAATGGATGCCTCCGATTTTGTTGTTGGGGCTGTGTTAGGACAGAGGAGCGTTGGTGTCCTGTTCGCTATACACTATGCAAGCAAAGTGCTTGATCCAGCTCAGTGTAACTATACAGTTACAGAAAAGAGATGCTTGCGGTAGTGTTCGCCTTCGATAAGTTTAGATCTCATCTCATTGTAACCAAGGTTATTGTGTTCACAGACCATGCAGCACTACAGTACCTCATGGAAAAGAAGGATGCGGAGGCGTGTCTTCTTAGGTGGTATTTAATTATCCAAGAGTTTGACTTGGACATCAGAGATAAATCTAGAAAGAAGAATGTAGTAGCTGATCACCTCTCCCATCTCGATATTCTTGATGCTTCTGATGATATACCTATTCGAGACTCCTTCCCTGATGAGTCAGTTTTTGTTATCGACTCACTCCCATGGTACGCAAATATAGTGAAATATTTTGTCTCCAAGAAAGTTCTCGAAAATTCACCGAAGAGCAGCATATACTGACTCAAGTCAAATTCGAGACACTACCATTAGGAGGATCCGATCCTTTCTTTGAAGGACTGGATTATGTCTGGAGGAGGTGTATTCCTCAAGAGGAATACCAGAGTGTCCTTACTTACTGCAATATTCTGGAGCAAGAGGACACCACTCTGGAAAGAGGACCACATGGAAGGTATTATATTGTGGTTTATACTAGCCAACTATGTTTCGTGATGCTCTCACTTTTGTGAAGTTGTGCCCAGTATGCTAGCGAATGGGAGGAACCGTTGGTTCCAAAGATGAGATGTCGATGCAACATGTCATCATTTGTGATGCCTTTGATGCTTGGGACATCAACTTCATGGGCCCATTCCCAGTTAGCCATGGTTTTGAGTAGATCCTTCTTGTAGTAGATTATTTGTCAAGGTGGGTGGAAGCTATCCCGACTCGAGCCACATGCGGTAGGACTATCTGTAAGTTTATCAGAGAGCATATCATTTCTAGGTCAGGTCCCTAAAGTATTCATATCTGATGGGGATAGCCATTTTGTGAATAGAGAAGTGAAGAAACTTATGAAAGATTACGGCATTGAGCACTGTGTCGATAGTCCTTACCACCCACAAACTAATGGCATGGAAGAGGTGTCGGATAGGGAGGTAAAGACCATATTGTAGAAGTTGTCCGCCCGGACAGGAAGGGCTAGTCCCAGACCTTAGACCAAGTCCTTTGGGCCTACAGGACAGCTTACAAGACACCATTAGGAACCTTCCAATTCAGGATGGTATTTGGGAAGCCATGCCCTTTGCCTGCAGAGTAGGTGCATAAATTAGAATGGGCAATTAAGAAGGTCAACTGGAACACACACCTAGGGCAAAACGAGAGAGAGATGGATCTGAATGAACTTGTGGAAATCAAAAAATGAGCATATGACAATAGTTTGGTGTACAAGGACAAGTTTAAACATTGGCACAATAGATTTATAAGACGAAAGACCTTTGTTCATGGACAAAAGGTATGGTTATTCAATTTAAGGCTGAAGGTTTTCCATGGGAAGCTCAAATCCAAGTGGACGGGTCCGTTTATAGTCCGTGTTGTGCATGATAGTGGATGTGTAGACATCTCAGATCTTACATATGGAGCACAAACGTCCCTAGTGAATGGACAACTGCTGAAACATTTTGTCAAAGCAAATGAACAGTTAGTCTGCGTTGAGGAGATTGTTTTCATTCACAAGGAAGATTCAGAAGACACACATAGAGCTGTGCTTGATGCCTTGCCACATTGATCTCTAGCCATTAGCAACATCAAAGAGATTCAGATTACGATCTCTTTGTATATTCTCCAATCCCATCAGTTCTCATACCCATTCCTGTCCTATACTTAGGCTGACATGAGCCCAAGTATGGGGGGGGGCGATGTCCACCATGTGTATATACTCATCCATATCTCCTCTTGCCGCCCCATTTTCGATCTTCTTCTACACTTAGGCTGACTAGAGCCTAAGTATAGGGGGGGAGGGTTGACTTCTATGCTCTTTATTATTTAACTCTCCTGCGCTTAGCACGAGCTATATCTTTTCCTCTCATATCGCACTCTAAGGACATAGCACATGTTAAGTATGGGGCGTGTATATATTACATATATACTTTACCTATAGCTCATACTTTCGTGTATTTTTGTATATATAGTACGCAATAAATACGGGGTGGGTAAATTTTGGTAAAAAAAACTTTTTATAAAATACATGTATATTTGTATAATATGTATATTGTATAATACTTGTAACATTTTATTTTATTGTGAAATACGTTTGGAAAATTTGTTGTAAAATAGGAGGTATACCAAAAAAAGTCTTGCACTACATTCATATACATTGCATGTCATCTACATTTCAATTGCATATCTGGCATATGCAAAGTGAAAAGTTTGTGGGTTTTGAACCAAGTTATGAATATAAGTCGATGATGTATTTGATTTGACCTTAATCTACCTAAATTCAGAGGAAGCTTATAGGAACTGGAGTTAAGATTTTTTACGTCGAGCGACTTAATTCTTTGAGTCTGCAATTCTATTTTCACGTGTCATCTTGATTGGTCCAAGTAGGATATTTCATACACACACAATTCTTTTAGACAGTGACCTAACTTGGGCAAGCACCATGCACGTAGCTCTTCATTGATGAGGTGGTGAGGAGGCAGAATCTTTTGGCGTGAAGTAGCATGCGAGGGAAACATCCGTCCTCCTTTAGGGAGGGTAGTGCATCTCAACCTAATCTAGTGGTGTCGACGTCTAATGACGGGATGTTGTGGGTTGCAATAAAGCTTCAAAAGAGGGACAGTCTACTGGCTCAAGAAGAAAAACTCCTTATGTACATGTTGCACCTTGTATATAGTTCAAAAAAAGAAAAGATAGAACACCAAAAAATGGGGCATGCCTGATTGAAAATAAAATTCTTGTCGGAGTGTGAATAAGAAAGGCATCTGCTTCAAAGTCATACCATGGAAGCCTATAGCTGGAGACTTGGCTATGCTGGTCAAGCTCCACGGATATGTGACTATACTGGTCACAGTCCATTGTCTTCTTTACCCCTCTTCTTGAGCTGGTTGCACTTGAACTTAGAAGGGAATGCCCCACTCCTCAAGGAAAGAGTTGATAGACCGGGAAATTAGAGTTACCTTGTTAGAGGAGGCTGCTTCATTTCCATTTCTGATGTGGAGAGCTATATTTCACTTATAGAGTACAAGTAAGATTCATAGTCATCAGAATTTGTGTATAAGAATTTGTTCTAACCTAACTATTGAGGTGACCTGAATAGAGACTGGTGGAACTCAAAGGTTGTTAGGTCTTAAATTCAATTCCCGGTAAGGTTCCGCCACATTATTAATCCAAAGGTCGAATCGAGCTCCATTTTCACCTTTTGTTCATGACCTTGGTATGGAACCCAAACTCATTTTGTTTTTGCAATCCGTTTAGTTGCTCGGGGACGAGCAAGGTTTAAGTATAGGGGGTTGATGAATCCGTGATCCATCATGCTAAAAGTTGAAAATAGAGCTTCATTCCTGAGTAAGTATTGCATATCTACATTTATTTTACATTATTCTCATTAACGCATTTAGAATTAATCTCCACATTTTAGCATGCATTTGTGCATGAAATAAGAAGCCAAATTCACTTGTAAATATCACATGTATATTACCATATCTCCTCTATTTTTATTTATTTTTCTCTAACTCGGAATTGAATAAAATCAGCTCTATAGTGTATATCTTACTAAGGGTAAAATGGGGCTGCCCCCTGGGAGTAGCCAACTTGGCTACTCCCACCCCTATTTTTCCCTTATTTTTTTATTTCTTTTGAAAATAAAAATTTGTATATTCATCACTATATCCCTCTAACATTCTATTAAAATTTCGTCAGAAATAGAGACTCCTAGACCTTCCATACAGACGTCATTTTTTTAACGATCGTAGGATTTTTTAAATCGACCCTATTTGGATGGAGGCCGTAGGAGTCTCTGTTTCTGACGAAATTTTAATAGAATGTTAGAGGGATATAATGATGAATTTACAAATTTTTATTTTCCAAAGAAATAAAAAATGAGGGAAAAATAGGGGTGGGAGTAGCCAAGTTGGCTACTCCCAGGGGGCAGCCCCATTTAACCCTATTACTAACTCTAATAAAGAAAAATATAAAAAAATACCAACTTGTAAAAGTGACCAATAAAACGCTAATCCTAGTTTGAGACTAAGAACTTTAAAACATAAATATCTCTCTCATACGGTCTCCTATGGACCCGTACTCACTTTGAATTAATGTACGTTCAATTACCTTTGAAACAAATCAAATTCAAAAGAATCAGAGTTCGTATGTGAAACTTGGATTTTAGACCCCTCTTGTATATTGTACATATTGACCAAACTACCCTTTTATTTTATGTTTGTATTTTCTTAATTACTAAAAATCCAAAGAAATAGGCTAAGGTGTAAATATTCATTTTATATTTTATCTAACTTTATTTCAATTTTTATCTTATTTAAAAATTCCAAAAAATCTGCAAAAGACAAAAATGTGGCATTTTATATAGGGTTTTTATAACTTGTGCCCCTCCGAGATATCACAATTTCAATTATGCCCCTATCTTTTTGGTAATATCAATTGTGCCCCTCACTTCATTCTCCGTTATCACTTGTGCCCTTCTGTCAGATTGACCATCAATGAGTTGACTTAACCATAGTTTTTTTCAAACCTTGGTGCAGTTAAGAGGGGTATTATAGTCTAGACTCCTCCTCTTCCTCCTCTTCCCCCATCCTCTTCTTCCTCCTCCAACCTCCTTTTCCATCTCTGCCCAAAACTCCTCCCCCAGCCCCCTGCCCCGAGCTCTGCCCCAGCCTCCCTCCACCCCGACCTCCCCCCGCCCCCGCCCCGAGCTCTGCCCCAGCCTCCCTCCTCCCCGACCTCCCCCCGCCCCCGCTTCGAGCTCCGCCCCGGCCTCCCTCCGCCCAACCCCCCCTCGCCCCGAGCTCCGCCCCAGCCTCCCTCCTCCCCGACCTCCCCAGGCCCCTTTCCCTGAGCTCTGCCCCAGCCTTCCACCACCCCCTACCACGACCTCCCCCTGCCCCAAGCTACCCATCATAACGGTTCCAAGCGTCAGCTTCGGCCCAAGTGGCAGGGGGAGACCTGGGTCCGGGGGGCGGCAGGGGTGGAAGGGGGAGGACTCGGACTGGGGCAGAGGGGCGGCAGGGGGTGGGGGGAGGTCAGGGTGGCAGGGAGATCAGGGCGAAGGGGCGACAGGGAGTGGGGGGAGGTCGGAGTAGGGTGCGGGGGGGCGGGGGGGAGGTCGGGGCAGAGGGAGGCTGGGGCGGAGGGGCGGTAGGGGGTGGGTGGAGGTGAGGGCAGGGGGCGGGGGGGAGGTCGGGGCAGAGGGAGGCTGGGGCGGAGGAGGGGGCAGGCTGGGACGGAGGAAGAGGGCATGCCGGGGGTGGGGGAGGAGTTCCGAGCAGAGAGGGAGGAGGAGGAGGTTGGAGTAGGAGGAGGAAGAGGATGGGGGAAGAGGAGGAAGAAGAAGAGGATGAGGAAGAGGGTGTAAAATGACCATTGAACCCCTTTTTTTAAATTAATTCTACTTATAGTTAACATCTGTTTGCACTGTGGATGGACGGTCACTAACTCGAGGGGCACAAGTGATAGATTAGCAAGAAGTGAGGGGCACGACTTATATTACCAAAAAGATAGGGGCATAACTGAAATCGCAATATCTTGGAGGGGCACAAGTGATAAAAACCCTTATATATAAAAATATAATATGCCACCTAAAAATACTTTTTGTACAGATGACTTATTTTGATTTTCAGTCCTTCACAAAAGTTTTAGATCTCGTCAAGAGGAGCAAGTTTCTTGTCAACCACTTTTTTATATGACCTCTTTTCTTATTTCTTTTTTTATTTTTCCTTATAAATACTTTTTTATTTCTTTGGGAGCGACACGTGGCAGCTCGTGGAGCCACCTTATGTCACCTCATTTTATATTATTTTCGTATTTTACTTATTTTACTTATTTATTATTTTAATTATTATTTATGTATTTACTTATTTATATTTATTTTTTTATTATGTTTTGTTTTGTTACTTATTAATTAATTAATGTTAATTTGATTTAATTTCATTTCATTTCATTTCATTTTTTAAATTTAATTTCTATTCCCCTGCCATGTGGCCACCTCTACACATGCCATGTGGCATTTCCTACTCACAGCCCATCACGTGCAATGCAAGTAATGCCCCGCCCCCACCTTCCTCCTCCTGCGCAATCTGTGCATCTCTGCATGCTTTTTGGGGCGTGCAACCTCCCCCACATGGTGGCTTCGTAACTGCCAGCCCATGCCCGCTTCCCGCTCTTCCACCTCTCTCTCTCTCTGTAACCACACCACGATCACATGCTTCTCTCTCTCCACCCCTCTCTCCCAAACTTGGCCGCTGCTCCTCTCGCCCCTCAACCCAACTACCTATGCTCTCGTCGCCCACTTCCTCCATCTTCGCTAACCTCAGCCATGCCCCCAATGACCCATAAATGGCCGACAACCACCCCATCACTCAATTATCCACCTCTTCATGCTTCAACGTAAGATAGAGAAAGCTTAGGGAGGTCTCCCTGTGATAGCAGCATATCTCCATCTTTGAGCGACGACCTCGCTGGCGAGATCTAGAAGATGCTTCCTTCTACCACAGCGAGCTCCATGCTTGCTGCTCAAGCTTCGCAACCGTGCGCCTCGGCCACTTCGAGGCGATATCAGAGGTACCCTCTGCTCCTCCTACTTCAAGCATAATCCCAGGTATACTTTTCTTTCCTTCCTCCTGTTTCTCCTCCTCTAATCTTCTTCCTTCATTCTTTCTCTTTCTCTTCCCATGTTCCCCGATCCACCTTCACAGCCATATCTTCTTTACACCCTCGACCGCTCGGACCTCCGATCATCGACGCCCTCGGTTGCACCGGCAACAAGTTCATCCTCCATCTTCCACCCCTCTTCCTTGCAAATGAAGGAGATCCACATCGAACCACCCCCAGTGTCTCGTCTAACTGCTGCAACCCCATCGCCATCCATCTTGCACCTTTGAAATGCACGTCAATGCCACTGCGCACCTCACCTGCCCCAACACCCCCACAACCGTGTTTGTCCATCACATCAGGTCCAGCACTACCTAGAACAAGCCCTCGACGATCGCCATCCATGATTCGACCTCGGGAAGACCGCTCCACTGCTCGCCACCACCTGGAGCAACATGCTTTGCACCACGCAAGGAGCACCCAGCCACCTTGTGCCTTTCACATCTAGTCACCGACGATTGCCGCCCGCTCTCCCTCGACTCCAGCACAGAGAAGCTTGCACTCTACATGCTCGCTAGTCGCTCCTCCTGCACATGTAGCACTAGCGCTCCTTCAACTTGTGCTTCGCCTCCATCGACCCTACAATAGCCGGCGACTGCTACGATCGTTGTGCCATCGTCTCCCCTCAACCTGCGTGGTAGAGTCCCCCCCCCCCCCCCGGCCTTCAGGAGCATGTGAGCGGTAAGAGGGGCGAGGGGAAATTACACCCCGACCCCTACATGTTTAGGAATTTGCCATTCAGTCCCTGACTCTAGACTCTCATGTGGAACGCACGCGCCTCCTGGGGAAATTTACAGAAAAGACCTCAGGAGTTTAGGTAGATGCATCTAAGTCCTTCATGCACGCCTCTTTTAGTATTTTTATTCCGTTATTGCATTTATGACCCTTATCTTTGGACATTATTTTGAGTCTCATTTTTCATCATTTTATTATTACAAAAATTGAATATTGTAGAACCCTTGATGCTTTGTCTTGTGGATATTTAATTGAATTTTTTATGATATGTAATTGATTTAACATAATTTATCTAGTGAAAAATAGCATATTTTTCCCACTGCAAGAACTTTAATTTGTGATAGATCATCTACTGCTTAATAAATTCTCAAAAATTCTAGTAGCTAGAGTTTAGTGTTTTCTACGTTGTGCCCAAATTTTTTAATATTTGCACGTATATCGAGGTCTTAATAAATTAAATGGTGATTTCATTGAATAATTTTTAATAAACTAAAAACTCATTATTTTTAGGATCTATTATTTTTCGTGGATAGCTCTCATATAGAATCATCAAGGGTAATTTTAATTCCTGAAATTAAATTGTTTGTTATTGAAATTATTTTGCTCAAAATCACTGTGCATTCATAGTTTACTCGTAACTAATACATATTACATTCGAAAATTCCAAAAAAAAATACAGTAGCTTAATTTCATCAGACTTCATCAGTAGCGAAGTTTCATGATTTTTGGACATCCTTTGAAAGAATATTGTATTTTAGTCCTTGAGCTTTGCCAAATTAGCATTTCATTCATTAAATTGCATTTAAAAATATCAAAAAAATATTCCCTGAAAACCTAACCTCCAGATCGCCTAATAACCGATCTAAGGAGACAGTTGCCTTCCTGAGTTCGACCTTAGGCTTACCAAGTAAAAAAATAATTTTGTCGTTGATTTTTAGTTGGCACATTAATTAATTGGTTTTTGATTAATCCATTATTTGCCCGACTACAACAACACGACACCATTAACAAGGGTAATTCGAGGTTTTTTAGCGTGCCTCGCACGTGCGGGGCTGGGTTATTTGCAGAAGAGACCCCGAGTTTTCCATAATTACACCTAGGTCTAGGCACGTGTGCATCACGTGCGCGTTTGGACAAATTACATAGGAGCCCTCTCGGGTTATCAGAATTACAAATAAGCCCTCGTGTTTGGGAAATTAACAATGGGGCACCTTCAGCTTCTAGAAGCTGCAAATAGGTCCCTACAGGGGTGTATTTGTGATATTTATCTATTTATTTTCATGCATTTTATTACATGTATGCCCTTGCATTTTTATCATATCTTGAACATTTGAACTATGTTTTCAATGATTTCATATTCATTGTGTTGCATATTTTATTCTCTACCTAATGACAGCATTCATCTCTTGTTTTGACATTTAATTAAGGGTGCTCATTTTTTAGATTTATAGTGTCAATAGCTCTTCATTACTTGATTCCATTATTCATTTTCAATGCTTAATTTGTCTCTGAAATTAACCTCTACTTGATTGCTCGTTGATGTGATTATTTTAGGGCATCTGTGTACATTATTTTCTTCATGATCACCTCTTGCATATTCTACACCATGAATCTCATTTTAATTGCATTTAAAACCAAATAAAAATTGTATGCATCATGCTAATATGTCTTTGCATCATATCGCTCATTATTTAATCAGTAATTTTCGATGAGTAAACTAGGAGGATCATGTCCCTTTGTTCGACCTTGGTATACTTATCAAGTAAAATAATTGCCACATATTCGAATGTGTGGATTTTTCTTAATCAAGATCTATCTTCTGTATTACAATAATACGACCTTATTAAAGATGCATTTTGCGGTTCATCATGGGCTCCTTGCCCTCTTGTCGTCGATCGGATCTGAAGTTGACTGTGCCATCCTACCTCCACGATAACTGTACACGGGCAGTGGCCTCATCGCCCTTTCCTCACCAATCTGGGATATTCATAGTTGAGCCATCCTCCATCCCCTTTAACGGTGTGGATCTTGTTCTTGTAAGGATCCCTCTTCATGTTGAAGTAGCTCTCTAGATTCCACGGCTCGACATTATGCTTCCAGCAGAATGGAACCCACTGCTCTAGGAAACTCGCGGCCTTCGCCATCGCCTCGAACGTGAGCAGTGCACCATCGTCATCCGAGATATAGCACGACAACTTCTACACCAAGTAATCGACCACAAGGACTAACAAGATCCTGTTCATGGTGACGAGCGGTGATTCCTTCTTCCGATCGGCCATCGAGACAAACACGTCGATGACTGGGAGATCGGATTTCCTCATTGGATTGGCAGCGTCCACGGACTCAAATTTCTCCATCAGGACTGCAAGATTGACCACACGGTTCACTGGGAAGAGCTTAGGGAACTGGTCGAGGATACATGAGAAGGTGAACCAGATATCGCACACAACGGATATCCCCCACAGCCACACCACATCCTCGTTCTTGTGCTTTACTCTCCACACGAGGAACAACACGTGGACGGCCAGCTGAACCACGATCAATAACATGTGAAACGGAGAAATTCAATGAAAAAATTATCAAAAAACCGGCGTTGTTAAAATCAAAATAGTTCAAATTACAATAATTTAGCGAAGACAACACACTCAAAGAGCTAAAGATTACAATAGTCGTGATGACAAAATGATAATTTCAACATCTGTGATCCAGCCGTCGTAAAAGCCAAGGGCCATCCAAGAATGTATGAAAGAATAAAATCCGGCATTGAAATTATCTTCATCACAATCTGCGATTAAGCAAAGAACTTGCAATGTTTGTGGGGATAAAGGACATTATCAAATAACATGCAAATCCCAAGGTAACTATGTATTGTTAACTCTTGTCTCATTACTTTTTACCCCGACATGGGTTCAATTTCTAGTTTAGACATCACAATCTTCTTATATATTGTATCCATCTGAGAAGGGAAGGTAATAGTGGAGTAAAGCTCCCTGGTTTTGATATACCACAAGAACGAAGGATGTCTCCTTAAATAAGACATCTTGAAACCTGAAATATGAAATCTATGAACATTCCCATACCAGAAGGACTCTACTCGATGGTTTTGGCTACATTAGAATGGAGAAAACATAAACTTTAATTAGGTATAATGTTAGTTGCATATTCGTTATGACAAGTATTGTAGAAGTAGATAAAAAATGATGCAGTTTTCCACATTCTACGACCACTTAGTCGGTCTGGCAAACGATGAACTCAACACCGAATTTGCCGAATTCAGATGGGTGGGAGGAGGGATATGAGAGGGAAAGTGCAAGTGGAAAGAAAAGAGGGGGTTTGGTCCGTAGGGAGAGGGAGCACAGGAAGAGAGGTCTATCATTTGCCTTGAAAATGGGATTTTCTTAGGTAAAGTGAGTAGATTTGGGTCATTAGATGGATTTTAATCTAGTGGTTGTGATCATTGATGAATGGAAGTTGCTTGCACCATGGTGCAAGATTCCCGAATACAAAGAACGGATATTATAAATGATATATAGCATATATAGTAAATACATAAATAAGTATATATACATAGGAACATTCCTTTTTATTTTTTAAAGGTTTTAAATATTTAATATCTGTTTTTAAGTAATAATAATATTAAGTTTATAAGTAATATAAGGTATACCCAGTATAGATAGGATTTTATAATTTTATATAGAGATATATATAGTCAAAATTTAGAAAATAAAATGTTTTTGTGTTCTTAATATTTTTCTCTATTTTTATGATTTTTATATAATTTGTACTAATTTTTATATATTTTTAATATATTTAATATACCAAAACAGTATGTTATATAAATAGTTGAATTGTTTTGGGCACTAAAAATAGATATTAAGCCCAAAAAATCCCAAAACTATTTTTAATATATAATATATATTATAAATAAAATTATGTAACATAAACCTATTTTTTGAATTTTTATTGAATTTTTATTGAGTTATGAGTTTTTAGGATTTTATATTTTTTTAGTGTTTTTCTTTAATTTTTTTATGATTTTTTGTCTGAAGATATAATATATAGTAATATATACTATATGTTTTTTTAGAATTTTTGAAGTAGTTTTCTCTTTTTGGGGGTTTTATCCAAACAATTAATATTTAGCTCCTATTCCATTTTTAACAAATAGAAAATTATCAAAAATGCATAAATAAAAATAAGGGCATGAATAAACATCAGATCAAGCATATACCATAAATTTCTCATTAATTAGCAAGCACATGAACTATTCAATAAAAATAAATATTCTAAGAAATAATTTCAATCCTAATAGGGGTATATTTGCAATTAAAATAAAGTCCATGGGTTCGCATGCAAATACCCAAAATATTATACTTGTATTAAAAATTTAAATACTAAAACTAAATATTAAATTTGATAGGGATTTAATGCAAAATTCACCCATCTCATGTGGGGGTCCATGTGAGGTAAGCCGGTATGGGTCCCCAATGTAATAGAAGAAAGTTTAGCGTCCGATACAAATACCATACAACTATTTTACTATTATAAATATTTATAGGACTGAAATATAAATACAAAAAATATGTGGGGGCTACTTAAATGTTCACCCAAAAGGGCACACTACCAGACGACGCTCAACACGCCACGTGTTCGATCATGTGACCCCAATCGCGTACCGCATCATCGAATATTAGACGGCCCAGATTAGATCTAGGTCGTGTCCTCAATCCAACGGCTCTACGATGATTTGGATGAACTCAGAAGAACATGCGAGTATGCTGGCATCGATCTATAAGATCTCCATCCTCCAGTCTCCTCCTTTTATGGATAATGTGTAAAGGTTCGAAAATGGGGTGAATTGGTCGAGACGGGTCGAATCACAGTGGAAGTTGGGGCTGGAGCTGAAAGCTCCACTGCTTTAATATTTTAAAATTAAACTAAGCTAGGGCCTAATTGCGAGAAATAAAAGATAAACTATGTTGTAGAATTGAGATGCGAAAGGAAAATACAAATAAAGGCAGCTCATACATGTAGAGCGGGGAGCAGAGGAAGCTCCGGTGAATCGGACCATGCCAATTTCAATCCTTCCACGCCGACAAGGAGGGGAAGACGATGTTGTCACAATGGTCTTGGTACCCTAAGGATCTTATTGGGGTTACTAGAAGAAATATATATTAAAAATTAAAAAAAAAGGGGTGGAGATGGATTTTTATAGACAGAGTGAAGGGTAAAAAGGGGAGAGCGATGGCAAGAAGTAGGAAGGGGGTTGGTGAGAGCTAGTGAGAAGGCGTGGAGTAGGGATGCATGGGTTGTAGATAGGTAGAGGTCTCGAGAAGAATGGTGGAGTGGAGGAAAGTGAAGATATGGGAGAAAGTCAGAAGTCACGTGACTTCTGATAAAGGAGGCAGGGGGAAGAACTGTTGACCGGGCGGTCAACAGTTGCTGCTTTCCGGTTGGTCCACGTGGACCAACAATAAAATAGATGGGATTAAATCCCTTATTAATTTCATATAAATTAATAAATGATTTTATTAATTTTAGGTCAAAACATAAAAAATATTTGTTATTTTATATAATATTTACATGTTCATACATATGTATACATACCCATATTTACATCATTTTCTTTTTATTTTGTATTTGATATTTTATTATTGTATTTAGATATTTATATATTTATAACTTATTTAATTACACATTCACATATTTTTATTGTATTTTTATGATACTATTTAATTACTTAAATAAATATGTATATGTATATTGTAAGTATAGTTTACCTATAAATTTTATTAGTTTATTTATTTTAATGCATTTTGACGATTTTATTTTATGTTTATTAATTAAATATGTTTTAAATAATATTTACAAGTGTTTAAAAATATAATAAAGTGAAAAATATAAAGAATGAATTATTGAATATTATTTACAAGTATACAATATAGTAGGGACCCAAAAGCCAACTTTTGCATCTTAACTTCAAATCAAATAAAACCATCTTTATTAAATAGATATTTTAATTTTATGAAAAATAAATGTGTATTTGGTTAATTTTGAGTTTATATGAAGGATATATAGGTCTAGGAAGTTTTGTTTGTGACTTTTTGTTCCGAGTATCTTGGGTGCATTTTATATAATTTTTATGTGAAATCAGTTTTGTATTTTTCTTTGTACTTTTATGTACTGGTTTCATATTGAGGGTTTTATTATTTCAGGATAAAAATAGGAAAATAAAATAGGACCCAATAGTCTATTATTGGTAGATAGAGTTAGGGTTTTCAAGTGCTCTTTGTATAATTTATTTGCTCTTTCTTCCCCTACTTTATTCCTTGACGACTAAGTCATCATGATAGGGATTTAAGGCCAAATGAAAGAATAATGATGATGAAATGGAGATTCGTCAACCCCTATACTTGCCTTTGCTAGTCCCTAGCAAACACTTATGACAATGAGTGTAGAAAAAGAAAATAAAGAAAAGAAAAAGAAAGAACTTGGAATGATTTTAACACTTAAACTTGTCTTCATAAAACCAATTGGAGTTGAGTTAAGACCTTTGGATTTTAGACTTATTCAGAAACACATTCAGGTTGGAAATTGTGATGCAACAACACTTAGGTTCCATGCTCCTTTATTCAGTTCAGTTCACGACCTAGTCAGAACCATCCTTTCAATCGCAAACTCTCGCAACCTTGAAATGACAAGTACCATGTGAGTGGATTGGGTTAGCTCTTCCCCAACAAACTGTTGAACTATCAAGTGATCTCCTCCTATGGAAACTCATCCTCGGGGGAGATGGATGTTTCCTTTTAAGTTCAATGTGTGCTAGTTCACAACCGAAGGGGGGGAAGCTAGAAGAATGGGAAAAGAGTGGAAATAGACCAGTGTAGTCATATGTCCTTGTAAATCTTGGCTAGTGTAATCGAGTCTTCACCAAGAAGCATGCCTTTTCTAGAAGCTCGATATTTTTGGAATTATTGGGTATAGGCTTCTTTTTGGATATTTTCTTTACTACCATTGTTCTGCATTCTTGTTTTGCCCCGACGGATATAGAATCTTTTATTCCACCCATGTTTTGGGGTCTAGGAAAAAGTTGTGCTAGCAGACCATTCCTCATACGAAGCTTTATTTCAATCTAGTCTCCAGTCGTTAGATGTCCATGCTACCAGAGAAAATGGGTTGAATACATGTTTTAGTTGTCCCCAAGAATGGTTCACCCTTGATGAAGCAACCTAGTATCATCCCGACTTAAACTCCAAGATCTTTCAACAATCCATCTGGATTGAGCTAAGTCTTAAGTGTGAGGTCTTTAGTCAAGACATAGTCTCAAGAGTCGTATGATGACATGAAGGGAAGTAGTTAGACACATTGAATGGACTCATGAACATCATCTCTGGAATCAAGAACTAAGTGAAGGTGACATGAAGCTTCTCAATTTCAGTCCTCAATGGGTTCCTCTGATTAAGTGGATTAAGGTCTAGACCAAGCTCTAATCTTTATACTTTATTTAGACTTGTTCAATTGCCTACATTATTCTGAACAATGCAAATGTTATGCAATGTAAGAAAATCTTTTTGTGAAGCTATTTTCTGATTTTGAACTATTTGTGCAATTTTTGAAAACATTTTGTAAATTTTTATAATTTTTTTGAAATTTTAAAAAAAATTAGGGGTTTTTAATAAGGGTTAGTGAAAGAAGTATATACATATATTTACACAGAAGTATGTGCATATTTACAACGATTGGGTGCATGATTTACACTTGGAATATATACAGAAGTTAATTTTTATTTACAAAGTATATATACATGAACTTTATATAGATAAAGAATTTTATTAGAATCATAATTATGTACAAGGTTCTCAAAATAGTTTAAAAATATTTTTAGAAACATTCTGAAAACTTTATTTTGCAAATATTTTTTACCAAACCCTTTACAAATATTTACAGAATTTGAAAATAATTTTACAAAGATTTTTCAAAGGTATAGATAGATTTTTCAAAATATTTTTGCAACCATTTTCCAAATCATTTGTAAATGAATTTTCAAAATACTTTATTCAAAGAAATGAAATATTTTTTTTGTAAATATTTACAAATTATTTTTACGAAGATCTGAAAACATTTTACAAAGATTTTTCCAATGGATTTCAAAATATTTTGCAAGTCATTTTACAACTATTTTTCAAATCATTCTGTAAAAAAAATTTCAAACCAATTTGTTAATTATATATACAAAGAATTTTGAAAAGTTTTATGCATATTCATTGTTTATTCTTTATAATTGATTAATCATATACCCTTGCCTAGTATAGCATATTAACCATTGAAAATACGAAAGTATGAGTTATGGCTAAAGTATATATAACATATATATGACACCCCCTATTCTTAGCTTGAGCTATGTCCTCAAAGTGATCAGAGAAAAAAAGGAAGACATAAATCATGCTGAGTATAGAAAAGTCTATGCTACAATGACTAAAAGAATGAGAACTTGATCGTCCCGCCATACTTAGGATA